>OW052220.1:298187414-298787414 GCA_932526605.1 Nephrotoma flavescens | reverse complement strand
GATAAATTATAACTCTACCTACAATACCACTCATTCATTCGATTGTACGTAAAAGAGTACAATACCCATTTTAGAACTTGGGCAAGAACGGACTTTGCACGTACCACTTGATGCTAACGTTTTTATTACTCAGGACGATTCTCTAAAACAGTTTTTTTTCACATAAGTACTTAAATGCACTGTACCACTCAACGTTAGTCAATTTTGAACAAAGGTTTTTTTCCCCCAACTCTAAACAAACATAGAGATTAGGAGTGTTGGAAAGCACCACATATTTTTGGACAAGTCCATTCATTTAAATCACATGCCAACGCTTTATTAGCACTTTTTATTTTTTTGTTTCTTTTTTTGTTTTTTTTTTTTTACAAATTTATTAGAGCGTTTATATTATTATTACTATTCTATGACAAGGTTATATGGATTCTGATTCTAGGTGTAGTCATTAAATGAATTTTCGTATTTATCAAATATTATAGCCAAAAAATTTAACAATTACGCTACTTATTCAATTCAGGTAATTTCTCTTATTCTTGACTTAGAATTTTTTTCATTTTATACTTTTTTTTTTTTTATAAGAGTAAGAACTATAAATGGAATTAATTTTATGTTAAACTTCACTTAAATTTATGCCAATTGTTCGTATAAAAAAAAATTATGGTTTGGTGCTACCGCATCCGAAATTCCGAAGTTAACATTCAACTCCCCCGCGTGTTTCTTCAATTCCCTTTTTATATGTAAACAAACAACCGTAACAATCATCGTGCGATTTTTTTTTTCCTTGTCAAGATCAAATAGCAATCCCGTTTTCCCATTAATTTATTATCGTTTCTTTTAAAATAGAAAACAAAGTTTTTTCGCAAAAAAAAAATTTCTCCATTCATAAAAGCTAGATACAGTACATTTCGCAAATATAAAAACTAGGGGATAACCACCGTGTCTGCTCTTGGGGCGAACTAAATTCGTAACAAATCGTGGGGACGGCCTTGCCCTGAGATGAGTGTTACGCCGGGTATAAGTAAAACGACCAACTCAAATCTTTCGACTTTACTCACTCTAATGCGTACAATGGAAATAATTTACATTAAAATCAAAAGAACAAGAATTTCAAATTATACTTTTACGTCTTTTAGATGGTAGACTCCCATAGATTGACCGTTTAAATCATCTAACTCAATTGAAACATTTCCGATTACGTTAGAGACAACACATTTTGTAAACTTAGGTGCTAGCTTAGCCGCAAAATTATCGGATGCTTTGCTTTGGATGAAATTTCGGACGAAAACCGTTTGTCCACCGCGTACATCGTGTAGTCTACTTCGGGTGTTATATATTAACTGAAATTTGCGATTTGCCGCGTCTAAGTGCTGTGCAACTTTTCCGTACACCCGATGCAACATCTCTGGTTTATCCTCTAAATATATTTGATTTCCCCTAAGTTCTTGGCTTGCTTTAAGCAGTTTATATACTGGCTTCATGGACCGAATTCCTCAACGCATTTGTCACGGCATCTAGCTGAATATCCCACACTTTCTGGTCCAAGTGAATATACGAGCGAAGCGCTGCAAGTAAAGCACGGTTTACTCTCTCGGGTGCGTTGCCCTGAGGTGCATATTTTGCCGTAAATATATGACGTACACCATATTTTCCACAGAGGTCATTCATTAGACTACAACCTAACTTCTTCCCATTATCTGTCACTACTGCCTCAGGGCCCCGAACATTAAAAACACCTGGGATTCGAATAATCGTACCACTTCATTGGCAGTCGCTTGACGCACAGCCCTAGTTAATACAAATTTAGATAAATGATCGACGGCAATAAGTATATGGGTGGCAAGGCCCTAAAAAATCGAAGTATATCCTTTGCCAGGGTGTCGAGGTAGCAGGAAGAGTTCCCAGAGGAGGTCGATTGCAATAGTTGAGAGCCTTGTTAGTTTTACATAATTCACAAGCATTAATGAAATTTTTGACATCATTTGGTAAGCCGGGCCAATAAAAATAGCGTTTTAAAATATCTACGGTTTTCCGTATGCCTAAATGAGCAGAACTTGGAGGTGTGTGGCTAGATTTAATTAACGATTTCCTAAGCTCGTCGGGGACAATTAATTTCCAACAGGGTATATCGTCATCAGTTGGAATTTCCGTTAGAGACTTAAGATTGGTATACACCTTACCATCGATGGTTTTAATATTAGTTTTAGATCGATTGGTTTCCAAAGCCAATATTAGTTTTGTATAGTTTTCAGATTGAAAAGCAGAAGAATCGCATGGAATATTTAAGGGTTGCTCTAAAAGAGAGAATTCATCCATATGAACACGAGACAACGCATCGAGGACGCAGTTCTGCGATCCCTTGCGGTACTCAATAGAAAAATTAAAGCCCTGAAGCTTTAAGCTCTAACGAGCCAATCGACCAGTCAAATCTTTGGTGGACATCAACCATGTCAAACTCGCATGATCCGTATAATTACAGCGAACGGAAGCCCTTCGACATATGCTCAAAATTTGTCGATAGCCATCAATGCTGCTAAGCATTCAAGTTCCATTACACTGTAATTACGTTGGGCACCTGAAAGTTTATGCGACATATAGGCCAATGGTCTATCCTCCAGATCGTGATCCATTTGAAAAAGGAAAGCACCTACACCCGATGAGCTCGCGTCACACTGGTTAAAAAAGCGTTTGTTGAAATCAGGCATGGGTAAAACCGGACTGGAGACCAGCGCTGATTTTAGCTCCTCGAACGAACGTTGAGCTTCCTTGCTCCAGTAGAACTTTTGGCCCTTCTTCAAAAGGTCAGTCAAGGGGGCCGATACAACAGAACAATTTCGTGACTCTCAAGAACTTTCTTACCTGACGAACAGTTTTCGTTGTTGGGAACTCTGCAATGGCCCTCACCTTCTCGAGATTAAGACGAAGTCCTCCCTCACCAACTACATGACCAAGGTATTCGATTTCTCTCAGTAAGAAGTCACATTTTTCCACATTGATGGTAAGACCCGCTTCTGTGAGTCTATCCGCTACTTCAGAAAGAATCGCGAAGTGTTCATCTAAGGTGGCTGTAGTTATTAAGAGGTCATCGAGATATACAAATACCCGATCATGCAGTTGATGAGGAATAACTCGGTGCGTCAACCTCAACAAAATTTGGGGAGCATTACAGAGACCGAACGGCATCACTTTAAATTGGTACAATGGGCGCCCCGGGATGGTAAATGCCCTTTTCTCTCGTGAACTTGGATCCAAGGGAATTTGCCAGAAGGCATCCTTGAGATCCGGCTCGAAATATACTTAGTCTGGTCCAACCTGCTCAGTAAGCTGTCGATCAATGGTAAAGGGTAGGCATCCTTCTTGGTAAGGGCATTTAGCCTCCTGGCATCCAGACATAATCGCACGTTTCCATTGGCCTTTTTCACGATGGCCATCGGGGAGCTCCAAGGGCTATAGCTTTCTTCGATTACATTTAATTGAAGCATCCGGTCAAGCTCTTGGTAAATTAGTTTTTGTGCCGCTGGTGACACAGCGTAAAATCTCTGCTTGACCGGGGACGCATCGCCAACGTCAATATGGTGACTCAGCAAATGAGTACGTCCTAATCCCTTGTTCTCGAAGTTTTATAAACGGACGATTATGTTCTGGAGTGCTGTTTCGGTAGTTTTTCTGACTTTTGAAGGACTGGATCTAAAACTAATTCTGCAACCTCCCTGGGTGCGATACCAAAAATCTCCTAAAAATCACACCCCAAATATAAAGATTGCGTTTGTCATATGATATTCATCATATTCATCATATCACAAATGTCACACCACCTTTTTAGATTGTCAATGCCTGCTTGCAGCTTGTTGGTACGCACACATTAGCAATTTGGAATATGATATTACTTCGGTAATATGACATTAATAAATTTTATGAATAACCCATAAAAGCGAGGTAACCCACAATCAAACTGATAGGGGAAACCGAATGTGTATAAACATTCAAATGGTTTAATATGACTAATTGAAGTAAAGCATTGCTCAGCTGAAGTTTCTGGAAAACATGGTGCATAATGACGGTCCATTGGAGAGCTCATACATTTTTTATCCAGAAACCAAAACTCTGTTTAATCGTTTCCTTGCCTTCACAATTTTCCAACTAAACACCTCCTAATCAGACTTTTACGAAATTGGGATTTTTAAGGATAAGGTAGAGCATATGTGTAATGAGAGCTTAGCCATTATTCGTGGGTGGTTGTTTAAGGTAGGACTGCAGCTAGTGCAGCTTAAAACCGATACCAACAGAGAAGAGCGGCTAACAATTTCAATTTGAATTAAAATGCTTTAATTGCTTAGTTGTAAATTTAATTTTCGAAATCGATATTCCTAAAAATAAATAAATAGTCATTCTAAAGAAATTTTACAAGTGTTTTCATTAAAGCTATTTAAATCAATTTTATAAGTGACAATAGTTGACAGAAAGGCTAAAACAATGGATTTTAACCATTATAGCACAAACATAACAACTTCGATCAAGGTGAGTAACTTGGAGACTGTCTCCTAACCTTCAATCAAATATTTAGGTATCATGATTGATGTAAGACTATTATTTAAAGAGAGAATCGTAGTCTTATAAGATTTGAGATAATGGCTGAATGGCAACAAAAATGGAGCATGCCAAAGAACGGAAGATGGACATCCCACGTGTGGTTTAACCAGCAGCGTATAGTGAAGTCTATTCTAATTTAACGCAGCTGTGAACGGGAATGGATGATTCGGTGCATGCTTTCAGTTTCAAACACGACGATAGATTCAATTGTCCTGGCCTGTGCTCGCGATTCAATACCTCTAGCGTGTAAGGAGAAACCTGTTGTAAAGTAGTAAATTGTTGAACAAGTAAACTGGAAGGTTCTCAAATTTTACCACCCGAAAGTAAAACCTAACAGTGGATTCGTGAGAATTAATGATCGGAGAATTGATACAAATTCGAACATTTTTACCTTCCTACGTAAACAACACAAACACACAAATATTTTAAATCGTTTTTCACTTCGGCGATATAGCAGTAAAGAAAAATCTGCAAAAAATTCGAGGCGTAAGGAGGATTTTCCGCTTACATTCAATTTAAAATTTTCTTTGATCTTAATTGTTTTTTGTCGTCAATGTTCTACTATTCAAAATTTTTACCAAAAACGAAAATGCTCCTATGAAGATGTTACTTCTAGTGGCTCGATTTCTGTTAAAAGTAATTAAGATCCCTCAATTTGTGCAAAAAGTTTGACATGAAATTTTGTTCCCATCGATCAAGCTGTTTGAGCTGTACAGGGGCCGAATTTTTGTTGAAAAACAGTTTTAGTCCAAAAATGTAATTTCGGTTTAAATTTTGGAAAGCTGATCCGGTAATGTTGCAAAATTAATTTAAAATCGTTTAGTTCATAGTCCTTTTCCACTAAATGATAAACTTTTCAAAATATTTACAAATATATTTTAGGCTCGACCATAATCCACAGGGATCTCTCATTTTATAGGAAAAGCTATAGTATGAACCCGTATGGTGGCCAAAATTTTATTAAAGGTTAGTTTCTTTTTGTCAAAAATGTCAATTCCGTTTCAATTTTGGAAAACAAATCTGACCGATATTATTGCAAAATAAATTTAGACGTTTGGCTTGGGCTTCACCGAAAACTGATACCGAAGGTGAGTTTTTCTTAGAGGGGGCAATATAAATTTACTCTAAAACTCGTAAAACTCGACTAAAAAAAAATAATTATCACACTGTAAAAGATTACAAAATAACGTTAATCACTATAGGGTTTTCCAATAAACGGTTTCATTTTGAATAGCCTGCTATTTGGGCAGCTGTCAATTTTGAAGCTGTCATCTTTTGACATTTGACATGTAAAAACTACGTCATTACTAAAAATAGTACGATAAACGCTTCAACAACGAATTGAAATTGTTAAAATTCACTGCAAAAATGGTGAAAATTTTGCAGTCACAGTTTCCCAAACTAAAGCACTTTTGGGTCGTCGTGAAACACTTTCAGTGTGCGTCGCTAAAGAACAACTAAGAATAATGTTGCTGTAGCCCATAGTGTTGACGAAAACCCAGGTTTGTCGATTCCTCGTTGATCATTGGAATTTGACATTCCACAAATGAAATCTTAAGGTTTTTAAAGACCAGTTAACATAAAAACTCAACCTGGTCGAGCACCATAAGGATTTGGGGCTCATAAAATTCAAGAATGATTGTTGAAAAGCCTCTTCATCCTCAACGTGTCAATGTTTGGCGCGATTTTTGGGCTGGCGGTGTGATTGGACCTTACTGGTTCGAAAATGAAACTGGTGCAACTGTTACGGTGAATGGATTGCACCACCGAGCTATGATTAATGATTTTTTATGGTCGAAATTCGAAGATATTGATGAATACAAACTACCTCCTTTAATTCGCGTCAGCGGAAGTATCACTGTTTATCGACAAACAGTGATTTCAAACATTCAATGATTTTTTTTGTATTTGAAATCTGCAAACAAATGTGTAATATCTATATATAACGGGGCAGGGGAAATATATTTACATATTTTCAACCCTTTATAATTTTATTTTTAATATTGCCACCATACTTGACTTCTCATTTAAGTGCGATTATATAAATATTACAAAAGACAAACAACTGTAAAGTGCCACTTCTAACAGTAACAGTAATTTCAATTAAATCGTGAAATTACTGTCAACAAAAAATTCTACCCTTAAGCATTTTACGAGTCTATATATACTCAAGTCTCATACTAATGCTACATAAGTTGTATAGCAGCCGCACACACCCAGTTTGCAACTTAATTCACAGTTTATGGTTAAGTTGTTACTGATATTTAGTTTTGTATTGTTGTTGCTGCAATATATGGTACACTACTCTGTTAATGTCTTTAACACTAAACAACATTTTCATCAAAATTTCTAGTCACGATTGATATACCATTCTTGGGAACAAAAATGAAATTAAAATCTGGCAGGGGAGAAGGGTACGACCGTATATAACAATACAACAAAATATTTTCGACATTTAGAAGTTATCTCCGTTGGGAAATCTTTATATATTGAAAATACTAATAACAATAATAATAGTAAAAGTTGTAAGGTACGAATGTGTATGTGCGGGTATGAATATATGTGTAGTAGGAGTAAACAATAACATCAGAACATGTAACAGGAGAGCTTTACCCACAATAGAAAAAAATCATTCCCACATGCTAGTTTGATTTCAATTTTCCGATTGTTCGTTTACAAGAGGTCGCAATGAAAAATGGAGAATGATTTAATTTTCTGGCGAAAATTTTTTTTTTTTCTTTTAATTGATTGGTAAACTTTAAATTGTTTAAGTTTGTTTTAAAGTGCGGAGTAACAATAAATAAAGTTAATTGCTGTGTATAGATATAATCAAGAGATCAAAGAGTTAATAAATCTTTTTAAAAGTTTTTTGATGAATAGTATACATTAGACCGAAAATTAATCGGCCCCCCAAAACAAATACAATAATCGTGAAATATATTGGCCTCGAGATTTTTGCACATTTACAATGCGCTATATCGCCAAAGTTTGATAACAGTGTGTATGTGGTGTCGTTCAGATTTAATCTCTGCTGGTTTTCAAAAGCCCAGATGGATTGATTGATCGGAATGAAACTTCATTCTTAAGCTTTTCCGCCACCGGAAGCGGCAGCTACAATATCGAGGCTCTTTCGTTGTTTTGTAAATATTTTGCGAGAATGATTAATAAGAAAAAGATTGTAAATTAAGTTTGAACCAAAATATGTTTAGATTTTTTTTAATTTTATTGGAAATTACGAGTTTTGATAACAAAATTTAACTCACAAAAACCATTAAATTGACACCCAATAAGGATAGACCTAGTTGGTTTTCTTGAACCAGGAATAATGTTTTTGGATATTACAAGACAGTTTTGCCAAAAGCCCGCGGTATAGTTCCTTGCTTTAGAAATCAAGTGTGGTGTATTGGCGATATATTTACACATTCGTGCCAAAATAAAGTCGGGTGTGGCCAACAATAATATTCACCCCTCCACTACTTATCAATATCGTCAGGTAACCACATTTTATTACTTTGTGGTTGGTATAAAATACGTTATGTATGATAAATTAATTGTTATCTGCCAAAATTAGAAGGGCGTAAGTGTAGATGACGTATACATCGCCGAAATCGGGTATAAGATGAATATTTTTTAAAAAAAAATCTTTATGGGATTGTGTATCTATCATTTTTAGGAGGTGCAAACAAAAAATTTCGGAAATATTAAAAATCTAATCTTAAATAGTTATCCAAAAATATTTTTTATTTTTTTTTAATTTTAATTATAAAAATTATACTCTATCATGAAATAGCTAAAAATTACATTTGCGTTATTTTATTTCGTCTTATACAGGATGGCTGAGACCAAGTGTTACCAAATGAAAACGCTGTAATTTTTTAATTTTGATTATTTTTTATTGAAATTTCGTGGAATATGTTACGAAAGAATGGCCATATTCACCAGACTTGAATCCCATGTATTTCTCTATATAGTCCATTTTGGAGAGTAAGGTGTCCACTAAAAATACGAAAGTGTTGATGCATTGAAGTCAGCTCTTGTTCGAGAATGTAATAAAATTCCGCAAGCCCACGTTCGGTCAGCATGCAATGCTTTCTTTGCAAGACTGAATCAAATAATCAGAGCCAAAGGAGGTCATATCGAGCAGTAACATGTTTTTCATAAAATGTAATATGTTTTCAACATATTCCACGAAATTTCAATAAAAAATCAAAATTAAAAAAATTACAGCGTTTTCATTTGTTAACACTTGGTCTCAGCCACCCTGTATATTAGAGGATGAGAACTCCAAACCCACGATTCTCTAAAAAAAAATTAAAACTCAAACGCTTTCATATTAAAACAGCAAATACTATTGATTGCAAAATTTCGAAACATACCAAAAATGTATATGTTTTTATGTAGCTAAATGGTATATGAAAATTAGGAACTCTTCAAAGCCGATAACTTCAAAGTGCAAATTTTTCAAATCATTGCCGAATGCCAAAAGTTATACATTTAAAAATATTTAGAGACACTATGGAAAATTTCTAAATTTTCACGGGAAATTTTGCAATTTTCTGTAACGTTACAATTCCAACATCAAAATTTATTAAAAAGCTTTTCATTATCTGTTATTTTTCAACTTCTCATCAAAAAAAAAAAATGAAAATGAAGATGTCAAAAATTTTCCGGAAAACAATAGTGATACACAATCCTACAAAGAAACTTTTTTAAAAAAATTTCAGCTTACTCGATTGCCGTCATCAACACTTTAGCCAAGTTCCAATTTTAGTTGGGATTGAGCGCAGCAAGACGTTATGCCGTTCTGTGTTCAAAAGCAAAAACCACTTAAGTGAAATCATAGAACTTTCCAGGAGAAGCAAATTAATATTTAAATCTGTTTTAAAAAAAAACTGGTTTAGTTTTACTGTCGAAATGTAAAAGTAATAAGTGGCTTTGGGTGTAAATATTCATAGTTGCAGATTCTAGAAACTTCATCGTTTTCGGTTCATAAAATATTTAGAACAAATATCGATATTTCTTTTTTTTTTTTATATTACAACATTTTGACGGACCCTCGTACGACAACGGAAAATCGGTCTCATTTATGTTGCTTATTCCTCGACGATGAATAAATAAAGATTAAATGGGTTTTCTTGAGAAAGGGAACACTTATAGTAAACAATACCGAATTCTTTGGTATACCGCAACTTAACAGCCTGCCAATTAAATTTCTCTGCATGCTCGTTGTTGGTTCGCCACATAAATTGACTTTCCGCTAATGAAGAAAAATTATGAAATTCATTCTGCGTCATTTCCATCACCTGAAATTCCCAGCTACTCTTACGAACATATGCCAATCTCGAGGATGTTGTATCTTGATAAGGGTTTTTCTATTTTTCTTTCAATCACTGAGTGATCAATATCACACTCAATATCAGTATGGCCGGGAGTCAAAAATGTATGATTCACAATGTTTATACTTGTGGAATTTACAACGATGGTGGACAACATTGTAGCGACAAAAGAATTCTGGCCAACGCAACAGTCGCTATAAAATACAACGTGCGAAATAAGATTTGGATCTGCTTCGTGCCACATATAACACACGGCCTTATTAGTGGTACAATTTTGGACTGTTGGCTGGTCTCCACTTGCATATTTTTCTCGTGACAAAAAATAAATGGCTTAGTATAGTATAGTATACTTACTACTACACTCTTCAAACTATGCATATTTTCTCTGTTTTGATTACGTAGAAAAAAACGGTTTGCTTTGTCATTTTAGATAGTGTGCTGTGCTGTGATTCAAACAAACAAAAACATCCACGATTTTTTAATTAAAAATGTCAAAATAATATAATGTGCGCTCAAAATAGTGCATAAAACCACAAACTATGCTCAATTGGCACAACATCCTGACAAAAATATTGAATATTTTGATCTTTTTCTCTCTTGACAAAATTTCAATGCGCATGCTCAAAACCATTTTTGCGTATGTATTTTGATTTTCCGAAAAATGTCACAAGAAAAAAAATAGACTAGATTTTTTTTCCGTCATGAGAAAAATATGCAAGTGGAGACCGGTCATGTAAGGTTATACGTTTATAGAAGGAAACGGGACATGAAGCTAAAACTAATCTGCTTCTCCTAACAGAAACAATAATTTCGACATTGTCTACATTCTCTACATTGTCCACGTTATTTTTTTTTGCACTAGTAAAATAGAAATATTTACGCAATACGCAATGTAGACAATACGACAAAACACTGGCTGCCACCTCATTAAATGGGTTGGTTCCAGATGAGTTAGTTATGTGAATCAAATTCTGGATAATTAATGAGGATGGAGGGGATGGGGTAAGCCGGACTACTTCTGTCTCGTTAATGGCGCATAAAGATCTCATGTTTATGATTGCTTTTATTTCGGCTAGCAAGATACTCATTTCCTCGCGTGTTAATAGGTTATTGTCAATGACTCCCCTGAGTTTGAACTGCGCTGCAGTTCCTGCGTGATATTCACCCAAGGATCGGATTAACTCAACACAAGATTTAGGTAGACTATATCTATCAATAATTGTTGTTAAGAATAATCTTTGAATTTTATAGGTGATGCATTTTTGCATAACTTGCATATTCTTCATTTTAGCTCCTGTAGGAACTGAGGAAAGATTTTGCATAGCTTTTATCTATACATCAGTTTTTTGTGGCCTACTGAGAAAAAAATTTAATGTAAATGTTTTTAATTGGGAATAATTTTACCATAGCGAAATTATCAGGGAAAGTTATTCCCAATTTTATTTTGTTTTCAAAAAAATTACCACTAACTTTTTACCTTAGTATGCTAGAAAAAAAATTTAAACAGAATTTATATATATAAATTCATTCCCCAATTCCATATTTCCGGGGAATTGCCAGAATAAGGCCACTGCGGTGGCTCCTACATGCTTGTGGTTACGATTCGACGAATGAGGGAGGACTATTTGTGTCAGATGTTTAGTTGAATATCGATCCAATGGTTTACTAGTGTTTCATTATTTGATTCTCTTGCGGATTGTAAAACGTTTATGTCATTTCGAAAGAATCGCAGTTTTTCATGTTTGCAAGCCAAAGATCACTGGGATTTCCAAATTTATGAAAATAACTTAATTATAAAGTTTCACCCAGATCAGCCAATCTGCACGGGTTGTAGAGAACAAGGAGACATTAAGTATGCAGGACACCACACTCAGACACACACATATAGAGATTTAAAAAAAAATTAACAATTCACCGAGAGCTGAAAAATTCTTTGCAAACGGCAATAATTCGAAAATATGTCAAATTATTCAAGGTTCCGGAAGGCTGGGAGGGGAGGGGTAGGTGGGTTATTTCAGCGTTTACATCATATTTAATTAACACGATTTTGATAAAAATTTAAAGTTACAATGTCTGAAAGATTCATTTAAGAGGTCCCTCGTGTATGCCCAGGAATTATTTGTCTTTCGTACTAGGGTCATTTTGATGATTTATCGAGGTTAAGGTCGATTTGTATGATGGCAATTGACTTAAATAATAAGCTCTGTGTAAGTAGCTCTGCAAAATAGGTAGTCCTGGAACTAAGTCCTTCACAATTGATCTTGATGAAATTAAGTATAAAAGATAAGAATGGAACTATAAAATGATTTCAGGAAGAAGTTCTAGAATACAGCCAACTGAAACGGAATATGGCCATTTCAAAATGGGTATAATTTGGTATATAGAATGGAAATGAGATTGTAACATAATTTTTTAAATAAATTCTGGCATGTAGTCTACTTTGATGCAATTAGACCATTCCTTAATTGATCATGATGCAATTAAGTATGAAGGAGAGAAATGGGATTGAAAAATGATTTTTGATTCATAGGCGAATATATCATGTTTGGTGTATTAATATTAAGACGCTAAGCATTCCATAAATTACAACGGATAATGGCTTATAAATGTGTAAGATTCATTACAGATGCTAAAAAGAAAGAAGATTGATCAGGCAAGTAATATTCGTAACCAGAAACAAATTATATGACGCATTGAACAGAAACTGCAAGTAAGACAAGAACATATTCTTCAAACAAGATTTTGATAATATAAAAAAAATTCACTAGTCAAGGGATCCAGCAACCTAAGATCGTTAAAGTCATTTAAGGGAGTTAACATATGTGTTTTTCGAGTAGGAGAGGGGGAAGGGGGGGGGGGGGGGTATGACGTGGTGGTTTTTGTCTTCCTGAAGATAACCACCGATGTTTATTGCTTTTAAAAATCTATTCATCCTCCAACAAATTTTTTGATCAATACTAAATGAGATACACTCTTGGCGAGGCTTTGTCCATTAGAAACCAGCTGCCTTATGTTCTAAATTATCATATTTAATAATAAATAATATACTTCTAGTTTCAGTTATATGTATATGTTACGGTGAAAGCGCGAAATCGGCAAATGTGTGAAAATTAATAAAACTGTTTTCTTCACCACAGGGACTACTGTATATAAATAGGCTCGCAGATGCCAGTTGTGTCCGCCTATAGTTTAGTCCTCTAATGGGACATAAATGAAATTACGTGAGTAGGAGGGAAGGCCAGAAAACGTTTCATTAAAATCAGCCATATGGGCCGGTTTTGTATACGAATTTAAAAAATTTAAATTTCATACCTTTACCGAAGCCTCACTTTAACCGTAACATATACAGAATTTTTGGTACTCGAACTGTAACAAAAAAATTGTCTTTCAATCATTCCTATCACCGCCAAAATTCAGTTCAAGTCAATTTGTATTCATTTAACGAACTTCCTCATTAGTTTTCGTATAAATGATAATATTTATTTTGCTTCATCTTAATTCCAATTTACCATTCTTAATGAAAATATTATTAAAACAACAACCGGAATAACAAAAACAAAAAAACATAAAAATTAATAAATAAATACAATAGGAAAATTAAAGGTTATGTAACAAAGGCAAAAAGAAAAACAAATAACAACTGCAAATTAAAATTCAACAAAAAAAAAACAAAGAGAGCTTTAAGCTCTAGACACAAAAAACAACAACATGCAACAATTAAATTATTTTATTCTTTTGACAACATTTTTAATTATTATTATTATTTGTTGTTATTGTTTTTGTTCAAACAAGAGAAATTAAGAAAAACTATTTTCTTATTCTATGCTCGGATTTATAAAGTTTTTTTTTTTTGCTAAATCGAAAAGTCTTTGAGTCACAAATTTTTTTGAAGTCACTTTAATTGTTGTGTGATTTTCGATTGAAAATACATTTTTGTGTGCTTTTAGTTTTCCGAAAAAGATAAAAAAATGTTTTTTAATTAAACAAGTTTTTTATTTAAATGAATTTATTTGATATGTGTTCGTATATAACATATACGAGTATATATCTAAAGTAAGTACAAAATATTTAGAGGTAATTTCCGGGGGAAATCGTACTTAAAAAATTCTTTATACAATTGTGATTCTCAAATAAAATAAATTTGGGAAGTGATTGAGGGCACTAATATGAACAAGAAATTATATGACAACTCATATCCTATCTGTAATTGTTATAGAGATAATCAAGGTTGTATTGTAAAATTAGTTACTTAGAATTTCAATTATACCTTAAAAGTTTTTAGTCACTAATTGCTCAAATAAACGTTTTCTTATCGCAAAGTTTTGTTAAATTTATAAAGTACAGTTCACACAAAAAAAGTGAAAATTTTTAATTCTTTAATTTTTAAAGTGCATTATTAATGAAATCTTTTTTTGCATATATTCAAAATATTTGGAAAATGTACTGTAATTTTGACATAGCAACAAACTTCAATATTAACACGTAAAATGTAAGAAAATCATGACAGGCTTTACACGTAAAATATAAGTAAACCTTGAAAAACTTTATTATTCCAGTAAAATTGATTCGTACATAATAAAATTTAAACAATCAAATTAAATGTTCAACATGAGTCCTTCCATTCATACAATATTCTACTCTGATTTACGTGCTCTTACAAATATACCAGGAGCATTATGTATATATAGTATCGGAAGCAGCTATTACCAGATTTGGAATAGGTTCTACATAAACTATTGATTTTAGAGGTCATTTACACTTTGCAAATAGTATGTTCAAAAATTCGCGAGCTATTGTGCTAAAGTAAGCTGCAGCGCTTTCTTGCATGAGCCACATTCTATTTTTTATCAAAACTGGCACATCATCTAGCAAGATAGGTAAATCATCTTCAAAAAAAATTACATATCGCCTCGCAGGAAAAAACATAGGGCGAAAAGCACATTACTTTAGACAAAAATATAAACGTTTCTGCAAATCTCGTGGCATTAGTTCCTGTACACGTTGAATATGATACAGGGGTAAAACTGTTCTTCTTTAAAAATCTTTTGACTTACGTGAAGTTCACGAGCTACTTTTCTTATGCTCGTCTTGAGTTGTTCTGTTATTTCATTGAAGACAGCTTCCTTTAGTGCAGGTGTTCTAGTTCCTACCGGCTTTCCTGGAGCTTTTGTTAAATTATGAACTAGTTTACGTTAACATCAAAACAAACTACTCAGCACAACCCGGCTGACTTTAATACAGATGATTTCCACGTTGTTCTATCTTAATTTTAGTTTATTGGAATAATAAAACTTGTTCTCGTTTTCTTTACATTTTACAAATTGGGTGCATAACTTAGTTTTTTGGATTTTCTAAGAGATGGCGTAACTTTAGTACTAGACATTCTTTTACAATCACACCTACGGCGCGTGATTGACATTCTACATTAAAATTTAATTCGTCATTATTCGTGAAAGCGTAAGCAACATATTTTTCATCCCATTTAAAAATGTCAAATTTCGTCCCAACAAAACAGGACTTGGGAAGCATTACTTTTTTCCTTTAATCAAAAGAAAAAAGCTGCTGAAAATTTTCGTTTGATTCAAGAAACTTATGGTGAACATTCTGGTCAACCAAAAAAAATTCGAACATGAAGAACCGGAAAAATTATTGAAGGAAAACTCAGCTCAAACAGAAAAATAACTTGAAGAACAGTTAAATGTCACTCAAGCAGCCATAAGCAAATGTTAACATGTCATGAAAAATAAAATTAAAAAGAAGAAAATTGGTATCACATGAACTGACTGAAGCTACCATTGAAAATCGATTAACGGTTTACAACTCGCTTGCAAGACACAGAAGGTGGCATTTTTTGTCTCAAATTGTAACTAGCGATGAAAAATTAATTAACAACAATAACCCTAAATGCAAAAAATTATGGGTTCATCCATGCGAACCATCCACATCAGCAACAAAACGAAACATTCATGGAAGTACGCTTATGTTGTACATTTGGTGGGATCAGAAAGGACTGGTGTACTATGAGCTGCTGAAACGGAACGAAACTATTACTGGTGAATGTTACCAATAACAATTGATAGATTTGAACCATGCATTGAACGATTCCAGCCAAGAAACAGCGTAAAGTGATTTTGCTGTACGTCAATGCTCAATGTAAAACGTCAATGTAAAAAATACAATGGACATACTTAAAATGGGAAATTCTACAGCATGTTCCCTATTTAACAGATTTCCACCATCAGATTACTATTTGTTCCGAACAATGCAAAGCGATTTTCAAGACCAGCACTTCAGAACCCACTAAGAAATCAAAAAATGGCTCGGTGGATCGCATCAAGAGACAAATTTTTTTTTTTTTCGATGGACTCCATAAATTGCTAGAAAGATGGTCGAATGTCATAGATATTTTATATTATTATTTTAATAAATTTGTAAAAAAATAAACTTTCCTGTTTTTTATTATTTATACATTTAATTAAAAAGGTATATAAACTTGCCAGTTGCCACAATAATAAAATTGAAAAAATTTCTTATTGGAAGACTCTGTACGGGCGCCTGTATGGTTTGTGTTCTGTTGTTCGTTCGTTCTGACAGTTTTTTCAACCAATGATATTGCTCAACAATTTTTTTCTTATCGATTTTTTAAACAAGACATGATTGGTTCAAAAAGTAAAAGAACCAACGAACGAACACCAACCATAAAGGCGCCTTACCAGTCTGATAATAACAACAATAAACCTTAAAACAAAGACCGAATACACATGTTTTTATTCAACATAGTGTCATCTCATTCCTCTCATCGTAGGACAAATTATTTTGGTTCAGTTCATACTTAAATCGGAAACGCAGGTAATATACAGCGTGGGACCAGCAACAACCCCGAGTTCAAGAAAATATTATTGAAGAACTCAATAATTAAATCAATGTGCAGATGATAACAAATGCTAAATTACTCTCTCTATCTCTTTCTTTCTCTGGCACTATATCCCATCAAGGGATTTGGCCGCCTCAAATGAGGTTTCATAATCATATTTTCATTTCGGATAATGAGTGATTAATTCATTGATCCTAAACCAGCCCTGAATTTTTTTCTTTGTCACCGCGGGGAATCGAACCCGGGACCTCCGGCCGCTGGAGCAAGCATGCTGATCACTTTGCCACCGGGGAGGCTTAATGACACCTCTAAGTAAAAATAAACCCAAACCTCGAAAGATTTGGCTGGATGAGGATTTTTCAGTTTGAATTCAACAATGTGACAGTTTAACCGAATCTACAAAAGAATGATTTACAAGTGGCATAAACAACAAGTGTTTATAACATCCACCCACAAACAGTCCTGACGCGGAAGTTTTGTGAAATAAAAAAATGTAACAATAGCATCTGCAAAAAAATGCTTAAAACCTGTGGATTCCTCTTTTCAATAATAATTATTTATGACAACGATTTGATTTGCAAAGAAAATTTCAAAAAAGCAGAAAAAATGCCGTTTTTCAAAATCCCAGTATTCAAAATCCCGGTTTTATTTTATTCCAGTTCTAAAGGAGTTGGGTATGATTTGCCAAATCCAAACTCCAAAATCAAAATTTCAAAAAACAAAATTTCAGAAATAAAACCTCCAATAAAAACAATTCCTAAAAATTTAATTCCAGAAAAAAAACAAAATTCCTATTCAAAATACCAAATTTCAAAATTCCAATATACAAAATTTCAAAAAAATTTCATTTTATGGCCATGGAAATAAGAGACGCGCGCCTTTCATATTTCCATGGCCATAAAATGGAATTTTTATTTGATTTATAATTAGGAAATCTTCGATAAAGATTTATTCAATGGTATCTTGTAATTGCTGCTAAAATCGTTACAGTGCTTATTTATTAATGACTGTAGCATACACAAGTTTTAAGTGTTGGGGAACGGTTCGGTATTCCATAAAAAACCAACCCTGTTTTCTAAAATCACAACAAGCGTTAATCAAACTGGTAAACAATGGGAATCATGTTTGAGTAACAATTTTTAAGAATAATTACATAACAACAATTATGTTGATTGAAAGAATTTAACAGTAATAATTAAGTTAATTGAAATGAATCAATTAGAATTTTTGCGAAATGTTGGACACAGGGAACGGATCGGTTATCCAAAAACAAAAATTCTAACAAAAATTCTAAATTACAAGATACCATTGCATAAACCTTTATCGAAGATTTCCTAATTATAATTAAATAAAAATTCCAAAAAAAATTCCATGGCCGTAAAATTGAATATTTTGGAATTTTGTATGTATGGAATTTTTTTTCTAAAATAAATAAATTTTGGAATTATTTTCAATTGGAATTTTGATATTTGATTTCTTTACTAAGGTATTTTGTATAATGGATTTTTTTATTTTTGTTAATTGAGATTTCGGAAATTTGGGTCAGTTGGTATTTTGTTTTAGATAATCGAGACGTTCCCGTCCTAAAGTCCTGATGAGTAGATTCTGACGGCTTCGATAACTCTCCGAGGGGCTTTAGATTTGGACTTCGGGGGACGTATGAACCGGGATCAGCAAATATGTCGCACTGCGTGCCGAACGTAGGAGCGGATTATATAGAATCTATTAATGACACCTACTAAAAATAAAACTAATTGCACCATTTTGTTATGCAAGATTTTGTAATTGCAACAAGAAAAAAAAGCAATATTTTGTTAATGCAACATTTTGAAATGCATTATTTTATATCGATCCCAGAAAAATTAGTTCACTAAATATTCACTATTTCATTATAAAATAATTACATAATTTGAAAAACAAAATTTTGTCCAAAAAAATTTTGGTAAACTATATTTTATACGATAAGAATCGATCGGAAAGAAAGAAATGATCGAAAAATGATTTTAGAATCCTATTTCCATTCCACGTTTCGAATTTCAACAAAATCAGTTAAGAAATGGCCCAATTCCATCCCTAATAGCCATTTTCTAGAACTTTATCACAAACTCATTATTGAATTTTGTCAAAAAATCATTTAAGAGTCCAATTTTCCCACATGTCGAATTTTAAAATTTCAAAAACCTGGAGTTTGAAAACCAGGATTTTGAAATCACGGATTTTGATAAACCGGGATTTTGAAAACCGGGATTTCGTTACACGCCCTAAACGAGAGCATAACGAGAGTATATAATAAACTTTTAAAATGACTTCATGAGTTCCGTAGCAATACCCCACAACCCAAATGATATGGTGTAAATGAAATGAAACGGTTTTTATCAGAATTTGTAATTTCCGCTTAAATTTTTAAAAAATACTAATCTGGATCAGCTTTGTTTGCAAATTTAATTCAGAATCATTTTGTTCTGAATTTTGGGACTCGCAATTTATAAAAAATGCTTTAGAATGAAGTTTCTTTCTAATCAGACAATCCGTCTGAAGTATAAAGTGTAGTGTTGAAAAAACCAAATTCCTTTATGTAGGTCTAGCGAAGAAGAAAAATGCAAAATAACGTGTGCCTCAAAATTCTTTTTCAATTTTTAAATACATGTCAATTTTAGAATTAATTCTCCGCGAAAATTAATCCAAAATTTATCGCGTTAAGCTTCATATAATGGATATTGTTACAGTTCCGAGCAATTTTGCACAATAAAAACCATCCTAAATTACCCAAATAAATCCACAAAAGATTCAACGAAATCGTTTTCATGTTCCGACTAAAAACCTTATAAACATTACACACACATATATACAACTTACGGCCCATGTAATTTAGTAAAACATAAATTTGAACAAAAAGGCAACAAAAACCCACAATTCCGAATAAAAAACCATTATTAATCATTATTAATTGTTTTCATATATGAAAATCGTGAAAATTAATTTTTCATTTTTACCATTTGTATTTATGATATTTTCATATTTTGTGTACGAGTGAATAACCATACACATTTTTATCTATAAACGAATACAAATAAACCAAACAATTGAAATGAAAATCAATTTTTATGCTTTATCATGATTTTTTATGAAAAAAAATCATTAATTTTTATGCTTCATCCAAAAAAAAAACAAAAAAATATTACGGTTTTAATTTTTATGTGTAACACATACGCGCGCTTATTTATTTATATGTTGCCGAGATTTTTTAAGACAATTAAATCCGGGCTCGTACATATTGTGTTTACATCGCATCAAACGCAATAAAAATTATTACATTTTAATTAATATGGATGGGGGGGAGGGGCGAGATGAATATGGCTCACTGCTAAATTTTTAAGGGATGTGGGTAATGTATGTATTTAGGTCACTTTGCAAATCATTTATGAATTAAGGTTGTGTCGGCGCGCACATGGCTATATATAACGCTATTTTTATTCATAAGCCTCATAAATCAATTATTCCAATAACAAACAACAAGGACAATAATTTATTTTATTTTATTACATTTTTTTTTTTCGTTGATAAATAGTCCACACACATTAATTAATTTTAATCAATCATGAAAAATCTGTAAAAAACAAAATATTTAAATATCAATTTCGTAGTAATTGTGTCATAAATATTTAAGTACTCTCGATATGTGGATTGTGGACACACTACTCATGCATCGATATATTTGTTTAACAAATTATTTAAACACCTTTTTGTGGGGTACGTGGTAAGCTTTGGGCAAATTAATTGTTTAGTAAAAAGTTTTTTTAATATGTTAGGAGGTACAACGTACAACTCACACACTCTTATTAAATTACTATGTTTTACTAAGGTAGGCTATATTTGATTTGCAACTATGGGCAATTCTGTAGCCTGCCACTATGAAACCTACAGCTTATTAGTATTCGTGAAAAATGTTTACCTCGAGTTTTTTGCAGAACTTACATTCGCTATATCGTCATTCGTCCAAGTCAAAAGAGTGATTTTTAACAAAATTTCTGTGTGTCTGTGTACGTGTTTGTGATGTCGTGCAGAATGCTGTGTTCTCTCTACAGCACAAAGAAACGTTGTTCCAGTGGCTCCGGGTGCATCAAGGAAAATAGTTCCCAAAATGGAGTAATGAATAATCAAATTATTTTAAAATACAGTTTTGCCATCTGAGTTGAGCTGAAGCACTACCTGCTCTTTCGCGCTTTCCTTTAATCACCAACTCCATGCTAACGTCTTAAGTTATAACAAACGGACACGCATGAAAGAATTTCTGTGATTAAATAAAAAAAAAATTAAACGATTGACATTTTTTAAAAATATTTGAGAACGCCTAGACCCAAGGGCCGGATCTCTTCAAAAATATTACGAAAACCTGCTAGTTTCGGTATAAAATCCCTGTAGGAAATTTGAATACCATTTGATGAATGTTGTAGAAACTAATAAGATGGATCCCATTCATCAAGGGACGAACCCATCGGATTTGAGCGTCTGGGTAATTCCATATAACCTCAGTTAGGACATTCAATTTCAACGGACGCTAACAAAAAAATAACAATGCACTTTTAAAGTAGTGAGAGACCCCACTGTACTAACTCTTCCCTGCGGCTATATCCTTTTGGTCACATAAACGCGAAAAGTGGTTCAATTACACTCAGTTTTACCAACATACCTCAACCAAATCACGTAAAGTTAATCGACAGTTTACTTAGTAATAACTATTAAGCAACGCATCTTGTAATTTATGGTTTAACAAATTACCAAATTAAATTATTATGAACCAAAAAAAAAATGATAAAATTGAAGTAAATTTATTAATATTTTAAATTTTTTAGTGTTATTTAAAATGATTAGCAAGAAGGGTTTTTAATTCAACTTCACATCGATGAAACATTGTATTCGTTAACGTGAGATTCTAGGCCTCATAATTCATATTCCATTAAATCCCTGCAAAATAAAAATTTCAAGTTTTTTTCACATTTACCAAGACTAACCACTTGCTGTTTTTCTAAAAATTACCTAAAAATTTATTTGTATCAATGCTAGTAATTTTTAAATCGACTTTCTTCTAATTTATTCTGGAGCCTACACTCCCAACATTTTCGCGATTCGTTTTTCCCGCCATTTCGAGGGCATACCGCCGTTTTCCATCTCTTCAATACTTCAATATGTAGGAGTGTATGTATTGTGTCTTCGACTGCATTTGCTACATCTAAATTTGGATTTCGGTCGGAAGGTACCGGGTTCAAATCAAGATAAGGGCACGATTCAAAAGGTATTTTTTATCATCTGGTTACGATCGGTAAATGGAAATAAATATAACTATGACCCCCTGTAGAAGTGCAGAACTAATAGGTCGACCAATATTCCATACCAGCACTATAGGCTGGCGTTATTCCAATTTAAATCGAACCTATAACCGAACGTCCTAGATTTGGTAGGCAACTGCGTTAGGTATAGGACGTGGAAAGCGAGCCGCGAGAGAGTTGGGAGTGCTTCAGTCCAGAACAGATTGCAAATATTAAATCATAAAAAAAAAACAATTTGATTTACAATTTTGCACTCGATGTGTGTGATGTATCTCAATACAAAGAATTGGGCAATCGGCTGCAGCTACATATTATGTAAATTGGAAGTTCCAAGTCTGCTTTTTGTGTGGTTACAATATAATCCAAGTGGCGCGCTTTCCTAGTATCATTTTCAGCGTTCCCCTGAAATATAGAGTTCTTTCAACATACATCGCTAGGTAAATTACGAGAAATTCCCGAGATGCACAGTATTTTTGTTCGGCATTTGATAATCATTTCGAGAAAAACCTCAAATAGTTCCCAACAATCGTTGTACTGTTGCAGAACAGCCCCGAAAGTATAGTGTTCGATTTATCGATCGTCAAACGGAATATTGCATCGTTCGCGTTTTGGCATTATTCGGACCAAGAAAGCACCCTCTTGGGTGTCTTGGAACTCTTCAATAACGTTTCACAAATTTTGGGCAGAAATGCCCATGTGAATGCGTTTGATTGTTGTGGGGGCCGGGGACTCCGTAATCACTTTGATTAATTCCGGAGAAGGCAGATTATCATTAAATGTTATTTTGTGGCTGAGAAAATCTAAAATTTTATCGCAAAAAACACATTTCGAACTCTTGCAGCCGTATTCCATTGAATTCGAAGAGGCAAATTGTGTAGTAATTGCCTTTTTCTGAACATCTTCGGAAGTGACGGAAATTAAATAATAAGTCCTGACAAGGCTAATTTTGGAGGAAATCATACACCCATGCAAGTAAAAGTAAAATTTTGAATGTGAGGTATCTCCGGTATCGTAACTGTAGACGCCGATAGACCTCACACGATCTTCAATCGTTATCTTTCTTCTTGACCATAGGTAGTTAACAAGAGGCGGGAGATATCGGTGGTCGGTAAATCCCTAATTCCAAATTCTTTTAACGCAGCTTTATGAAGCAGCGGATTTAGTTGCCTTGGTTGAATACGGTGAATGACCTGTCGTAAAGATTTCTGGCATTTGAAACGTTCACTTCTCCAAAATATATCAAATCGTGAGAGCCGAAAAATAATTTAACAAAAAAAGCGATTAGTCCAACCATACAACCATAACGAAAACACATTTAGTAACATCCCACAACATGATGTAAAATTTTGCAACTTCGTGTAACACAACACACGTCAACAAGATGCCACAGCAAGCAACATAGTGTAATATCACGCCACATAACGCAACGAATTTTTTTTAAATGGAACCTATGTTCCACCGAAAGACCTCTTAAATGGATTTTCTCGAAATTAGGGCAGATCACAATCGATTCCTGGCATTAGAAACTTCTTGTCGTCTCAAATTTTATGAACCTCGATGGCTAGCCGAAAAAATAAAAAATAGGTTTTGGACCACCCTGAAGGACCTCAAAACGAATTTTCCCAAAATGTGAACCCATCAAAACCGACTCCTGGTATTTGAAATCCTTCATTCACTAATTTTTATCAAAATTGTGCTTGCCAAAATAAAATAAATAATAGAGAAAAACGGTGCAACATGGTGAAACATCATGCGAGATGTTGCAACGTTGTACACATGATGCAACATGGTGCAGTAACATCCTGCACCGTGATGTAACATTCTAAAATATATTGCAACATTTGCAAGATGCAACAACACGCAATTTTGTGCAAAATGACGCAACATCCAACAACGTGCAACATTACTCAACAAGGCGTAACATGTTGAAAATACATGCCGATACGACTAGAGCCGATATTAAATTTGAATGAAGAGACCCGTGCCCCACCGGAAGTTCCTCTAAACGGATCTTTCCGTAATAAACACACATTTTTACAAAAAATTTGTACAAGTTGAACAAAAATTAAAAGGATCCGACCAACAGCTCGACCTTTTTAACGAATTTTCGAACGAGACCCTTCTTCACCAATATTTATCAAAATTGTGATACGGCATCATCGAATATTCCTTTAAACGGATCTTTCCGCTTCCAGGTACTCGAAAAACCTCCCTCAGCAATATTCATCAAAGTCGTTAAAGATGAAAAAAAAAATTGTTAGACAAAGGAAAGCTTCACTGCTGAACCCATAGTACTCGGTAACCCCACGTTGACCATTTTCATGAAAATCGTTTTTTTCCGGAAAATTATGAAAATTTTGTCGTCATTTGTATTTCCGCTCAAATAAATCACAAATATTTTATTTGACTAGACTCCAAAATTGTTTGGAGACTAGTCAAAACACAATTTTAAGAGCGTTTTTGTAGAATAACAATTAAGACATTAAGCTTAATACTCAGTTCAAAGTGAAATGCTTTTACCGCGGTCTCCAAAAATCTATTAATTTTCGCACGAAATAGAAATTAATTTTATTTGCAGAATTTTTAATTTTAACGTATGAATTTATTGGCACAGATAATTGAATTTGTTTATTTTACGTGAATAAATTAAATTAAATTATTTTTTTTTTAAATTTATAGATTTGTGGTTTTTTTAAAATTTGTTTATTGCCAAACACAAACAAATGTCTAAATTTGGAGAACTTATGCGCTCCACCTTTCATATATTGAACACACTCTTGGCAGTACTGCAAATTGAAAACTGAAGTGGAATTTTTCATTTCTAATTTCACTTTGGAATACTAGGCTTTAGTCTTAAAAAATGTAGTTTTAAAAAACCTAAAAATGGCGGTAAATAAGTAGCGATTTATTAAGAGACCGAACATTTTTTTTCAATGTCGTGATTTCTCTAATAAACGGTAAACTGCTTCCCACGTTTGCCAATGCAAATATTTCAAATTACATTACATTTTTTGTTTTTATGATAAAACTGAAACAAAGTATTTTCAAGTTTTTGATTTATCATGAGAATAATTATGTAAAATAGTCTGATTTAAATCCTTCCTGATCCATGCCCCTGGGCCTATACTACATAACATCAATTTCATGTTTTATATCTCAACCTTAATTTTATCTCAGGAGACAAAATTTATTTGTTCTTATCAGTTAGTTACTCTACATTGTTATATTATCGTATATGATGTTTATTTTATGTCTCTGCAATTTAAACAAAAATGTATAATTTCTTGTAATTATATCGTATTTAGGCAGCTTTCTGTTACACAAAAAATTCAAACGTAAATATGAAAATCTCGTAAAAATTTCATTTAATTAATTGGGAATGATTAATTAATAAAAATGAATATATATTTTTTGTGACAGAAGAGAGCACATAAATTGTTAAATTTTTGAAAATAATTAAAGCTTATTATGTACGGGTATGATTACACAAACGTGCACACACACATATTACATTCAAATAATAAATTGTTGTATAGCACCTAATTAATTATTGTAGCAACAACGTTTTTGATTTATTTTTTATTAGAAATTTATGGTCAATAAGAAATTTTCTTTTATAATTTATTATACCATTTTGTAATGTTAACATGTGTTTGCCCTATAGATGATGAGGAGGGTGCTAGAATGTTAGCTCTCAAATTCGTGTAGGACACCACTTTTAACATTTTTTATGTAAATAATGGTGAAATACGGTAAACAATTGAAAATAATGTATTAAATGTTCTAAAATGCAAACGTAATTGATCTACAACAAACACTCATTTCACACGTCCCTGAAGCTAGCGGAAACCATACCGCAGACCATTACAAGATAGTATGGTTATTTATAGGCTAATTATAGGCTAGTTTAAAGCTCTATTAAAAAATGTTGGGCTTCATCCCTTCCAACTAAAACGCGGGTTCTGCTAGCTTTAGAAAAAGTTCGCAGAACACATATAAAAAAAACGAATTTAAAACAATTGGAAAATCAAAGGTTAATTTTAGACTAATTAAACACGCTATTTAAATTTTTTTTTATGCTCGCTCTAGAAAAAAGTAAGGCTTTATTTATCACTTAAAAGCTAACAGAACGCAAATCGAAAATCGGACCAAAAATCAAATTCGAACGCAAATCAATTGACAAACAAATAATTTTAGATTCATTATGGCCTAATCAAATGCCCCATTGAAAATTTTTGGGCTTCACTCGTTCTAAATCGAAAATCGTACCAAGACCGAAATTAGAACACAAAACAAGAACAATTGACAAACATATAAATTTAGGCTTATTATGGCCTAATCAAAGGCCCCATTGAAAATTTTTGGACTTCACTCGTTCTAAATCGGAAATCGGACCAAAACCGAAAATAGAAAACAAAACAAGAACAATGAATGGGCAAACACAGAACTTTAGGCCATACTGAGCCTAAAATTATTTGTTTGTCCATTGTTCTTGTTTTGCTTAATTAAATGCCCCATTAACAAATATTGGGCTTCAATTGTTCTTGACCAGACTTCAGTATATCGATTTCGTATCGCGAGTTACTCATTTAAAATGAGTGAAGCAAAAACAAATCGAATACGTTCACAGTGTATAATACACAATTATGTATTTGTAGGCTCCCTGAATTAAAAAAAGTTGAAATTAAAAAAGTGGACTTAAAAATAGTGTTTTTATATGAAAAAATTTTACCCTTTTTAAGTCATACTTTTAACAGATTTTCTGACAACAAAGGTGTTTAACAAAAATAATTTTAGTTTCAAAATGACACAAGAAAGGCATATTTTGTGTCATTTTACAAATATATTTTTTAATTCATTTTCAAAATGACTTAAAAATGCATATTTTATTTCACATTATAAACATAAAATTTACATTTGTTATTAATACACATAGAAATGCATGCGTAATTTCACATTTTTAAGAAAACAGTTTCTTGTTTTCCTTGTTACAGTTTTTTGTTGTAAGCTAAAAAACGAAGAAATACATTTTCATAAATTTCAATTGTGAATTATTATTTGTGTATTAATTCTAAATTAAAATATGCATTTTTTTATTCATTTTGAAATTTGCAATTGTGTTTTGGACAGTTTCATTAATGTTAGCATTATTTGAAATTTGGAATGGCTTTAATTTTCAAATTACAGTAAAAGCCCGATTATCCGGCATCCAATTAACTGGAACCCTGTGTTAACCGGAATTGTAATTTTTAGGAATATTTTTTGCTTTTTCCTCTTTCTTTGCCGGAGAATTGAGTTTTTACTGTAATATGAAAATTAAAGCCATTCGAAATTTTTAACTAATGCTTTCATTAATGAAAATGTGTAAATAACAATTGCAAATTTCAAAATGAATAAAAAAAGGCACATGAAAGAGAAAAGGCAAAAAAATTCATTAAAATTAAAATTCACATTAACTCATGGTTCATTCTCAGGTTAATTGGATACCGGATACTCAGACGTCTACTGTAATATGAAAATTAAAGCCATTCAAAATTTGCAACCAATTTTTTCATTCGTAAAAATGTGTAAAAAAACAATTGCAAATTTCAAAACGCACATGAAAGAAAAAAACGCAAAAAATATCATAAAAATTAAAATTCTGGTTAACTTAGTGTTCCGGTTAATTAGATGCCGGATGCTCGGGCTTTCACTGTAATAAGAAAAATAGAGCCATTCCAAATTTTCAACTAATGCTTTTATTTATGAAATTGTGGAAAAACAATTGCAAATTTCAAAATGAATTAAAAAATGCATATGAAAGAGAAAAACCAAAAAAAAAATTCCTAAAAGTTAAAATTCGGTTAACTGACTGTTCCGGTTAATTGGATGCCGGATAATCGGGTTTTTACTGTTATATATTTTTACGGTTTATTTCGATCTTAAACATTTTCACATTTTATTTCATTTTCTAAATGACTTAAAAATACTCATTTTATGGCATTTATATACATACTTCTTAAATCAATTTCAAAATGGCTTATGATATGCATAAATAAAGTCAGTTTTTTTTATTTCGTTTTCATTACAGATTTTAAGTCAATTTTAAAATAAAATAAAAACGCTGGTTTTAAGTCCGAAAAAACACCATTTTTAAGTCAGCCTTTTTTAATTCAGGGAGCCGTATTTGTATTTGAATTTTTTTTTGTTCGTATTTGTGTCATTTGTATGATGAACCGTATCAAAATAACGCGATCCGGGCGAATCGGCTTAATTGTTTTGGTGCTTATTTCCTTTTCTCAGCACATTACGTCTGGTCTCGAGCTATGGAGTATCATTATTTAACATGCTAATATATCTTATATTTAATTTTTGTTTATCATAAATTAATTTTATATGTTTTAATAAACATTTATAAATAAATTTATTTTAAATTTCGTAAATTTTAAAAATAAAATGTTAAATATAAATAAAATAGAAAATACATGAACAACACAAAAATATGGCGTTTGTAATTGTTAACACACTGGCCAAAATCATGTTTGAACACAAAGGGTTAATATAAATAAACAAAAAAAGAATGACACGTGGCTTGCATATGCAGTAAAACAATCATACCCTCGAAACGAACACAAACACAAATTCTACTACCATATCTTTCCGGTTACACTCATTTCGTTTCACTCATTTCGAGACAAAATCGATATACAGGTCAATTAATCTAAAGCTAGCAGAATCCAAATCGAAAATCGTACCAAAACCAAAATTAGAACGCAAAACAAGAACAATTGACAAACAAACAAATTTTAAGCTAATTATGACCTAATCAGATGTCCCATTAAACATTTTCGGGCTCCACTCGTTCTAAATCGAAAATCGAAAATAATGTTTAGGCTCATTATGGTCTATACGCCAATGCCTTATTGAAAAATGTTCGGCTCCACTTGTTCTTTCTTGATCAAACTTCAGGGGATTTAATCTTAAGCTAGCAGAACTTAAATCGAATATCGGACCAAAACCGAAACTAGAACGCAAAACAAGAGCAATGGACAAACAAAAAATTTTAGGCTCATTATGGCCTAATCAAATGCCCCATTAAAAAATTTTGGGCTCCACTTGTTCTTGACCAAACTTCAGATCATTTAATCTAAAGCTAGCAGAATACAAATCGAAAATCGTACCAAAACCAAAATTGGAACGCAAAATAAGAACAATGGACAAACAATGAATTTTTGTCTTATTATGACCTAATCAAATGGTACATTAAAAAATTTTAGGCTCCACTCGTTCTTGTCTTAGTCCATTTTTTCTAAAAGCTAGCAGAACCCAAATCGATCAAACCGTTAAAACAATCAAATAAATCCAGAGTTTTTTCCATATCTAGGGGATTGGTATCATTTTTCGTTTTCGCAAATCTTATCGATCTTATTTGTTTGAGTAGTTTTAATTTAGATAAATTCCGAATATCGCAGAGTTTGTCCGAAAATTTCGCTTTGTCCAAATGTTATAGCTTCAGGTTGACACAATCAAATAAATCAAGGGCCATTTCCATATCTAGGGGATAGGTGTCATTTTTCCCTTTCGCTTATCTAATCGATTTTCGCAGATCTAATCGAGCTTTGCGTATTTTTAATTTAGATAAATCCTGGATATCGTAGAGTTTGTCGGAAAATTCCACTATGTATCCCCTAGATATGGAAATGGCTCTAGATTTATTTGATTGTGTCAACTTAATGCTAACTTGTTTCTTGGAAAATCATTTTTCTTTCACTCTGCGTACTTTTGTCACTTCAAAATTATACATAAAACACTGTTTATTTATTTTTTTTTGGTAATTTTCTTTATACAAAAAAGGGACAAAAAAAGATTTATTTTATTTATTTTTAAAATCGATTTTCGGTTAGTATTAGTAAAATAACTGATGAAGAAATTAAATAAACCTTTATTGTCACTAACACTGCGGTCCAATTCGCGACTTATTTCAAATAAGTCGACTTATTTGACTTATTCAAAATGGCGGCTTGAAATAAGTCATCTGCTGGTCCAATTCAAATCAAGACTTATTTGAACATAACCCTACATTTCATTACCTGACAGTTCACAGTTCTAATAATTAGCAGTCTTTTTTATTGTTTGTGGAAATATAAATCAAACATTTTTAAAAATTATTAAAATGGAAAATCGTCGGCATCAAATGATGTTACTGGTTATGTTAGTAAACAGGAATATTAGGCTTTACTCCAAAATCATCAAACATGATGTAGAAATACAGAAATATTTGGAAACGCGTATAATGCGAAGAGTATGTATTCAAGTATTTATTGTTTGTATCGTATATTGTCTAATTCATATTTGGTCTAGGGTTTGAAATATTGTACAACCAACTTTAGTTTTGGAATTATATCTAAAATTATTTATAAGAGGGAATACCAATTTGGCAAAAAACCATTTGAGAATTAATTTTATTACGTTTAGAAATGTACTAGAATTGATACCAGATAAACGTTCCGGTCATCAAAAGGAAATAGAACTCATAATGTTTCTGTTTTGGCTAGCTTGCGGGACAAGTTACATGGTACTATATACATGGTACTCTGGTAATATGTCACAAATATTTGAAATATTTTGGGAAACTTTTAAATAAAGTTGTTCATTTGCCAACTCACGAAGAGCTAGAAGAGATAGGTAATGCGTTTGCTTTATGAGCAACGTCAGATGCATTCAACAAGGCGGTTGGTGCAATAGATGGGACCCATGTAAAAATTAAATGTCCAGTTAAACATCATGACGAATATATAAATAGAAAGTTAGACTATTCTATTCAGGTTCAAGGTAAGAATTTCAATTTTTATGCAAACATGTTTAAATCATTTATATTTTTTAGCTATATGTGACTATCAAAAAAGATTTATAGATTTGTGCATGGCGTTCCTAGGATCAGTTCATGATCAACGAGTATTGAGCTCCCAATGGATACTATTTACTTGGAGATAGTGGCTATCAATGCTCCGTTAACCATCTGCACAGTAAGGCGAGGATCGCAATAGAGCAAGCCTTCGGTATGTTGAAAACGAGGTGGAGATGTATTTTCTTTAGAAGCCTGCAACTTTCAATTGAGAGGAATTGCCAAGTAATAGCTGCATGTTGCATTTTGCACAATATGTGTGTTGCTACAGACGTTTTATCTAACGAAATCACACTAGAAGAAGAGGAAGGGTATCAAAATATAACAAAGATCGCAGAATAAGCTCTTCAGTTCAGAGACAATATATCTGCCTCCATTTTCTAATAAAAATTCAATTTAAATTTATTAATATAAATAAACATTTTATTTAATCAGATACATAATTCAATTTTTTTTGACAAATTCATCACAAATTCATTATTTCCTAATAATTAAACTTAAATTGTAAACTTAAAATTATTTAAACTATAATTAAAATTATGACTTGGATTTATTCCGAGTCAGAATCAGATAAATCAACATCTTGGAAATATGTTTTATATATTTTTTTAATTATTTTAATTAATTTCTTTAAACATTTTTTCGTCTCTGCCCTACATATATTGTAAAAGCGCATCTTTATTTTTTTGCGACGATCTACAACATTCTTTATTATTTTTATTAACCGATCTGGATGGCGTGTCTGTTGATAGTATGTCCGTCACAAGTACATCGTCAAGAATATTTGTCGATGGCGTATCCGTTAATGGGTATCTGGTTGGTTTTTCGTCTAAATATTCAATTTCGTAATCTCGGATCGACTGTAGTAAGACCGGCGGAGCTATGTTGTGTTTGCCACCGATGAAATCGTTTATTTTGGAATAAAATGGCCAATTATTTGACTTTAGCTTGTTTGCTGGCATGCCTTATCCTGTTCCAGGTTCTTTTATTTTTTATATTTTTGAAGGAGGTTTTTCCATTTTTTTCACATTCTGGACCGCTTTTTGATAAATTTAAATCTTCGGCCAGTTGTCTAAAAAGAAAAATGACGCATTAAACTGTCAGTTCACAAAATTACTCCCATAAAGTTTTTGGCACCACATTTTTTTGTTTAAATAAGGAATTTAATTCAATCCTTAAATCTATTAGAGCATGTGTTTCCTCTTCAGTCCCTTAAATACAATTTATGATTAAATCAAAAAAATGTATTTAAAATGCACGTAAAGTGTAAAGTTTCCTTTTGCGACTATTTTTGTCTGCCATAATGTTCCAAAAAAAATTTTTTATATTACAGTCTTAACAGTTTTAAATTATAATTTTCCAACTGTTATCGTATATCACAGTAAATTTTATTACACACAAACAAAAAATATACGAAATGTCATTTTTGTGGAAACTCTCCAAAATAAGTCAAGAAAGTCTACAATAAGTCTCCTTGTGAGGTGACTTATTGTAGACTTTCAAATAAGTTAGTCTACATAAAATAAGTCATGAATTGAACCGCAGTGTAAAGGTAACATTTGGACATAGTGAAATTTTCCGACAATTTTCCGAATGCTAGATATGGAAATGGCTCTGGATTTATCTGGTTGTGTCAACCTGAAGCTAACATTTGGACAAAGTGAAATTTTCGGACAAACTCTACGATATCCAAATTTATGTAAATTAATTTTATTCAATCCAATAAAATCGTGTTTATGTTTCACAACTAAGGCTATTATTTTTACATAGTGGATTTTTCCGATAAAATTTACGATATCCAGAATTTATTTTAACAAGAATAACGCAAACTATTAAAATTGACTTAAAAGGATATTTGGAAACTAGGTTCATTTCATTGTTCATACCTAACGAATTGACTTAATTTACCAGAACAAAATTCAGAAGTATGCTGTTTTTTGGAGACGTCCTTTAACTCATTTCATTGTCTTCTCTGTATCGATATCCTCTTCTCGTGTAATTTCCACATATTGGCTTTGTAAACAAAGTGTGTATATTTAGATATATTGTAATGTTTTCTTCTGTAAAACTACTTACAAATAAGAAAAAACGGAAACGATTTTCCGGGATATTATGAAGAATGTAAGATAATTTTTTTGAGTTTATTTTTTTGTTTTCACTCAAAATTCTAATAAGAATTTTTTTTACAGTGTATTTACTAATACATGTTTATTTTTGATATTTGGGACATACTTCACTGCAATCCAAAATTCATGCACATATAGTTACCATATAAATGTTAATACAAGAGTTTTTTCCGAAAATTAAAAAACGTTTGAGGGGCGAACGTGTTAATGAAATATTGAGCAAAGTTTAAATTCTGGAAAATATTCTAGAACATATAAAAGAACATATCTTTTCAAGAACATTCCAATTTTTGTATCAATTAAACCTGCAAAAAAGGTACAACATCAAAAAAGGATTAATACTTTCAGTTTTCTATCGACCAATAAACAAAATCGAATAATTCTGCGAACCTTGGTACCGTTTCATTCCCATGTACATATAATTTTGTTTTTAATTCCTCTGTAGTTGGTATAATGTAATTTGCCGTCACACAGTTTTTAGAAAATCTGTATGACCCCTTGTACTCATACATATAATACACAGACACGAATACAATAAATATAAATTGTTGTAACGTATATTAAATTATGTCATTTAATTTACATTAAATATTTAATTTTCAAGCGAACAAAATTAAAACGTTTTCCATTGAATTTTAGTACATCATCGCAACAACAACAAGTACGAAACCAGCAACACCGATTTTCATACACCTTTTCAGCAACTAAATAAAAAATGGTCAGGTAACCCCAAAAAAAAATGTACTCGTATATAGCAAAAATATAAATTGTAAATAAATTAAAAAAAATAAAAATAAAATTGTTATCAAAACAATTTAATCTAAATTAAATTGTAAGTCGTCCCATTTAATTGTGTGAGGAATGGACCAAAAGCGACGGTTATATCGAGACAAACGCGCGGCGGTACATAAAACGAAACGAAAATGACTTGTAACCTTTTGTATTTTGTTGGCGAGAGAACATTTTTTTACTTTGCGTTATGTCTAAAACGTAACTTTGTAGCGTTATACATAATGAAACAACACCAATTTAATATTAAACATTTTTTTTAACTTTATAAAATAAAAATTGAAACGAGCTTTTATTATATGTATTGTGTATACGTATAGAGCTTTTCGGAAAATATACAATATACACTTTTTTTGTAAATGTGATATTTTTTTTAAATTGGAAAAGCACTGCTAACATTTTTATTTTATTTGTGTAAATAGCCGAAAGCTCTTTATTACAGTTTTATTTACTTCTCATGGTGTTGTTGATTGTTTTGATACTTTTAATTGGGCAATGGTTTTTTGGTGTTCATTCATAATTCGAAAATTAAACAAACAACTAATATAAATCTCCGCATTAATTTACGTTACGAGGAATCATCAGAATGAGGAAGATTTAACTTTTTAAGGATTTAATTTTTAGTCGTTTTTATTAATGTGGTACACTGAACAAAATTTTAATTTTTTATTGCACCATTTTTGGTTTAAGTATTTTAATAGAAAATTAGAGCAATATTTTATTTTACTGGGTTAAAGCTTAACACGATATATTCCGCCATTCTCAAAGGATAAAAATATTTTATGAAAATTTGACAAGCAATTTTTATAAAAAAAAATTTATAGAGACTTAGTTTGACATGAAATTTTTGAAAGTAATTTGATTCAAAAATTGATAAACATGTAGGTTCAAATTTTTTAAAGTAATTTTAGAAACCTCAAAAATTTTTAACTGAAAACCATAATTCTGTGAAATAATGTAGTCGTACTTACGTAAACATTTTGACTTACCGGTGTGAAATTGTATTGAATGAAAAGTGTAGCTACACAAATTAACGAAAAGTATAACTTCTAAAAAGTGTAGCAATCAAAAGTGTAAATAGCACACGTGTACTTAAAAAGGTCATCAAAAATGTATTTTTGATGCAAATATCAGGATCAAATTTTATCATAATAATTCTAGTCTAAACGTTGAGGCTATTACGAGTCCGAAAATCTACGGCTTTCGTAAAATGCGACCGGAAAAATAAAACCGGTTGTAAAGTATTTTGACATTTATTTGGTTATATTTATTAAAATTAGCCGTAGTGGATGTGGGGTTGGCAAACACGCAATTTCTATAATGTTTTAATACCAATGACTAAGGTGCTTTCTACCAGTAGTACATTTCCACTCAAAATTCCACTTCCAATTTATGGTAAAACCTTAAGTAAGAAATTTAACCCCGATCTTTCAGTGCGTTAAAAAAAATTTTCTGTTTCACAAATCTACATCAGGAAATTTGAAAATCTTTTCAATATTCCTTTAAAATGCATTATTAATGAAATATTTTTTGCATATTTTCAAATATTTGAAAAATTTACTGTAATTTTGAGGTAGCCGCACTGATTAGGCACACATTTCCGACCACATGCAATTTTAACATCAAGCTACAATAGTTTTATATTGAGAGTATACGAGGGCGTATTGAGAAGTCTGGTAAAATTGCAACAGAGAGCGCCTCAATCGCAAATTTCAGATGTCATGTGTCTCATGCCATCTCTCACTAGACCAAATTAAAATTTTCAAACAGATCTGTCATTTAGTTTAGTTTTGACAGCCATTGAAAACAGGCAACCCATTGCTTTTTTGCCAAGATGGAAAAACGTGAATTCCGTGTCTTAATTAAGCATTATTTTTTGTGTGTAGAAACCATTACGCAAACCAAAACAAAGCTTGATAAATATTAAGGGGACATTTTATCATCGATTAAAATGATTCACAAGTGGTTTACTGATTTTCGTTGCGGTCATGTATGCATAACTGATGCCGAACGTTCAGGACGCACAAAATGAAGTCACCACACCAAAAATGGTTGAGAAAATCCATGATATGGTATTGCAAGACTACTAAGTGCAAGTGCACGAGATAGTAGGCATCTAAGATGAACGTATACACAATATATTACGCAATATATAGTGTGACAACTTCAAAGGCAGGTTTGGCGTTGTTCAAGGGAAATAAAAAGGAGTTTTTGCGTCGTTTCATAACTGTGGATGAAACATGAATCCATTACTATACACCAGAGACCAAAGAACAGTCTAAACAGTAAATTTCTACGAGCGAATATATGCGCCGAAGAAGGCTAATGCGGTTTTATCGGCCAACAAGGTCATGGCACAAACTCCACGATTTTAGTAATATATTTAAGCTAAAACAACTCATACCTAACGAATTGACTTAATTGAAGACGACTGTTCGAGTGCGAATTTTTGTGCAGATATTAAGAATCACACTTTTCACTAATCAAATTACGCCCATAAAAGTTAAAATATTTTTAACTTTAAGAAAAATATTCGCAGACAATCAACCTAGTCACAAAATAAAATAAAACTGTGAGCTACATTGTGCTCAATAAATCGGTGGACAAGTGTGATTCTAAATATTTGCAAAAAAGTTCGCACTCGAACAGTCGCCTGACAGAACAAATTTCAGAAGTATCCCGTTTTGTTTGGAAATGTCCTTTACCTCACTTGATTATCTTCTCTGTATCGATATCCTCATCGTGTAATTTCCACATAGTGGCTTTGTATACACAAATTTTGAATACTCTTTTGTGTTGTACTACTTACAAATGAGGAAAATTAAAATGATTTTCCGGGATATTATGAAGAATGTAAAATAATTTTTTTGAGTTTATTTTCTAGTTTTCACTCAAAATTCTTATAAGATTTTTTTACAGTGTATTTACTAATACATGTTTATTTTTGTTGTTTGGGACATACTTCACTGCTATTTTTATGAATGTATGCGTAATTTAGAGGTTTACTGTACTGCAGATTGGCCAAATCACAGAGATGTTCTGCGGGGGTCTCACCTACACGGTTTTATACCAACATTTTTTTCTTTTTTGCAAATATAGCCAGTCCTGCGAGGCGTCGTAGAACTAATAGACGCAAAAGACACACACACAGTCTTTACTAAAGTATGGATAGATATATGGCTAGCACAGAGAGATCATGTTCGAGTGCATTTTCATCACCGTGAATACAAATTTGAGTGACTATCTTAAGCTAAGTGCTACTCTCAGCTTTATTTTATGATTTATTTCCTCAACGACCATCTTACCGTTAAACAATTTGTTTTTGCTGAAATGAAACCATTTTATTAAAATTTTCTCCGACTATTTTAAGAATTTGAACTTATGAACCACCACTATATGTTAGAGGATATTAACATAACCCAAATATTATCCCGCTGCAATAACATAAAACCAACATATTATATATCGATCTGTTTATTTAGTTCCCCTATCTGTATACAAATATAAAAGTTTCCCGAATTTCGAATACCCCGTATATACGGGTAAATTAAGCATATAGTGCTGCGAGATGAAAATAACACATAAGAAATCCTAAACTTTTTGGCAAAACATTAATATCTCTACGTAGCTATATATAGAGACAAAAAGTGGCAACAAAAGCTTTATGGCGACATATTGGCGCCATGTCGGAATTGAATTATTAAAAATAAAATTCAGTATTTTTATCTATTTTCCTCTTCTATACATAAATATATTATATATATAAATATATAAAGTCAGTATGCTCGAGGGGTGGAAATTTTTTGTAACCGTATACATAATCTCTACATACACATACAAAACATTTTTTTTATTTTATTTATTTATATAGACATGGTAGCGTCATCGTCATCTCGTAACGTCTAGACAATACGCCATATAGTTTGTACACAGAACTCAGTATGGATTGCCATTTTTTTTGCTCTTGCGAGATTTTGTATTTTGGTTATGTATGCGGAAAATGTGTATAATGGTAAACCGTCAATGGTTTGCTGATTCATAAAATGCAAAAATATAATATTCTAAATAAGTTGTGAGTAATACCCAAATAGATAAAAAGCTCGTCAACGATTCTGAATAACATTGTAATAATTTAGCCATAAAATATTAATTGAAATCGCCGATTTTATATGAACGCCAAAAAATTTGTATAATGTTCTCGTAATATTTTGACTAGTCGAGCTTTGCAATAATTGTACACAAATATTAGAAAGTTCATTGACTTAAATTCTCTAAAACTTAATGGTAATTGTATACAACTCGTCTACAAAATTTCATGACATCATTTCGATTGTATTTATGTACCCCGATAAATATTAAATGAAAAAAGCTCGCATAAGCTTTTTTATTCATGTTTATTTAGTTGAAAATTGGCAAAGAAAAATGTCAATTTGATTATGATAATTTTGTTGTTTAATTTTAGCAGATAATCAAATTTAGCAGAAACAATTTCGTATATACAGCTATTTTACATATATGGTAAAATACGTCTGCAGTGACTCCATTACATTATCCAAGTGAAATTATTTTGATTAAAACACACTGAAAATCGAAACTATAAGAATATGTGGGGCTTTTAAAAACAGTTTTTTCATGATTCCCACTGTCGTCGAGTAACAAAATATTTCTCTTTATTGTTGGCACATTCCAAAATAAGATTAAGCATCTCACTTCAGTTTCAATGTCAAAATCATATTATTCGAAGATCTTATTTGTAGTTGGTATGAAATGACGGTAACATTTTCATTTCGTTTTTTTATTCCTGTGTTTAGTCCTATGAACTGACAAAAAAAAACTGCAAATCAATCGTTTTGTTTAATTTTATGAGTGATTTAATGAACACGTGTTTTGACCGTTCACTCGTACCGCGGTGATACGAGTACCTGAAAGTAATTTTGAACCTCAAGATCGCGTTTCTAGCTTTCATATTAAAATCACAGCACGTTTTTCAATATTTTCGACTTTTTAAATTTTCAAAACACGTGTTCATTAAATCACTGACAAAATTAAACTGAACGATTGATTTGACAGGACTAAATACAGGAATAAAAAAACGAAATTAAAATGCATATTACCGTATTTCATATCCCACCAAAAATGAAAATCTTTTTAATTATCAAATAAATTTTTTAGCAAAGTTTCTGTATTTATTTTCAAAAAAAATATATTTATATATAAAATAATTATTTATAATTTTAAAAGATATTTTTATAATAATAATATTTAATAGATTTATTTTAGTTTCACAATATTTTTTTTTTTATAAATGTCATAATTTCAATTACACAATCAAATTTTTGTTATTTTATCCGGATTATTTTATCCGGAAATTCATGTTAATGCTCGAGAGGATGATTCCTTAGAACGCCCACGATGTTAACGATACACTGCTTATGTCATGCGATTTACCAAGCTCGGCTCCTCTTGCCTCATCAATCGTCAATCAATTTCCTATACACAAAAATCCTATTTTATTTTATGAATTACCTAAATACACTTGCATTTATTTTTTTAACTTACCGTATCACATGCATTACACAATTTCTTTTATTTAATTGAAATACTACACTATTCAAATAATTAAATTAACTATTAAATTTGATATTGCACAAAAATTAAATAAATAAAATCTAACATATCACGCGCACGAGAACGATTTAATTAAATTCGCGACACGAATTTTCTTGTATTACTATAAAAAAATGAACAACGGGACTTAATAATTGTTTTTTTTTTTTTTTTACAAAACGTAATTAAACTAAAAACGTAAAATAAGGTTCCATTATTATCAAACAAATAGTTTTTAAATGCAAAAAATCATTTTTTATAATTTATTATTCTCGTCAAATAAATATTTTCTTTAAATGTACAAGGTATTTTTTAAGAATTTTACAAAATATTTTATTAAAATCAAAAAACTTTTTATTTATTTTGAAAAGTTTCATTTAATAACAAATAAATAATTTTTAAATTAAAAAGGAATTTCAAATTTTTAGAAATTAAAAACTTAGTTTTTAAATTTTACAAATCAAAATTTTTCTAAGTGATCGCCACTCACCTATACTCATAATACCAAAAAACATATCCCGCAGAGCACGACTCGAGGAGGTGTCAACAAATATTTTGCGTCAAATAAAAACCAACTATGAGAGCTTTTTCAATCACGATCACATTCAAAATCAAACACACGCTCGTCTATCTCACGCCGTAGTACCAACACAAATTCACATGGCATTTGTTAGTATCAAGAAAGGTACATAGAAAAATGCCCGAAACTAACTAATTGTAACTAAATTAGCTCCCAGGGTAAGAATATTGCCAATAAAAAACGAATAAATCACTCGGTCGATGCAGTGACAACATCGACCTAAAATAACAGCCATCTTAAGCAAATCCGACCGACTTTTTTATCTAAAACGAAAACGGCTGTTGGTTTAGCGATCAGCTGTCCATCAAAAACAAACCGATACAGTATGTGATCAATAACGACAATGGCACGCTTCTATAAAAGTATCCTTCCGTAACAGGAGAGCCAAAGTAGAATGGATTGCTATTGAGTCATAATTTGTAGAAAATTCTTTTGGGGGTTTTCAGGTCGAAAGGTTTTTATAAAATTTTGTGAAAAGCTTTTTCGAGTACTAAAAATCGGTTGTGGTGAGTTATAAATTCAGCAAATTTGCTTAGAGAGTTCTCGAATGGAGTTCGGGTTCCTATTTATGTAAAATAGTATCGAACGATTTTAATGATGAAAATGAGAATCTAATAAGTACGAGTAGAAATTTTGGACATGCGTCTGAATAGATTGGACTTTTTTTAGACGAATAGAATGGAGCTCAGATGGAATAGTATGCATTCTATTCGTATATTAAACTTTAAAATTCAACTAACCTACAGGTTTGATATTTCAATTTTTAGTTTGTTGGATATTTCGTTTATCCAAAGTGTAGCCGATTCCGTCGATTTTAATTGATAGAAATAACCAGCTATAAAATTATGGAATGTTCGTAGGGAACTATCAAATTTTTGATTAAAAATATAGTGGCATTTCAATAAAATATCAAGTGCGCCGATGAAGGAAAACTCATCGGGGAGAATATTATAATTTCCCCCTCAACACACTGGAAAAAACTGGAAATTGAATTCATCTTAAAACTTGAAATTGAAAAATGATTATCCTCAACGGCTATTAGATACGGATGAATAACATTATTGCTTCTTTTAATTCGTCAATCATTAGATTTATCTGAAATAGGCTGTAGAATAATTTAATATGGATTGTAATTATTCATGCAGTTATATTACCTTCTTAAAAACGATAATTTTTTTTATTAAAGCAGAAACACTGTTTTATTACTCCTCCAATATTTTCTGGAAAAGTAATAAAAACTATCATTAAAAGTCAATAAAAATCATTTGAACAACGTTATATAAAAATAGTTGTATTCCACTCTCAATATTTCGGTGTTTTAACCTCAGGGCACAGGATAATATTTACTATTTCCGATCAAGTGGTCAGTCAGGAAACTTCTGAAAGGATCAAGGGGGTTACTATGCATTTCGGAAAAAAGGAAGGAAATTTCGTTTGAAATTCGAATTCAGTATCAAAATTTTACGAATTCTTCTTATGTATTGGAAATACATAGTAACCCCCAATTTTACCATTTTAGAACTCCTTGACATGATGATACACTTGATCAAAATTAATAAAATTGTTCTAATTGATGATTGTATGTGAAATTTATTTTTGGATTATGTGTTAAATAATAAATTTTCCAGTGGAGTTCCTTGAAAAAATTATTTAATTAGTTTAATTACAGTTGATACTATTTTTTAACAATAGGAAGCAAAAATAAAAACTAAAACTAAAATACTTGTAATATATACCTTCAATTTCCTTAAGTCTCGCATACGAAGGCCTCTTTAAATCTAAGTAACCTTTAAAAATATGGGGAAGTATAGAGTGGTCCATTGTGCTTTAAAATTATTGGCAATCTCAAAGGAAAATGTAGTGAAGAAAATTGAAAAACTCGTTGAATGTTTCATGATTTGATTCGAATCTTCGAATAAAATCTTCGTTAGTGGCTCAATCAATGTCTGACTGATCATCTTGTACGTGAATCTACATCAAGTTCTGTAAAAATTTTCGGCAGTAAAAAATTAGTAAAAAATTTAACCACGCTATTGATTGCAAAATAATTTATTGTATTATTTCAATAAATCACATTCATAATCAAATAATTAAATAGATTACGTAAGGTACATATACCTGATGTAATAAAATTCTCATACTCCCAAACTGCGCCGTGTTTGCAAATTTTTGTAATAACCTGAGATTTTACTTCCACTTTCTAAAATTCCTAAATTCCTTTTCACTTTAAAATTCAATAGTTGAAGTTCTAAACACTGCCACTTAACGATTTCTTTCTTTATTAAATTAATTTCTTTTCTAAATCACTAATACAATTTTTAATCTCCACCATTACCACACATATGCACCGTATATCACTAAAATCGAAACTAAACTGACGCAAGTAAAAATAATTTCTGTTAACCCTGTCAGTTCAAAATTCTCGTAAAAGGACGTTGGTTTGTAAAAGAGATATGAAAATGCAGATAGAGTATTATTTAGAATTCAGAGGGTTAAACTTTTTACTGTAACGTTTTTTTCCCCGTTTCCTTTTTATGGTGTTTGTTTAATTTTTATTTTCAAGGACACAAACTATAATGAAGTCTGCTTTTGATACAAGTGTTGCATTATTTTTAGGCGTAATTACATCGTTAACAGTTTCGATACAAGCTTTAGATCTGTATAAGCCTCGATGCAAGGCTTGTAATGGAAAAACGCTGCAAAATTATTATGAGTGTGGAACACGAGTGTGGTGCCTGTCTGTTTCAGTTTTTTTTTCAATTGGGAGCTCTCAGTAAAATTTGCTAGAAATCGGCCCACTTAAAATTGAAGCTTCTATGGGAGATTTTTTGTTTTTAAGACTTGTTTTCAAATATTTTAAAAAGTATAGCATCTGCAAAAGAAACGTATATAAGACCAAATTTATTCTAAATTAAGTTTGAAACACTACCAGTTCATTTCGTAAAAAATTATGCGGAAATAATAAATTTTTATAAAATCCTTTTTTAAGAAATTTTTAGTTTTTCACAAATATTTTGAGAATTATAGGATTTACAAATATCTGTTAAACATATTTTTTTTTTATTGTTGAGATTACGAAACTCACACATACAAATAATACACACGGCACATTGATTTTTGGAATCAACTAACCGGCGCTTATGGCTTTATCAGTAGCTAAAGAGAACAAAGAAAACAGCGACATATTGCAAAATATAGAAATCGAAAATGATGAATAGAATGTTGACATATGTATGTGCTCATTAGTATCAATAAGGTCACAAGTGAAATTGGTACAGGATCAGTGAAGGGAAAATCTTTTGCTAGGTGGTGTTTATGTATTCCGCCATTTCTCAGTGGCCAGAGCCTCTTTGGTTGATTAGCAGGGAGAACCACGTGCCGGTGAGGTTGATATTTGGGCTAGTATATATTAAACTTCTAGACCGACGTCCCATACCCAATTTTCTCTTGTGTTAAGTTAACCCAGCCGATTTCGATTAATTTCATTCAAATATATTATATTTGTGAACTTCTACCCTAGAAATTTAATCAATTTTATTGAAAAATGTAACAATTTTTAAATTTATTAAGTATCAAAAAACCGTAGAATTCCAAGATGCATATACTCCACTAATGGAAAATTATAGGCTAGGTTAGATAAAAATCATTCCGTGGCAAGTTTTCAAAACGAGCTCTGCGCTAAAAATTCATTGATTTTTATTTAAATTTTCGTCCCACTCGATAAAATTAAAATTATTTCGCCAAAAGCAAAAATGTCTCGGGTTTTAGCTTTAACGGCTAATTTTAGCTCAAGTTAGAAAAACAATTTTGGCAAGTTCCTGAAAATTGAATCTGATCAATGAATTTCAAATTTTTTGTCCAGAGTTCATCATTTGAATGAAATGAAGCGAAATCTATGGGCTGGGCTAACTTCACACGTTAGTGTTCAGTGTTGAATGATTAAACATTTTTGTTGGTTGAATAGTTGGTAAATTGTTATTATTCTGACTTAACGGCATTCATCGAGGATCTAAACCCTAACTTCTCATTATGAGCTAAATGGGATTTACAGAACGTAAAGTTTGCATTGGACAGGGCTCTCCTCTACGGCCTCCTCTAAATTTGATTGCACGATAAATTCTTTAATACAAAATTATTTGCGTTCACTTGCGGTTAAATATCTATCTATCAGCTCGTCTCAAGAGTTATTTTTATCGGTTAGTCATTTTGTCAGTTTATTTTATAAAATCCAATTTTAGTAGTTTTTCACAGTAGTTATTTACATTCGGGTAATCGCGTAAATTGCATGCTAAATGTAATTACAAAACACTGCATGCTTCGAACTGAGCAACCTAGCTGAATTAAACTAAAGATTTCATTCTGACTAAAATTCTGAATTGTATATTCTAAAATTGTATACAAAATATAAATTAGACCCTATAGATAACAAACATATGTCTCTTAAACAAAACTCAATCCGTATTTTGTTTAATATAATTTACTAAATTTGTTTATATTTTTAAAATATTTTCAGAATAAAATTATGATTCATATGCGGGTAAAGCTGCACGAAACAGATATAGAACAGACATCAGATAGAAAATCGAACCGCAAGTTATTACGATTCTATATACTTGTGTATTCCAAGGGTTGGTTTACATCTTGATCCTTTCGTATAATATTATAATACTTGGAAGATAAATAAAAGATTTCTTTTTTTATTGGTTATTGTTCCAACTTAAGAACTTTGTTATTTATCTTGTATTCTACATTATGCCAAATGTCTGGCAAATAAATATATTCGGTCGATCCGAATAATAAAATGAAAATAACATATTTGATATGAACAACAAATAATGTTCTTAATATAAACTTTGTGGTTTAAAAATATACGAATGGCAAAATTATTTCAGCCTACATGTAAATTTGTCACCCAAATTGATACATATGTGGCTGCCGTATGGTTATTCGTTTCGCATATAGGATGGGTGGTATTGTGTAAAAGTGGGTTTAATCGTATTCGAAATTAGAATTTTTCATACCAATGTAGGACCGACCAGCTTTATTATAAATAGCGTGCCAACATATTTAAATGTCACACCAACGTATAAATTAATTCTCTCATGCTCTACATAAAGTGAATTAAACCAACACGAGTAAATATCTAAATTTGTTAAGGTCAATGAACATTTCTATATTATTAGATGCCTGAATGTTGAAAAGCCCTTTCATTTTAGGCTGCATATACCAAGTGTTTATTTTAATTTTCTCTAGCTTCCACATCTCATGAAGAGATTTTGCCACCTTCTGCTGTTTATTTTAACTTGACAATTTGGAAAATGTGCCCACATTAAACTTAATGAACACAATTATATCGTGGCGAGAGCGAAAATAATCTACCTGAAAATCAAGCAAGACTCAGAGAAACCCTAGGTTCAATGATTCGAGCTATACAACCTCACAGCTTAGCAAAAGCTTTTTCTAGTTGTAGGAAGGAGCAACACATGTCGTACATAAAAAAGGGTACAAACATAAATGCAAACTTCATTGAACAAAGACCTATGACATCAAGGGCGGTAAATCCACAACGGAATAACTAACCAAGTGGTCCACCTATCCTTCAAAATATATAAATTTCTATCTGCGACCTAACCATCGGCACCTAAATATTGTAATCACAGACCACTCACCAACCTTTTGTTCAAAATTCATTAATATTTTAATGCTCTAAAGGGCCTTGAAACAAGTTCTGCAAACGTATTTGGACATGCATATTTATATTAAGGTGTGATGTATTTACATTTCAAAATAGGTGATTGTTTCAAACATGCGTTAATTTCCGCCACACGTGTAACACGTGGAATGACCAGCAATGTCTGTCTGATATAATCGGACAGGACAGCAACAGTAGAGCGCCACCGAAAAGGCTGCTATTATCGTTGAGATCTTTCATCGGTTTATCGAGAGTTTCTTGAGCAGAATGCTTGTGAGTCATAGTGCATTCATCCTAGATAATAATTTTGCATTTTGGCCAAACTAAGCCATGCCGAAATGCTTCTTTATATTGTAACGATCACGGGTAATTTGAGTACTGAATGTGCAGTCCTTCCACCATCAAGCCAATGCCAGATGAAACAATTGCCAACGCAAAATGATTTTGTGAACAAATGAGATGTGGAATGTTTTGCCAGTGTCGCCTAGTGCGTCCAAAAAAATTCCGTATTTTGTTCAGCAGTGAGCAGAACATCGCTGTAAATGATGTCGGTTGTGTTAAAATGAATGAGTGGCATATTCGGAATGAGAATGCAAATACCTTCAATCTTTATTAATGCCTCGTTATATATTTGTGGCGAAAAATTGATATTGGGATCTTGATCAGCGGTCCAAACGCGATGCAGAATAGTAGGTTAGATTGATTGTCATTTAATGCTCATGTACATATTTCTTAGAAGATCATATACGGTATTCACTTCAACGACGCAAGTGGCTTGCACATCTATTGATGCCTACGTCAAACACCACAGAATTCGACATTAGCGCGGCTATGGTACACAAACATAACTATGAATTATTGTTAAATAAATTATTCACTAAGTTTTTTTTTCATTTTATAAAATATTAGGGGGCGGTGGGTGGTGAAATTTAGGAGTTATATGTTCTGATTTCCAAAAAATCTTACATAAATAAAATAAAAATCCTAGAACCCGATCGCAGTGCCACCTACCGGGTCCAATTGTGAATCTTAAACATCCTGAAATCTACTGAAACACACACACAAAATCTCACTAAAATCTTTAAAAGAATTATAACTATAAAGATCGGGGGGTGGTGGGGTGATGAAATTTTGGAACTATATGTTCTGATATGTGAAAAATACAAAAACAAAATATTTCGTCAAAAAAAAACTTAGAACCCGATTGCAGTGCCACCTACCGGGTCCAATTGTGAATCTAAACCATCCAAGGACCTACTCAAATACACACAAAGTTTCATTAAAACCGGTACAGCCGTTTAGGAGGAGTTCAATTACAAACATACGTACATACAATTTTCGGGTGGGCGGGGAAATTTTGACGTTATATGTTTTAATACGCGAAAAATCTTAAAAAAATTAAATTATAAAATTATGTCAAAAAACTAAAAAATAATCCTAAAACGAGACTGCAGTGCCACCTACCGGGTCCAATTGTGAATCTTAAACATCCCGAAATCTACTGAAACATATACACACAAAATCTTACTAAAATCTTTAAAAGAATTATAACTATAAAGATCGAGGGGTGGTGGGGTGATGAAATTTTGGAACTATATGTTCTGATATGTGAAAAATACAAAAAAAAAATATTTCGCCAAAAAAACCTAGAACCCGATTGCAGTGCCACCTATCGGGTCAAATTGTAAATCTAAACCATCCACGAACACCCATTCAAATACATACACACACAATTTCATTAAATCGGTCCAGCCGTTTTGGAGGAGTTCAGTCACATACACGCACGTATATACTTTTGTCAATAAAAAAAATCCTAGAACGCGATCGTAGTGCCACCTATCGGGTCCAATTGTAAATCTAAACAATCCAGGAATGCACTCAAAGTTAGGTTTCAGTGGTTTCAGTGGTTGACACTTAGGCCATCATTAACCCATTCAAGTATTCACCTACTTACACAACTACAGTATACCACCTGCACACATAAAACAATTTCATTAAAATCGGTCCAGCCGTTTAGAAGTAGTTCAGTCACAAACACACGCGCAGAAGAATTAAATATATAAGGATTACCAAGAAGTAAGCCTATCACTGAACTTCCGGTAGATGTGAAACCAATCGCCAACTACACCTCACCAATAATTTAATTATATCCCCGAAGGAATGTACTCCTCAATAAATCGTTAACTAATGACGTGAAGCATGAAATAAATCTGAAATACTGTCATCACTAAAATTACCGCTATCCTTTTACCCATAAAGAAGAAGTAAACAAGGAAATAAACAAAATGTTACAGGGTGGAATTATTTGTCCCAGATTCTCCCATTGGCCATCATCCAAATTGATCAGGCCGAAATGGATATTCCTAAAACGGCTTTTTCTGTCGACCATGTGAACCACGAATATGAAAATTCGTGTTGTGTTTAAAAACGCACTAGTGATCTTCCAGAGTGTCATGCACAATGTCTTTGATGAACTGCAAGGCAAACTGTACTTGTCATACATGAACGACAAAATCATATTGGAAAGCGCAAACTATGCTTCCAACAAACTCACGAAAGGCAACTTAAAAGTACAAAGGGACAAGTTGGAATTTCTCAAGCAGTGGAGTCAAATGAAATACAGTTAAAATAAAGGCAATTATGAACTTTACAATAGCTAAAACAGAGATAAAAATTAAAAGCTTCCTAGGCCTGTTACGATATATCGGAAGTCCACCAGGAGTTGTCTTAGGATGTATATTGAAGTATTCAGAATTATCTAAGAAATTTATCATTACCACGGATGCAAGCAATCTAGCCATTAGAGTCTTCCTTTCATAAGGATCTATATGAAAAGATACGCCTATATGCTATGCATCCAGAACCTTAATGGTCAGGGAGCAAAACTAATATTCTATACAGAGAAAGAGATCCTAGCCATTTTCTGGGCAGCTAACTATTTCCGTACTTATTTGGCCAAAAGTTTAAAATCGTGATGGACCTCAAGCCACTGACATGGTTTTTCAATCTGAAATAACCAAATTCCAATTTTGTTTGATGGACATTAAAACTGGAGGAATGCGATTACGAAATCACGAGTAATCACTCATCGCGAGAAATTAGGAAATTTACAAAATCACTTTCCAGTAAGACACGCATTCCTAACGGACGTGTTCAACCCGGCTGGCCGACAGGTGATAGTAAATATACAACACGAATATAAAGGATATCATCATAAAGTATATCAACGCCTGCACGCAAATTCAAGCATTTCTCCCACTCCTCGACAAATTCACGATCACTATTAGGGATTGTGAAGCATGGTTGAAGCATGGTTACGCTCATAAATAAAGTACTAAGCAAGAGTTATTCAAGACAAATGGTGCTCAAAAGTTACAACGTGAAGAAAATGGGATGACCCAAGCTGTGAAGAGAAGGAAATTGCAATGTAAAACGTAAAAACAAATAAACTGATAAGTGCTATTTTGCAGACCCCGAAGAAAGCGAGGTCATCGATGTCTGTATGGTTCAGGTAATTTCTAAATTTTTTCTTAGGCACCGGACGTCCTAATTCTAATTTAATTTTTCGGAAAAAAAACGCCTGATAATACAGTTGTGGTCGAAAGTGAAGAAAAGAAAAATGAAAATGACCGTAGCTGGTCACATTTATCGTATTTTGGGCGTCATTAACAACTTCCGAAAGAGTTTAATGTACAGGACGTTCACTCATCACTTCCATCGGATGGTGTGCTCACAATCAAGGCGCTACACAAATCCCAGGTGATAGAACCAAACGAGCGGGGGACCGATTTTGATTAAAAAATCACCAGGATCTAACAATTTATGATAAAAGCTTAAGTATTACGTTTTACCACGATCGCAGAAAAACCGTCTGGGCTGTACATATAGGACACAGAATTACGTCTACAGATTTAAAAAAAAAAACACTTTTTTTACTTGAGAATTAAAATCGAAAATTAAATCTGTAAAAGTATACATAATAAATAAATCAAAATATCGTGCAAGTGACCCGAAATTGTTTAGGATTAACGTTTTATCCCCTTAATTTTCATTTCAACTTAATTGGTATTCCAGATCGCCTATTCTATTATAGGATATTGTTGATGTGTACCCGTTGATAAAAACAATACTTTAGAAATGCAACCATAATCTGATGAGATTTTGAATATTTTACCATCGTCTGTAATAAAAATTTTGGATTTCATCCTATATCTGTCTCTATACTCGATAAGGATGTAGTTCGATACACCCGGACCACACATAAAAATTATTGTAAATCTCAAATAAAATTTAAATATTTTGAGTTTTTTTTTGTTTTTTCGTTTAGAGAGATAAAAATTAATTTAAGATAAAATTCGATTAGTTTTTGATTGGTTTAGTATATACTATTACAGTTATGTATGTACGTACGTATATATGATATATAGAAAAGCTTTATATTTCAAATAACAATTTCTGGTATCATAATAAATATTTATTTTTGTTGTATTGGTATTTTATTTCAAAACTATAATAGTTAGAAAAATATTAGAATTATGTAGAATTTGAAAATTTTAATTTTTGGTGTGTAGTAGAATTAAAGCTTAAAGCACAATAAAAATCAATATCATGATAAATAATTAATCGATGTAATTCTACCTTATATGCAGCCGTCCATATATGAAACGTAATATGCAGTCTGATGAGTAGAATCTTAGTCAAAAACTTTTATTTTATTTTTTTTTAATTACTCTCAATTTCTTCATACTCAAACCTAAACTGACCTCTAAACATGATCCAATCCGTTAGATGTTTTCAGGGTAGGTCGACATAAATATTGCGCTGTGCGTAGACTACAACAATCGAAAAAATACCACCGGGAAGTAATTTTATGGGACAACCGAAAAGCAAATTTCTTTGTTCAAATTAGTGGCGCGAGATTCTAATTCAAAGTTGCGAAACAGTTGGCGTCTTAACCATAAATTAATGTTTAACCTTATTCCACGGTGGCACGCGCATGAATTGTTTGATTGGTGTGACATTACAAATTATATTAAACCCTCGTATAGCTTTAAGAAAAATACAATAAAAGCTCGGGTTTATGTAAGACAAAAGCACAAAAAAATCCAATAAATTCATCGAAATGGTGGAATTTTTATTTGTTTAAATTGAATCTAAATCTATATTGTAAATTGTGTTTTACTCGTCTTTTGAAGACAGCATGACATGACATAATTCAATTTACTTTCGTATTAAAAGATAAACTCTGTACATACATACATATATGTACAGTACATATATGCGCTCGTTGTACCATGTTATATTGTTACATTTTATTATTGTAGCTCGTACATAAAGTCGTACAGCTAAATGGATGGCGAATTGATTTTTGTAATTATTTTGCTGTATAAAAGTGTAAAATAATGGATGCATTTTAATGAGACCGCTTAAAATAAAAAATAAAATGAAAATTGAATTGAGTGGTTTGGCTTAGCAGTGAGCGTTTCGACAAGAATTTGTCAAGTGGATTTTTATGTTTGACATAAATATATTGTTTTATAGTTTTGTATAATGTTCAATGGTAGTTAATTAGATTTTCATATTAATTTAGTAATTGAAATTTAACTGGTTGTGGTTTTAGTTATTTCAAACATAATCTCTGGCGAAATGAAGTTAAAATATAAGATAACTATATACGTAAATTCACTTTAATGTCAGGCTCACCCATAAGGGTCACTTTAAATTTATGAAATTTGTTCAATGAGCCATGCGCGTGAACTTTTTCCTAAATCATTCCTAAAAAATAAAAAACAAAAATTAAGAATAGTTTAGCAAAAACTTCACAGGCCTATATAGAAATGTGAAAGTTTTCCTAAAACTAAAAATACATCTAAGTATTAGTGAATATATTACACAAAAATAGATCAACTAAATGATGAACGATTAATTCAATGATAATCCATAGCTTGTTTAACAAACAAGATCATCACAATAGATTTTAATAAATCGTAACAAAAAAATTAAATCATTGTCTAAGTATAACATATATCATAGTTAAAGTTGTATGGTTAAATTATTTACTTTGCTGAAAATTTGCTATTCTCTGCCTAGAAAAACTTGAAAATAAGCGTATCCGAAATATTGTCTCACCTACACAGCTTCATTTTTTATTGTGTACTCGTGAAATATTTGTATTATTTGCATTCATAACTTTGCATTCCTAAACTACCTTAGAGTTCGAAGGCATCAATAAGCGAATGTTTGTGAATAGATATTGGCCAGTTTGAGCTATGCAAAAAGTTTCAAGAAAATCTGTTATAGGGATTTGAAGGTCAGCTTGATAAAAACTCTAAGGAAGTTTAGGAAAGCAAAATTATGAATGCGAAACAATTGATCTGCAATTCAATTATTGGAGTTTTAATCAAATCTGACCCCCAAATCCCCAAGAGATTTTCTTGAAACTTTTTCCATAGCTTAAACTGGCCAATATCTATCTACAAATATTCGCTTATTGATGCCTTCGAAGTCTAAGGTTAACAATGATTTTTCGTTATTAAAGCTCTCGCTTGTTAATAACTGTATAATACATAATTTTATTCAATTATTTTGATGAATGCTTTATTATAAGCAATAATTGAAATATTCACTAATACTATCAAATAATTTTAAATTTAGGAAGGTTTTAGGAAATTCTTCATCACGGTCATTGAGTCAGTAATACTATTATCTTGCTACAATTTAACTGCAATAAAATGACAATTAAGTTGTGATTTCTAAAAAGCGATGCTGATGATATGACTTTTGTGACAAAATTTTTTGTAACAAATAGTACAAAAAATGTCACCTATTTATTTTTCGGTGAGTTTCAATTTTCTTATAAAATTAGTGCAAATTTCAATTTTTTGAAATTTTTTTTCAACTATTCTTGTATGGAATTAAACCGAAATTGAGAACTAATTTCTTAAAAAAATATAATAGTCAAACAACTTATAAATGTCGTATCATAGATTTTTGCGAACTTGCAGTATTTTGACAACTTCCAAGTAAATGTTATGTGTTTAGTGAAATATGTGAGAAGCTGTTTACAATTTAGCAACGCAACTGCAACAAACTCCTATAAGTGTCATAAAACATTTCCTACGAATCGGACATATACTGTGACAATAATTTGTTTTAATAAAAACTCATGAAAAATTGTCATTTTATCAGGATCTACCCCCAAGTAGTCCTTTAGCATAGTAAAATCATGCTGTAATTCGGCAGGAAAATTATACCGTGCAAAATAGAATAAATACATGCGCCAAAGCAAAACCTCGTTCTGTAATCAGGGGACATGTTTTAAAATGTTTAGATTAAAAACATTCGTTTTATTATGGGAAGTTGTTTAAAGCGGGATACGAGTCACTGTGCTTTTAAATGAAAACTGTGTACCGAAACTTGAAAATATTTATTATGCATTTTTCCATGTTCACCACAATTTTTTTATCTAAATTTGGCAAATCAGTTTTATGATGTTTACGCTTCACTTTGGTGGCGGTTTGGTTGTATTTCCATTTTCACAGATATTCACACGTGACGGTTAAAATCTATTTATATTCTGCGCGTCATACGTGACTTGCTTTATATAGAAACACAGTTGCTCTTTATCACGGGGGGATGCTTTTGGTCGATGGAGTGGCAAAAATACATTTTAGTTCGTTAGAACTAACTTTTTTGCTAAGGCACTATTGCGTGTTTTGCACTGTATGCTTTTTGTTTTAATCATCTCTGTTCATTTAGATGGTGATTGCAGTATTAACAAATGAAGGAAGTTTTATGATAAATATAGATTTAGTGTGCGGAAATCAGATTATTTAAATGTTATCTGAACTATACATTTTATAGAAATATAAATTAACACATTATTACTAATAACACTATTTGCCATATGCACGTGGCTAAACACACTAACACTTAATAAACACATTTTAATATTTTTTTATGTTTTTATTTAGCAAAAATTAAATTTTTCGAATATTTTAATTAAAAATTGTTAAAAATTGTCGACTTGTTAGGTCATTGTCAGAAGTTTCTCCTGATTTGTAAAAATAAAAATTTAGTTACTATATATATAGCAGGAAAAGGTAAACAAAGAAATATAAGACGGAGGGTCGAAAATAGGCAATAAAAATTAAGTTAATTATCGTCCCAACCATCTGTTGTTTATACGTTTTTTTTTAAATAAATAAGGGGGGTAGCAGGTTCACTGCAGCTACTCTGCTAATGACTAATCGCTAACCTGCTATCCTCCTTATTTATTTAAAAAAAAATCCCTGTGAACAACAGATGGTTGGGACGATCAATAGATTAAGTTTTATTGCCTATTTTTTGTATCTCCTTCTTTTATTTTTTTATTTGCCTTTCCCTACTGTATTCCATACTAAAATGTTAACTTTTACAAATCAGTAGATACTCCTGATGATGACCTAACAAGTCGAAACCGATCAAGTGGGTTTTTTAAACTTTTTGGGCAAATTTTTTAATTAAAATATTAAAAAAATTTATTTTTGCGAAATAAAAAACATGTGTTTTATAAAATGTGTTTATAAGAATATATTAAAGCTTAGGTTTTCTAGTTTAGAAATATAACCACCAATAAGTATTTTTAGAGTGGCATTCATATTTTATTTAACGGATTTAGGAACTCTAGTTTGGCACATATAGCAGGCGGCTGTGATCTGCTTGGAATGTCAGAATGCAGTTCTAATTTTTTTTAGTTTACTTAATAGAGTAAAAGTTGATTTAATCTGCATAAACTTTAAGTTCAGTTAATCCTTTTGGACAGATGGTGATGCAAGGAATATGTATTTGTTTTCTTTTGCAAATATATAGCATACATTATGAGTTTGCGAGTTTCAGGTGCTGTTGACACTAAACGCGTAATTAAATTATTAAATCATGATGACTGCTGATGGGAATCTTTCCATAAACATCATATACATATATTAATTTAATGCCTTCATGGTATAAGTTAGCACGATCATTTTTACAACTGTCAGTACCAAAAGCATTTCTTTAATAAATATTTATATTGTTTAAGAAGTCTAAAAGTATAATTTGGAATTAAATTTCTGGATAGCTCCAGGGGCTTTACTATTGAATTCGACGTTCATTTTCGACCGCTATCGTTTTGTCTAAAAAAATATTTTTTTAGGTGCCGGTATAATAAAGCAATTGTTGAAGACCAATACCATTTGTGGCCATTAAACCTTTACCCTTTCTTTCAGTATATTAAAATTGTGATCGCGTGTCTATAACCGGCTCATTCCATTCACAAAAAAAAAATCCTATCTTTTACTCTTGTTATGTGTAAGCAGGCAAATCAATATTCCAGCTTAAATTTCAGAAAAAAAACAAGATGAAATGTAATCTTCATAGCAACGGAAAAAAGCTCCCACGTAAGATTCTTCCGGTAAAATTTAAAATTTCGCTAGTGGAAAAATTGAAATTTTTTATACTAAAAATAAACTTACAATTTTATAGAAATTTAATGATAATTTTTGTATAATTTTAGTAGGTTATGGCAATATAATTTTAGCATAAGTTTTGAAATTAAACACAAATTATACTTTCGCAAATTTTCTAGTTAAAAGTATAATTTTTGTATATTGAGTTATAAAATTAATACCAATATCAGTGTATTTTATGTATTAATTAGGATTACACATGAACCAGAATAAGGATCTTCTAAGTATAATTTTAGTAGGTTATAAATATTTGGTTTTTTCCACTAGGGTGATCTGAACTTATTTTGTTTGTAATTAATTTTACAATATTTTTATTATAATTGTTTTTCGTAAATGCCGAAGTATATGGCATGCAAAATATTTGTAAACACAAAAAAGTTCTTATGAAAGCTGCTACTTCCGGTGGCAAATACATGAATATTTCCAAATTAATAGAAAAAGCTTAAGTGACGAAGTTTCACTCCGATAAATCAACTCGTATGGACTGCTACAGAAAAATTACTGAAAAATTTTCAGCTATACTGAAAAATTTTGCAAAACCGATCTGGACCGGTATTGTTGAAAAATTTATTTAAAATCTTATGTTTCACGTAAATGTCTTTCCAAAATACATGCCAAAACTATAAAGCTTCCATTGAAGTCGTCAATTTCTGTGGAAAAGCAAAAAAGCTTTTATGGAATAAACCCCGATTTTATATTCGAATTTAAATCCAATAAAAGTCGAACTGTTAGTTTATAACGCAACAATACATTTTTTTTAAAACAAAATATTAATTCCAAAAATACGTCGTTCTCCATGACATACTCTTTCAAAAAAACTCCCTTATCTATTTTCTTTCAGGAAATTGTCTCTTCCAGTGGACCGATTGTTGCTAAAATCCTCGGGAATATCATAATTTGTAAAAAATATCTTAGGTTTAAAGTTTCATCTCGATCAATCAGTCCTTCTAGGCTGTCTAGGGGCTAAATATTTCTTGAAAATTTTTTTTTTTTTGCAAAAATCGTCATTTCGGCTTAAGTTTTGGAAAACCGGTTAGAACGGTATTGTTGCAAATTTTCCAAATATTTACAAAAAACGAAAAAACGTTTATTTTATGACTTGGTTACCAGGAAGCAATCGAAAAATGGTTTGAACAGATATTATTACAAATTTAATTAAGAATCTTTCATATTAATATCGTTTTCTCTTAAACGCTTCTAAATAGTTCCAAAAAACGAGAAAGTTCCTATGGAAGCTGCCACTTCCGGTTGACCAAAATCCGGCAAAAAATCACTGGGATCTCAAAATTTATGAGAAAAACTTAAGTACGAAATTTCATTGCGATTAGTCAAGTTGTCTTGGCTGTAGAGAATCTACAACATTTAGTCGAAACGCGACCGCGTGTTTACGCACGCACACGCACACTCATATTTTTTAACACCCAATTTTTGACATTGGCGATTTACTACGTATATGGAAGTAATAATAAAAAGATGTGTATGTTTTGGAAAATATAATTTGGTCTAAATTTATAAAAAAAATCTTTTTTGCATCAATTCTAGAAAACGAAGTTGTTCTAAAGTACGGCCACTTGGGATAGAAATTAGGCATGTTGAAGCGAAGAAGTTCTAAATGTAAAAACCTGTAATGGAACTCGGCCATTTCTCAACCGATTAAAACGGGGTTTAGAAATGATTTTTGGAAGAAGTTGTGGACGATGGCCAATTTGGACGTAACTTGGCTTGTTCGCTTAACCCATTACGATGGGATTTGTTATATGTTGGATGGAAATATGATTTTAAAATGATGTTTAGGAAACATTATTTCTGGAATATGTCTCACTGGGACAGACCATGATCATTTTTTAACCGATCATGATACGATATGGTATTTTGGGTGGAAATTGGATTATAAAATGATTTATGAAAGATGTTCTAGAATATAGCCATACTATGGGTACAACTCGACCATTTGGTAACGGATGGGAACTTTGATGCTGATGGGAATTGGGATTGAGAATGTTTGATGAAATTTGATTCTAAAATAATTTTTGGAAGGTGTTACGGAATATGGCTACCTTGGACGGAACTTGACTCTTTCTTAACCATCAGACACATGTACAGCATCTTCAAAAAGAAAATAATCTAGTACGTTTTTAAAACCCTATCAATATTTTATTTTACATTAAAAAATGGTTTTGTGTGTGTGGATATGTTCGACGTGCGCAATACAATAGGAACCAACATATCATCTTTCGATTAGTCGATATCCGCCAAAATGATTGTGCCATTTCTTGTATCGATATGTAAATGTTTCACAATTTCTTTAATTCTAGAGGTTGTTGTAGGATTTTCTCTAAAATCGTAATTTCCATAAAATTTTAGAAAAACCTGTGACTGAATAATCTGTCTCGTGAATACATTTTATTGAATTTTTGGTTAAGAAATGATTTAGAAGTTTTTTTTTAAGTTGTAAATTGGATGCACTTTTACCAAAAATAAAGTAAATTCATATACGGTATTAAATATTTAATAAGGATAATAAAATAGGAATTAACATTACAATTTACATGCGCAGAATCTCTACAAAAACAACATTTTTTGTTGTGATGCGTCCTTCCCGATCAGCTGATTGATCGCTTGTCTCAACGATAAACATCTTGAGCCCGTCAAATGAGCGGCATTGTGAAAAGGTCACATACAGCTGACCGTACGTAAATACGGTAGCCGGCAAGTACACTTCTACCTTTTTCAAGTTTTGGCCCTAACTCTTGAGCCAAGAAAGTCGCCGCCACGTCTTCGTAATAAATACCCGTAAACACCCGGCTTGCGGTGAAAAAATTAACGAAAAACGTCATCGAAGCCACAATTTTGAAAGGGAAGTACAAAGGCGAATACGTTTTGATCCCACGCACCCCTATGATTCCAAACGATATGCCATTCGACTTAAACGGTTACAATTTCCAGTACAGCTTGCATTTGCAATGTCAATGAATAAATCGGCTGTTCCCGTATTGGAAAACCATCAACATCAAAAAGCATAACAATAAACACTACGTTTTTGATATATTTTTTTTTATTATTTATTCTAGTTCGAATTGAATATTCAAAGTGTTACGACTCGTTGGTCATAACCTTTAAATTATTTAAATTCCTTCCCCATTTTCCATTTATTAATTTTAAATTTGTGGTTGATCGTTATAGCATTGCCATCTGTGTATGGATAGCAATACTATGATTAAATCAATGAGAATTTAATGATCGGGTTTTTTTTTTTGTTTTGTAGTGTGTCAAATTAATTTTACTATAACATCACCAAATATTGATTTTTGGAGACAGACCAATGGGTGCCCTTGTGCGTGTGTACGAGCGAGTGCCTTGTTTTGCTTCGCTCATCGGTTATACATACATGCCAGACCGAGAGGGACATACAAAAATATATATTTTCTGCGTCGTGGTATTTGGTGCGAGATTTTTTTTTCGTTGGTAAATGCAGTCTTCTTTAGAGTTGGATAAGAAGAGTCTCGTTTTGGAAGGTCAACAAAGAGTGTTAAGTTTGTAAAAAATAAGTTTTTTTTTGCCTTCAGACCATATTGGTTAATAATTTTAAAAAAGCTATATTTGTGTGGAGGTGTTGATTGTACATCAGAGACAGATTGTACGCCCAGTCGTTTAGTGAATAAAAAAAATTGGAAAAATTTGCTTTGCGATACAAATACTAAAGTTTTTTGTAGTTGAAATAATAATATACTGGAAAACGGTGTGCTGTGCTGGGAGATTCGATCACATTCAGATAACGACGCAAGTGCCACAACATCACCGGCCGCCATTAGTGAATTTATTTGATGCGTCGATAAAACAAAAGATACACCGCGACATACGCAAGTTATAATTTCGGTGGGTGGACGTAATGGCAGTTTTATCTGGTGAGCGCCCTGTTATTTTGACAGAAATTGTATCGTCCAACGCAGCCTATCAAGGTCATTCAACGTTTTGGTAATTACAGATTTTGGATGAGGCAAACGCTCAACTTATTTTGTCGACCGATCAAGGTCAAGTTTATGATTTTGCTGTTTTTTTATTTTTTTATTTAAATTTGTTTATTAACTTCTCAGTGGTCAATTTAAATTCAATTTCATTCGGTTCAATTTTTTTATGCAAAAATCAAATTTACTTTCTTTTATTGTCTGTCAAATTTTAATTAAAAAAAATTATATTGAAATCTCGCCCCATATAACGGTGGGCATACACGCGACCTCGATGAGCACATTGGTCTCACTTCGCCATTTTTTGCGATTATTTGTTTCGTGTTTTGGATTTTCGACATAAAATGAACTGCTAAAATTTTTCGGGTTAAGTATGATGAGAGCGGAGACTCTGTTCCGTGTTGGGGTTCGATTTTCGGTCCCTTGGTACCCGTATCCGGGTTCTAATGAATGCGCGCACCAAGGCACCTCACTCGGTTATAATTATTGTTCCGTTCCTTAAGTTTCGGTCCACGAATTTCGGCGGAACTCCGGGTTTATTTTTATTTTTAAATTTCGTGTTTTTTATATAAGTTTCTGTAATCTCGGTAGGCCAGGAGCCCCGCAAGCCTCAAACCCCACGACCCATCGCATTTCTCCCTGCGATTTAGCCGGCAAAATCAACGTGTGAGGCCTTTGCGTGGTTCAGATGAAATTTGCGGGTCGACTGCTGAGCCGTCCGTAACAAAAGGTAAGACAGGATAAGTCTGTCGGGTCAGCTAGTTGGTAATACTTTATGGTCATAAAATTTGAATTTTAGTAAACATCGTTTTTGACAAGTTTAGTACCATACAGCCTTAATGATAATTTTATTTATAAAATAATAAAAAAAATCGATACAGAAAAACCACAAAATCGAAAATCCTTTTACGTGTTACAAAGTATTTAATTCTTCTCAGAAAGACACAATACCTATATAATACGACAAAACAAATTAAAATTAAATCTGTGTACATGTACCATGTACATGTGTACAAAGAGCATACATATAACATTAAATCAGACACCTTAAACATAAAATTCCATTGATAACCACAATACTGCATAAATAATGAACATATCATAAATTAAAGTATCAAAAATCTATTTAAATGTTGTGTACGGCAGCATGAATTTTGTTGTTATGTTTTGTTTTGTCAACAAACCATAAAATCATTTCACGTAACCACCAAAAAATAAAAAGCACAAAAATAAAAGCTTACACAAAGGTGTTAAAATAGATTTGTGCTTATACATATATACGTTTTGTTCTCATGTAATATACGCCATCTAAATCATCGCGTATATAGAGATACCTTTTGTGTTTGTGTACACACACACACAACAACAACAACACAACATATATTCAAATCAAACGGGGCACATAACAACTATGGGTATAAAATAAATAAAATGTAAACGTACAAGAATTTTCCAATTTTCCAGCAGTTGTTGGAATTTATTTTTTATGTTGTTTCATTATCGTATATGAATAGATGTATATATCGTATGTATTGTATTTATGTATATGCTTATATATAGCCAGTGAAACTGATGATGGTACTCGTTAATTTTTGTTTTGTAAGTTTTCATTCCAAAAAAGCACTGGAAAATAGTGTTTTGTGTTTTTTTTTCTATTTATTTGGGATAAAATAAAAAAAAACCGAACAGCATTTAAAACTATCATCTCTGTGTATTTGTGGAGGCTGTATTATGTGTATATGCATTGTTCATTCAGACAAAACATAAAACATTGTTAAGTTTTATTTTTTGCGCTTGGTGGATATTCTGATGAGATTTATTGTGGACAATATACCAAGGTTGTGTATGGTGTTTGGTTTAATCGCCGAACATAAATGTTGGATATAAATTTAAAATACGTTACATACTTGTGTTCAAAATCTTCATTTAATTTAAAAACTTATCTTATAAATAATTTTTATATACACATCGCGGCAATCCACTTAAGTTATTTAAAACAGAAACGGTATTCCAGAAAAAGTAAAAAAGCTTAAAATATTTTTTTTTTTGTTTTTACTAAAGCACATCAAATGAATTGCCAGAAAGAAAACTTCCTTTTTTATTGTTTTGTGTATTTAAAAGAAAAAAGACGTGAAAAGATGACGGCGATGGTACTATATAACGAATATAACGCACAAAGTAGAAAATCAGCAGGAAATTTTTGATTGGCTTTCTAACAGCTTTATCCCATAAATTTTTCTTTCCGTATATATACATACACTTTTTCACTATATAGACGCGGAGGGAGAGCTGCTGCAGAGAATGGAAAAGGACATTTAAAATATAACAAACCAAAAATATATAAATCGAAATTGTATCAAATTTAAATAATATTATCCTTCTTTCGAGTGTTTCGGATCAAACTTTTCATTTTTTCGGAAATTTTTAAATTAAATTTCGATTCAAGTGTGCGCCGCGTATACACCGATGTAAATTATATTATATATAGGGATATTACATCTTTCTGCGCGTGCTGTAATTTATTTGAGACATAATAAAATACGCTATGAAAATATCACACAGTATGTATTCCATGTTATAAATTATAACAATAAATAATAAAATATAAAAATAAGCTGAGAATGAAGACATATACAAATGCATTACCATAACCATTTACTCTTTACTCGTGTACGAGTTATATACAAAAGTAATTCAATTTTGGTCAACCGTACTCATCCATGTATATATGAATCCATTAGCCAATATAAGATACAACGCTATGTATAGAAAAAGGATATCCGCATGAAAATCATGTAGGACATGCAAAGAAAATCATAATCAAAAATTCGTTATGGTTTTAAGAATTAGAGACGGTTTGATTCAATTAGTCTGCTGTTGTTGGTGTTATAAATCTTAATAAAATTTTACTCATCTCAGTTGGTTGTGCTGACTCAATATTTTATTTACGTATATTCAATTTCGGAGCTTGGTATCAGTATATAACTTTTTTTTTTAGAGAAATATCAAATCCTATATAGTTTATTATTCTTGAAAGGTTCTTTGACTTTCTTATAAATATTTGGTAAGATGTTATCTTACAAGAAGATATAAAATCTATTGGTAAACAAAATTACATACAATGATAAGATACGTAGCTTAAATCATTTGTTTTTGTCAAAATCAACTATAAAAAATGTAGTTATAGTTTACTATAAACACCGTAAATTATATTAATATAACTATCAATATGACGACAGCTACAACAATAATTCGAATATCGCAAAAAAAATTGGGGGAAAAATCATTGACCTGTACCGCATTCGTTACACTAAGCTCTATCGATTTGCTAACAACAAAAATTTAAAAATTCGCATTATTAATTTGGAATAGAGAATATTAAATACTCCGAATTAAGAAAACAGTTAAATTTAAAAATTGAACCTACCGGAAAAATAAAAAAAAAAAAATTTCCTACGGCAGTGGCCAATTCTGGTACGCAGAAGTCCACCACATTTCGCATGGTGCTTTCAATTTGTAGGAAACCTATTTTTTATGAAAAAATAAATTTTTTTTTAATCAAAATTCTTATTTTCCGGCAAAATATAAAATATGATCTGAACTAATTTTGTTTAAAAATTAATTTCTAATTTTTATTTTTCGTTTTCTCGTAAAGGTAATATACTTTTTAAAATATTTGCAAAAAAAGGAAGAAGAGCGATTTCAGTCAAAAATCACTGGGATTAATGCCAATGAAGTTTATTTTAGAAAAAAATTCAAATTTCTACTGAGAAGTATGAAGTTTATATCACTACATGGTATAAAACAAAGCCGCTTTCTCTGTCCCTATATCCCTATGTATGCTTAAATCTTTAAAACTACGCAACGGATTTTTAATAGATAGAATGATTGAAGAGGAAGGTTTATATGTATAATAACATTCATTTAATAGTGGAAAAATACTGTTATTTTTGAGGTTTCTAATGTGATGTCGTAAATAATTACATTTTTTCCGCTTACATTGCAAACGCAGGCTGAACCCTACGAGATTTATCAAAATAATGTACTAAGTATTGTACACATTGAAAAGGTCCGCGATGGTATATGTCTATCTCTTATGGATATCCCACAATAACATTTTTTTGTCATTTACTTTTTACGCATCAAAATCCGTTGCGTAGTTTTAAAGATCTAAGCATACATAGGGATATAGGGACAGAGAAAGCGACTTTATTTTATACTATGTAGTGATGATTTAAAAATTGCGGGACATAGCGTTTCTCTTTTTTTGTTGGTGATTGTTGATTATCTTTTGTTTTTAGTCGAATTTTAGACGAATTTAATTAAAATCGTAGTTTAAGTTGAGGTATATTTCAGTTAAAAAAAAGAACTGAATAGAATAGGTAGCTTTTGTTTTTTATGATTATTGATTATCATTTGTTTCTAAATCATTTGTTTCTAAATGGTAAGTATTTAGACATTTTTTACTGCGGCACATACTTATAATATGTCAATTTGTGCATAGGTAATCATACATATAGGACTGAGTAAATTTTGTACAGAAATTATAAAGTCATGTCTGGAAGACGTTGTCGTTCGAACATAGGTCGTAGTACAGTGAATGCCAGAAGAGTACGTTCAGCAAGAGATGAAGAATTGTCAACGGAACGTGAGGCTCGCCTTAGTTAAGCTCGGGATAGATATAGAGCTGAGAGAGAAAGAGAGAGAGAATCTTCAGTAGAGCGTGAGGTTCGCCGCAGCCGGGATCGAGATAGGTATATGGTTCAGAGGGACAGAGAATCATCAGTAGCGCGTGAGGCTCGACTCAGTCAGCTTCGGGATAGATATAGAGCTGAGAGAGAGAATCTTTAGTAGAGCGTTAGGTTGGCCGCAGCCGAGATAGGGATAGACATCGAATACAGAGAGCCAGAGAATCATCAGCACGAGTTACTAATTCATGGGTAAATAAAGAAAATTCTGCAATGAATTACGATCCGTCGATTTCTTACAAAAACGATCGTATAGTATCAATAAATACTATGTCAGTAGTGTGCGTGAACATTGCTTGGCATTGAAATCCAAGGACGAATCGAAAGGCATATGTTGCTTACAAGGAAAAGTCAAATTAGAAGAAATTCTCCCTCCACCTGAACCACTTCACTCTCTTCTTACGGGTGATCATCAGAAATCCAAACAATTCATGCGCAATATACGCCGTTATAATAACGCATTTCAAATGACCTCTTTTAAGAGTAAGCAAGTCGTTGAGCGTGGGTTCATGCCTACATTTAAAATTCAAGGGCAAGTGCACCACTTAGCTGGGAGCTTGCTACCACTTCGACCCGATGATCACAAATTTATGCAAATATATTTTATTGCAGATCCAGATACACAAGCATCTACGCGGTGTTCAAGTGTTGCACAGCCAATTGATAGAGATTTGATTAGATCTCTCCAAGATATGTTACATTCTCATAATTGCTAGATACAGTCTTTCAAAACTGCGATTGAGAGTGTTCCAGCAGATACTCCTGACTTTAATGTCGTAAACCATGCAAATAAAGTTCCTGTTGGAGAACATAGAGGACGATGCAATGCGCCTTCCACGAGGGAAGTTGCAGTGGTGATAGCTGGACAGCAATTTGACAAAAGAGATATTGTATTGCATAGTCGTGTTGATAATTTTCAAAAAATTTTAGAGTTACACAGATCTTATGACAGCTTACAATATCCGTTGATGCTATGTCGTGGAGAAAACGGTTATGCCATTAATATCTCTCAAGTTGACCCAATCGGTGGTACACCGCTGCGTAAAACAGTGTCATGTATGAACTACTATTGATACCGTATAATGACAAAACGTAACAATTTCAACACTTTGCTTAGATATGGAATGTTAACAAACCAATACTTTGTAGATCAATATGCGAAAATTGAATCTGAGTGATTGGCCTACATCCGTAATAATCAAACTAAATTGAGAGCCGAAAATTATACGTTCATCTTCAGGATGCTTTACAGGCGAATGAACACCGCAACGGCATTGGGCAGTTGGTTATACTACATTCGTCATTCACAGGTGATATTTACACGAAAAATCGCAAGACGACATGACTTATGTTAGAAATTACGGCAAACCTGATTTATTTATAACTGCAACATGTAACCCAAATTGGCCGGAAATCAAAGAAAATATTAACACCAATTTAACTACAGAAGACAGATACGATATAATTAACAGAGTCTTCCATTTAAAACTACAGAAACTCCTGCACATCATTAACAAGTCTCATATATTCGGTCCGCCGCGCTGTCATATGTACACAATAGAATGTCAGAAACGTGGTTTGCCACATGTACACCTGCTGGTGTGGTTAGTGAACAAAATTAGACCAAACTAAATTGACAGGGTTATTTCAGCTGAATTACCGGATAAAGATGAAGATCCTATTCTGTACGAAATCGTAAAGAAACATATGGAACACGGCCCTTGCGGGACTTTAGACCCGAATTCTTCATGAATGCGAGATTCTAAATGCAACAAAAAAATTCCGAAGTCATTCCAAACTCACACAAGTCATCGCTAGTATGGATATCAATATCGTCGACGATCGCCAGAACAGGGTGGGCAAAATGCTACCGTCCGAAACCATGATATTGATAACCGATGGATCGTTCCCTATAATCCGCTCCTTTTGAAAATTTTTGATGCCCACATCAACGTAGATTTGTGCAATTCAATAAAGTCAATCCAATATGTTACTAAGTACATACATTAATAAAGGCAGTGATCAAGCCACTTTCAGCATACAATCACCAAATGAAGTGGAAAAATATCAGTCTGGACATACAAGAAGTTGTTAATAACCCGCGGGATACAACATTGACAGCATTCTTCAAGTTATGTGCTCAAGATCATTTCGCGAAAACACTGACTTATGACAGAGTTGTAAGTTATACTATACATGGAACCAGAGTTCTAAAACTTTTCAACGGCGAAAACAAGGTACTGCGGTTGATGGCTTCCCCGGAGTAAAAAAATCGGATGCTCTTGCCAGAGACTACGTGATTCATCCCAACAACAGCGAATGCTTTTATCTGAGAATGTTACTGCATATTGTAAAAGGCCCGACATCCTTTGCACAACTAAGAACTGTACAAGGTGTTGTTTACAATACTTATCAAGCAGCATGCAAAGCTATGGGGCTCTTGGAAGACGATTCTCACTGGGAAAACAATTTAACAGAAGCAGCTGTTTGTAGTTCAGCTACATCATTAAGATATTTATTTTCCGTCATAGTAGCGTTTTGCAAAGTAACTGATTCTGTTAATCTATGGAATAAATTTCAAGAAAATATGGCCAGTGATATTCTGATTAGGCGACGGCGAGAGTTAAACTCAGATGATGTACAATATGATCAAAACATATTTGACGAAGCATTATTTGAATTGAACAAAATAGTGCAATTACTTTCGGGTAAATCGATCAAGGATTTGGGGCTACCGATGCCAGGTAATACTACTAACTCAGTGCCGAATACACAAGAGAAACATAATACGATCAAACGAGACTTTTACAAAATATAGCTCAAGATGAGCCACGATTAAACATCGATCAGAAAAAAGTGTTCACTGCATTACTATCAACAATTGATAACAATGAAGGGAAATTGTTTTTCCTTGATGCCCCAGGAGGTACAGGAAAAACATTTTTAATCAATTTGCTTTTAAAAAAAGTGAGATCTACCGGGAAAATTGCGTTAGCTGTTGCGTTATCCGGCATTGCCGCTACGCTTTTGGAAGGAGGCCGAACCGCACACTCTACATTCAAGCTCCCGCTGAAAATCGCCACATATGATAATAACAGCGTCTGTAGTGTTTCTAAATAGAGCAATACAGGAAAATTGATGCGTGACTGCTCATTAATAATCTGGGACGAAGCTACCATATCAAACAAGACGTCTGTGGAAGCACGATAGGACAATGCGCGATTTACGCAACAAAAATTCACCTATGGGTGGATGTACAATTCTGCTCTCAGGAGATTTCCGTCAAATCCTACCAGTTGTGACTCGAGGAACACGTACTGACAAAATAAATGCTTCCCTAAAAAGATCCAACCCTTTGGCCACATGTCAATAAATTAGAGCTTAAAACTAATATGAGGGTTTCGTCATCTTCACGTGAGAACAGCCTATTTCCAGAGATGCTGCTAAAAGTTGGTCTATCCTGACATTGATACCATAAGTTATAAGATAATATCTTGGTTTAAAGAAAGAGCGATTCTGTCACCAACTAACGAACAAGTAGATAAGGTAAATAACTCGATTCTTTCAAAGATTGATGCGCCGACGAAAATATACTACTCGGTTGATACTGTTCTCGATTTGGAAGAAGCTGTTCATTTTCCTACAGAATTTCTAAACTCTTTGAACCCACCCCATGAGAATTTTTCCACTGCTCGAGCAGTGGAATAAATGAAAAATGATAAGAAAATAATTGCGATTGCATTTTTTTGTGAATTTTTTATTTATATTTAGATAAAGCTTAAATAAAATAAATTGTAGTAATGCTTTTTAATAAATTTAATGCTCCCCAGTTTAATTATACATTTTCTATATTTTTATGTGTTATTTGTCAAGAAGAAAAAAGAAGAGTTAAACATCAAATATAGAAAAATGTACTGGCTCATGGGTAGAAACTCTGAGCTCTCAATACACAACAAATTGCTTCTATACAGGCAAATGCTAAAACCAGTATGGACCTATGATATCCAGCTTTGGGGTTGTGCCAAGAAAACCAATGTACAAATGATACAATGCTTCCAAAATAAAGTGCTACGAGGGATTGTGAACGCCCCATGGTACATTAGGAATGACAACATCCATAGAGACTTGAAGATGGAATACGTCACCGATGAAATAAAGAATCATGCAAGGAAACACGTACAGCGCTTATCTCTACACGAAAATGCAGATATCCGTCGTATGTTGGACACCACTAACGGTGTGAGGAGACTCCAAAGGCAGAAACCTCTGGAGCTGGGCAGTTTGTTTTAGAAGAAAGTATTATAAAATGAGTAACCAATAGGTTACTCATCTTAACCCGAGAACTTAATTTAAGAAAGATAAATTACTAGATGATCTCTGAATCAGTTGTAATATTGTATAAATAAATAAATAAATTTATTAATAAAAAAAAAAAAAAAAAAAAAAAAAAAAAATGTGTTATTTGTGAAAAAAATATTGAGAAGAAAAAGTTTAATAATTTGTAAAGTGGACTAACACTTTAATGGCCGCTCACACAGCATGTGTGTGATAGCCGGGACAAACGTTAGACGTGCGACCATTAAAATGTTAATTGAGAAACTATTCCACAATATATATAATTCTTCAAGTGCCAATCAAAGTAAAAAAAAAAATTGAAAAAATTTCAAAACTTTCCTGATAAAATTGCAAAATTTTCCCAGAAAAACCCTGTCGGAAAACTATTAAGATGCAATCCTAATATCAAAATTTTTATAAAAATTAGACATTTAGACGTACATATTTTGAATAAAAAATACACAATTTTTTTTTAAATGAAAATTTTCCCGGAAAATGAGACAATTTTCCGGAAAAATTTAGCTTCCCCGTCCTAAAAACTGATGATAAACAATCCTGCATTTAAATATTTTTAAAATTTATACTCCTTACATGATTTTCTGGATGTATACGTAAAGTAAACTTTTAGCGTTTAGCATGCAATGGAGGGTATTTGTTGGGTTGAAAAAGAAAAAAAAATCAATTCAAACAACAACAAAAAAAATATAAATAATAAAATGAAAGGAAAATTCTAGTAAAGGCAAACAAATGAAGGAGACCGAAAAAAAAATAAATAAATACCGTCCACCACATGCTAGGCTATAGATTTTTGACCTACTCAGGGACTCAAGCGGTTGTTGCGCGGCTAAGCGTCAGGGAGTGGGGGTGGGGTTTAGAGTATGAGTAGGCCAGGGTTAACCGCAATTAGGAAATACTAATTACCTATATACCGACATACCGATCGTTACACTCACCCTAGTTCATCCTCGTTGCTTTCTCAAATTTACCTCATTTCCAAGTTGAAATGAGAAGACATAAAAATTTTAATTTTTAAGAGAAAATAACAAATTATTTATTTAACAGAAAGAAACAAAGTATTCAAGAAAATAAAGTACAAAAAAAAATTGAGCTCTTAACCTACCTAGCTAAGACTAATTCCCTATCCGACTTAAACATATCTACCCGACACCAGATTAAAATAACTAACCATTTTCTATAAATTATAACTTAATAAAAAAAATATTCATGTAATTTAAGTAAATAAAAAAAATTGTTATAAATTTAATTTTGTGAGCCATATGCTATATAATTTCTTACGGTTTTGAGGTGGTTGTAAATGTTGAGAGTTGATCCATCAAGGTTGAAGAAGATGTTGATTAATGAATGAGTCAAACATTGATGGGCTTATTTATTATATTTTTACGATTTTTGTGTTATATATTTTTTTTTTGTTTGTTTTTTTATTTAAATATTTTAACGTTTTTATTTGTATTATGCCAACGGTTTTTCTTATTATTGCCACGCAAATTATATTGTCTTAGACATGATTTAATTCACAATCACTTCGCATACACTTTATTATCAATATAGTATTATATGATCACGTTTGGAATAGTTATCTCGAAGCTCACTTATTTTTATTGTATATAGTTTTTTTTGTTTTTTTTTTGTATCACAATTAAAATTAACGCACAGAATTTCAATCCTTAAAGTTTATTACAGATTTTGTATTGATTTTTCACTGTTTTATTTAGATTTATAAGTCATACAACGATTTATTAGGCTATGCGATGCTCGCATACCGATTTACATAGATATTTTTTTTTCTTGCAAACAATTTCACATGAAATTTTATACTAATCAATTTTAATTAACACTTCATTTTTCGTGAATACTTTCTTCATAATTTCCGGATAGTTTTAAGTACAAAAAAAAAATTTCGACCTCGTATATCAAAAACATCAAAACTTAATTCATCCAAACAAATCTTTGTTCTTTTCACGAAACTATTATTTTAAATCTTTTCAATTTTTGTTTCTTGCACTGAATGCAAAAAAAACTTAACTTCTCAAAAAAAATTATCTTTATATTCCGATATTAAATTTTAGCATTTTTTCCTTCACGACTTGATCATCCAAACTTAACTGAACTCCCCAAAACACAAAATTTTTCTTTTCATCCTCTCAAAAAAAAATCGCGAAAAAAAACCGAAAAATCTATTTTTGCCAAGTCATCATTTCAACTGCTTTATCGACCACTCGATATTTTTTCACAATCAACTGACTTAAATTTCAAAATCAACTGACTTAAATTATCGATCGATCGATATTTTCCTTTGACGATAACTTTCAATTACCGATTCGCACATCACAATATCGGAGTCAACATTTAGGGATATTTTAAATGAAAGTTTGCTGACATACACAAAACGTACTTCAGGCGGTTTACATACAAATTCAAAAATAATTCAGCAGCTTGTAACGATGTCATTCGAAATCGTTACAAACTTTAGCCGTGAAATTTAATAAATTTTTAAAATTATACATAGGTAACATATTTTTTTGTGTTCTTAACTGACGTCAAAAACACAAATCAAAACAAAACACGCACACCAATATGTATACACCACTACTATGACGTTCCGGTCAATTTCCAGTGGAATGGCCTGGTGATGTCGCTGCGTTTTTTCTGTTGTGACTTGTGCTATTGATGTGGAGCGGCACCCACCGTATAAATAAAATAGGGGTATACTTTGACCTAGGCGTTATAAAATTGTATGGTGATTCCAAGATCCCAATTGTTAATTTGTCAACAAGCATGTGAATAAATTTTTACAAAAGTCATACAAAAACAACATATGGCGATGCCATTCGTAACTAAAGCCAATGAGATCTAAAAGGTAAATCTCATTTTCTCATAAAATTGTTGAGTTTAATATTGAAATAGAATGAAATGTTGAAAATGTCAATCCCATTGCGGTGATAACAATAATTATAGTTTTACTGTGTTCAAATTAATCCATAACTGAAGCCCAAAAAGCTTAAATGTTATTTTCCTGTTTACTGGCCATCATAGCAATTTTCCACATTTTAAAGAAAACCACGCTATAAAACAGGAGTGATACATTTTCCAATTTTTTTTGTTTTTGGTTTTTGTGTTGTTAACAAGACTAAAACCACACAAAACTAGGCATTTTATTTACGACAACTTCATCGATGCGATGAAACAAACACCGTCACACCGCATATATTGAATTTATATTCACACATGTATAGTGAGACAATATTTATATTGAATCGATAAATCGGCCGGGTGTGTACTGGGAAATTGTTATCTACTTGTTATGTTTGTCACTTAAATTTTCTTTTTATTTGAATTGTAAAATTTTTTCAATTTTCATATATAGATTTGTTCACGGTAATAAAATCAAAATCGTACAAATTTATGCGGCGCGTTAACATATATATGTTTATGTATATATGCGTATGTGCGTTAGGATTATGCTGGAAAAACAATTTCAGATTCACAATAGAATTGAAATCATTTCGATTATATTTCTATCTAATAAACATTACGGTTGTAGAAGGGTGTTTCTAAATAATAGTTGTGTATTGGTGTCTTACGCACCTCACAAGCTAGATAGTTATAATAAACAAAATACACTCATAAAATGTGAAATACTTTATATCGTAACCTAACTCGAATGCGTTTTTTATTAAATTGTTAGATTTTTCAACTGAACTCTTCAACCGCAATGGCACAAACCCTCAATGGAAAACAATCTCGTTCTATATTTCAAGATTGCATGTTCTGTGGTAACTTAATTTTTTTTTTATGTTATTTGCTATAATATGTAACAACTTAATAATAAAACAAAATAATGATACGATGAGGCAATGAACAAAGATATATAAATACACGTAGCTAAACGAGATGAAACCACATAAACATCAATATCATAATCTTAAAGATGTTATGATGAATTACATTCTTTCTTGTGTTTTGGTTGTTACATAAGGCATTCATCATCCTATACACATATTAGGTCGTATTTATATCATCATATATGGTATAAAATGTACGTAGCATATTGTACTCTCGTACATATACATCATTTCCGAAATATATATATAGAATGGTTGGATGTGCCATCATCATCATATACATACATAAAATGAGGTAAGTAAATAACGTAAACTTAATTTTATGATTATTCATACTGTTAAAGTTAGCCGACTCGCTCCAGCCGAATAATGTCGATAATGCGGATTCGGCTGTAAGGATTAAAACATATCAGCCGAAAAATGTCGATAATGCAGATTCGGCTGTGACGATTAAAACACCAGCCGAAAAATGTCGATAATGCAGAATTAGCTATAATAACAGAATTGCATCAGCCAAATGTCGATAATGCAGATGTAACAATTTGTCTGTCAAACTCGGTAAAGTAGATTCATATAAATAGTCAGCCGAAAAATGTCGATAAAGCAGATAAATAATTTCGTGTTAAACAGTAATTTCATTTAAAGTCAAAAATATTTATTTCGATCCATTAACGTATACTCAAAATTAAATTTTTTTATTAAACGCATTAAAACTATAATAAAAAAACTATTTTATTATTGACAAAACTAGATGGCACATATCAAGCAAAAATTTCAGGTCGATTTCCATGCGAAGAGTCCGGGAAAACTCGACTGGAAATATCGCACATACAAAATTTGAAAATTTATAAAAATTGACCGTTTAAAGTGTCATGGCTGGAAATAAATTTAAATGAAAGGTCTTATTAATGATGACACATGGAAAAAATTTCAGGTCGATTTCTATTTTGGAAGTCCGGGAAAACTCGATTGAATATATCGCACACACAAAATTTGAAAATTTCTAAAAACTGACCGTTTAAAGTGTCATAGCTGGAAATAGATTCAAATGAAAGGTCTTATTTATGATCACACCTGGAAAAAATTTCAGGTCGATTTCTATGTTGGAAGTCCGGGAAAACTCGATTGAATATATCGCACACACAAAATTTGAAAATTTCTAAAAACTGACCGATTAAAGTGGCATGACTGGAAATAGATTTAAATGAAAGGTCTTATTGATGATCACACCTGGAAAAAATTTCAGGTCGATTTCTATGTTGGAAGTCCGGGAAAACTCGATTGAATATATCGCACACACAAAATTTGAAAATTTCTAAAAATTGATCGTTTAAAGTGTCATGGCTAGATATAGATTCAAATGAAAGGTCTTATTGATGATCACACTTGGAAAAAATTTCAGGTCGATTTCTATGTTGGAAGTCCGGGAAAACTCGATTGAATATATCGCACACACAAAATTTGAAAATTTCTAAAAATTGACCGTTTAAAGTGTCATGGTTGGAAATAGATTTAAATGAAAGGTCTTATTGATGATCACACCTGGACAAAAATTCAGGTCGATTTCTATGTTGGAAGTCCGGGAAAACTCGATTGAATATATCGCACACACAAAATTTGAAAATTTCTAAAAATTGACCGTTTGAAGTGTCATGGCTGGAAATAGATTTAAATGAAAGGTCTTATTGATGATCACACCTGGAAAAAATTTCAGGTCGATTTCTATGTTGGAAGTCCGGGAAAACTCGATTGAATATATCGCACACACAAAATTTGAAAATTTCTAAAAATTGATCGTTTAAAGTGTCATGGCTCGAAATAGATTCAAATGAAATGTCTTATTGATGATCACACCTGGAAAAATTTCAGGTCGATTTCTATGTTGGAAGTCCGGGAAAACTCGATTGAATATATCGCACACACAAAATTTGAAAATTTGTAAAAATTGATCGTTTAAAGTGTCATGGCTGGAAATAGATTCAAATGAAAGGTCTTATTGATGATCACACCTGGAAAAAATTTCAGGTCGATTTCTATGTTGGAAGTCCGGAAAAACTCGATTGAATATATCGCACACACAAAATTTGAAAATTTCTAAAAATTGACCGTTTAAAGTGTCATGGTTGGAAATAAATTTAAATGAAACGTCTTATTAATGATGACACATGGAAAAAATTGCAGGTCGATTTCTATGTTGGAAGTCCGGGAAAACTCGATTGAATATATCGCACACACAAAATTTGAAAATTTCTAAAAATTGACCGTTTAAAGTGTCATGGCTGGAAATAGATTTAAATGAAAGGTCTTATTGATGATCACACCTGGAAAAAATTTCAGGTCGATTTCTATGTTGGAAGTCCGGGAAAACTCGATTGAATATATCGCACACACAAAATTTGAAAATTTCTAAAAATTGATCGTTTAAAGTGTCATGGCTTGAAATAGATTCAAATGAAAGGTCTTATTGATGATCACACCTGGAAAAAATATCAGATCGATTTCTATGTTGGAAGTCCGGGAAAACTCGATTGAATATATCGCACACACAAAATTTGAAAATTTCTAAAAATTGACCGTTTAAAGTGTCATGGCTCGAAATAGATTCAAATGAAATGTCTTATTGATGATCACACCTGGAAAAATTTCAGGTCGATTTCTATGTTGGAAGTCCGGGAAAACTCGATTGAATATATCGCACACACAAAATTTGAAAATTTCTAAAAATTGACCGTTTAAAGTGTCATGGCTGGAAATAGATTTAAATGAAAGGTCTTATTGATGATCACACCTGGAAAAAATTTCAGGTCGATTTCTATGTTGGAAGTCCGGGAAAACTTGATTGAATATATCGCACACACAAAATTTGAAAATTTCTAAAAATTGACCGTTTAAAGTGTCATGGCTGAAAACAGATTTAAATGAAAGGTCTTATTGATGATCACACCTGGAAAAAATTTCAGGTCGATTTCTATGTTGGAAGTCCGGGAAAACTCGATTGAATATATCGCACACACAAAATTTGAAAACTTCTAAAAATTGACCGTTTAAAGTGTCATGGCTGAAAATAGATTTAAATGAAAGGTCTTATTGATGATCACACCTGGAAAAAATTTCAGGTCGATTTCTATGTTGGAAGTCCGGGAAAACTCGATTGAATATATCGCACACACAAAATTTGAAAATTTCTAAAAATTGACCGTTTAAAGTGTCATGGTTGGAAATAGATTCAAATAAAAGGTCTTATTGATGGTCACACCTGGAAAAAATTTCAGGTCGATTTCTATGTTGGAAGTCCGGGAAAACTCGATTGAATATATCGCACACACAAAATTTGAAAATTTCTAAAAATTGACCGTTTAAAGTGTCATGGCTGAATATAGATTCAAATGAAAGGACTTATTAATGATCACCTCTGAACAAAATTTTAGGTCGATTTCTATGTTGGAAGTCCGGGAAAACTCGATCGAATATATCGCACACACAAAATTTGAAAATTTCTAAAAATTGACCGTTTAAAGTGTCATGGCTGGAAATAGATTCAAATGAAAGGTCTTAATGGTGATGACACATGGAAAAAATTTCAGGTCGATTTCTATGTTGGAAGTCCGGGAAAACTCGATTGAATATATCGCACACACAAAATTTGAAAATTTCTAAAAATTGACCGTTTAAAGTGTCATGGCTGAATATAGATTCAAATGAAAGGACTTATTAATGATCACCTCTGAACAAAATTTTAGGTCGATTTCTATGTTGGAAGTCCGGGAAAACTCGATCGAATATATCGCACACACAAAATTTGAAAATTTCTAAAAATTGACCGTTTAAAGTGTCATGGCTGGAAATAGATTTAAATGAAAGGTCTTATTGATGATCACACCTGGAAAAAATATCAGATCGATTTCTATGTTGGAAGTCCGGGAAAACTCGATTGAATATATCGCACACACAAAATTTGAAAATTTCTAAAAATTGATCGTTTAAAGTGTCATGGCTTGAAATAGATTCAAATGAAAGGTCTTATTGATGATCACACCTGGAAAAAATATCAGATCGATTTCTATGTTGGAAGTCCGGGAAAACTCGATTGAATATATCGCACACACAAAATTTGAAAATTTCTAAAAATTGACCGTTTAAAGTGTCATGGCTCGAAATAGATTCAAATGAAATGTCTTATTGATGATCACACCTGGAAAAATTTCAGGTCGATTTCTATGTTGGAAGTCCGGGAAAACTCGATTGAATATATCGCACACACAAAATTTGAAAATTTCTAAAAATTGACCGTTTAAAGTGTCATGGCTGGAAATAGATTTAAATGAAAGGTCTTATTGATGATCACACCTGGAAAAAATTTCAGGTCGATTTCTATGTTGGAAGTCCGGGAAAACTTGATTGAATATATCGCACACACAAAATTTGAAAATTTCTAAAAATTGACCGTTTAAAGTGTCATGGCTGAAAACAGATTTAAATGAAAGGTCTTATTGATGATCACACCTGGAAAAAATTTCAGGTCGATTTCTATGTTGGAAGTCCGGGAAAACTCGATTGAATATATCGCACACACAAAATTTGAAAACTTCTAAAAATTGACCGTTTAAAGTGTCATGGCTGAAAATAGATTTAAATGAAAGGTCTTATTGATGATCACACCTGGAAAAAATTTCAGGTCGATTTCTATGTTGGAAGTCCGGGAAAACTCGATTGAATATATCGCACACACAAAATTTGAAAATTTCTAAAAATTGACCGTTTAAAGTGTCATGGTTGGAAATAGATTCAAATAAAAGGTCTTATTGATGGTCACACCTGGAAAAAATTTCAGGTCGATTTCTATGTTGGAAGTCCGGGAAAACTCGATTGAATATATCGCACACACAAAATTTGAAAATTTCTAAAAATTGACCGTTTAAAGTGGCATGGCTAATCATTTAAATGATCATTTAAATGATAAAACAACCACTGAGGGTTGCGTTAACATTGTTATATTTAGAATTACACTTTTTCACCGATTTATTGGGCAGCATGTAACTTATAATTTTATTTTTTTTTTCTTGATTAGGTTAGTCGTCTGCGAATATTTTGCTTAAACATAAAAATATTTTATCTTATATGCGGGCGTAATTTGATTAGTGGAAAAATATGCTTCTAAATATTCGCACGAAAATTCGCACTCAATCAGTTGCTTTGAGAGTCGCATTAATATTTATTTATTTATTTATTTATTTATTTAATATAAATGTTTGAAGTTCTTATGAACTTATTACATTAGTGGCAACTACTTATTTTAATTTATTTCTAATTTATTAATTGAATTAACCTATAGGTGTGCAGCAACATTTTAGCGATTCATCAACTTGAAATTGGCAAAAAAAAATAGAATTGTGATTTTATTAAGGTGAAGAAAAGTATTTTTTCCGAAACACGGCAGGGGATTTAGATTTCTTAACGTTATTACTTAACGAATTCCACATGCTAACTCCCCTCACGAAAAATGATGAATTCATCAGATTACATTTATTAATAGCCGGAGTCAAAAGATGAATGCGACGATTGGAAGACGAAACCAATTTCTCTACAATATAGGTGGGTTGTTTGTACTTTAAGAACTTGAAAATGTATAAACAAACTCGAAACTCATAGAATTCAGCAAGAGAACAACCAAGTAATGAATTACTAAAATTCGAGATGTGGTCGTACTTTCTTAGCCCGTATACATATCTCACACAAGAATTAAATATCAATCGAAGTTCATTAAAGTACTTCTTCTTTAATTCAAAGAAGACAATATCGCCGTACAAAAAATGTGGAAGGATGTAAGATTTCACTAATTGGAGTCTAAGATTGGTATTAAAACACTTCGTGGTAGCCCATAACATTCTTAATAAAAAAATTACTCGATTACAAACTGTTTCGATGTGGTAACTCCAGCATAAGCACTTGTCAAAAGTTAATCCTAAATTATTCACAGAATCAGAGAAATCAATCTCTTCTCCTAGTACGCTGATTTTAGGTAGGTTGTGTGTAATATGACAATTATCACATATAATAATGTTAACGCAACCCTCAGGGGTTGTTTTATCGACTTTACAGTATGCACTACACAAATACCCGTGATTTAAATGATTTAGTAGCCATTAGTTATCGTCGTATTGTGTAAGAAATAAGCAATATTCTATTTTGTTAGTTTATTAATTATGTATTAAACACAATTTTGTAATTTTACTCTCTGAGAGAGTAAACAATTTTTTTCGATTTAAAACAAAATAAAAATTTTTTTTTTCGTTTTAGTATATAAGAAAAAAATTTCCTCAATGTATTTAATGCTGATTTAGTTTTCGTGCTGTAAACGTCGTTTAGTGTTTTTCAAAAGTGATTTTAGTTTTTTTGTGCCGCTTACAAGTTTTTTTTAAAACTACCGACCCTCGCTTTGATTTTGGACATTCTACAACTGCCTTTTCTAAATATTGACCTTATTTGCTATTCTATTTTGGATATTCTTATTTGCCGGCTCTAGTATTTGTTTGTTATTTTTATTTTATTACATTTTTTGTAATTTTGATACTTTCGACCCCCGCTTTGATTTTGGACATTCTACAACTGCCTTTTCTAAATATTGACCTTATTTGCTATTTTATTTTGGATATTCTTATTTGTCGGTTCTAGTGTTTGATAGTGTTTAATAGATACTATTATTATTATTATTATTATTATTATTATATTATTCCTGGCCATCTTAACAAAATTAATAGAAATAATTTTTTTGTTAATTTTGAACAATTTACTTTGTATTAATATAAAATCGCATTTCTTCTATAATTACCATTTGTGTTTTAAAAAAATCAATATGCCAGTTAATTCGTTTACTGTAGATTCCAACAATATAGTAGTTCTTGCAGAAGCGATAGCTAAAGAAGTCGCTGTATTTGAAGATGTAAGGTTTGGATCCATAAATATTAATTCCTTATTTTATAAAGTATGTCAAAGTATTGTTGGCCTGAACTGTACCAATCCTAACAGATTAAAATTAAAAAGATTATTTGAACAAAATATTGATTTTCGAAATTTGATTATAGAAAAACTTGAGAGCAATGTTAAAGTTCAACCGATTAATATTAGTAATGATAATGGAAATATTATGCAGGAAACGGATGTAATGCTAAATGTTATTGAACCTGAAGTCGATTGTAGTTTAGGAAAAATTAACATTATTAGCGTAGAAATATTAAATAGTTCAAATAAATACTCCTATTTAATAAATGAAAATGAAGGCCTCAAGCTGTTAGATACTAATCCATTAGAAGCCCTTCAAACTAACGGAAACGAATTCCCCGCAAATAATAATTTTGATGTTTTTAATAGTGATTATGATGAACTGAAGGTTCCTGTCAAAAAACCTGAAAATAAACAAAAATTGATAAAATATAATTCAAAAAAAAATTTTTTTAATACCAAGTGTAATATGGAATTTACAGAGATTGAATGGCAAACCGAAATTTTAGATGAATATTCACAAAAATTAAAAACTAATTCATATATGGATATGATTAGATCAAAATTTGTATTGTTTTTCCCTTGCATTATTAATGTAAGGGACACCAAATTAACAGAGAATACTCTAACTATTTATACACGAAAATGTGCACACTTCCTTTGCCCAAGGTTTTATAAATTTACTTATAACCGAAAATCGGACGTAAAAATGTTTTCAATCCACTCTTATGGGGGTGAAATTCATCACACAAAAGAGTTAACCAACCAACTAAAAGGTAAAAGTAGAGATAACATTAAAAAAAGATTATCAACTAGTTATGCCACCGACCTGCAGAATGAGTTGCAAAAAGACTGCAATTTAGAATTAAAATCTAAAGGTAATCTGACCAGCTACAAAGGCCTTACTGTCCTTAATGTTGCGCGCTCTGAAGCTCTTGCAGCTCTAGATGATGACCGTGATGACATTAAAGATTTATTAAAAAAAATGAACAAAAATGATTCGTGTTTACAATATTTAATGATAAAGCCGTTTACAGTTTATTCGTTGTCAAATAGTCAAATAAAAGTGCTATCGAAGTTAGGTAGTCAAAATATTATTTTAGTAGCCCACATAGATGCTACTGGGTCCGTTGTACGTAAGCCACAAATAGTTGAACACCAAATTTTTTATTATGCGGGAGTAGTGAATATCAAAAATGTTGATGGCAAAACTGGTATGAATTTTCCATTTATGGAGATGATCACTAGTCTACAAACCTCGTTCAACATACGAATTTTTTTGGAATTTTTTAAAAATGAGTTTAAAAAAAAATCGAACATCCGTTGGCCTGTATTCCAACATGTAGTCACGGACTTTAGTCGTGCAATAATTAACGCCGTTTCCTTGGGATGGAATCAGATCGATTTATTAAATTATATAAATTTAAGTTACGAATGGTTGCATGGAAACAAATTAGAACAATTCAATTCATTTGTGCATATACATTTATGCTATGCTCATCTGAAAAAAAACTTTTCGCGTGTTATAAACAAACATTTTAATAACAGTAAGCATTCATTAAGCATCAAGTTTAAAGTTCTGGGTTGCCTAGATGCAATAATGAATGAACCTGATTTTAAAAGAATTAAGAAAATATGGACTTTATTATTTAACATCTGCGACGAAAAGGATGCAGCAGTTGCTGAAAATTCAATTGTTGATTTAGCCATAATGTTGGAAGAAAACCAGTTTCATGAGCCAAACTACGAAACCTTTAATGTTGACGACATTCCCATTATCCCTAATTTTGACGTAGATGACGATCCAAAAATTAAGAGGTTATACGAAACCAGCAAATTTTATTTAGAATTTTCTTCAATTTCCATTTTTAAGCCACATGAGAACTCGGAGAGCATCACAAATATATTTTACCAACCGAAATTTTTACTTGAGATTTTAAAAGATTTTATACCTTTTCTTCCATTATGGACGCCAATTTTACGGTATTTAGAAAAGCGTGAGATCCCTACCGTACATTTTACAAATGCTGCCGTTGAAAGCTATTTTGGAGAAATGAAAAATAATCTTGATAAAAACGCAGTCAAAATAGGAAAACGTCCTCTTAAAGCAGGCAGGTTTTTAGAATTTACGAAAAAATCAATCAATTTCAAAATCGAAAGTTTTCTTAACGAGTTTCCTAGATCAGGTTTTACAAATACAAAACGAAAGAATCCTGTTATAGATGAACTTGATCCAATTGAATATTGGCGGCATTCAAAAAAAAATTCAGCCATGAAACATTTTTCAAAAGTTTCATTGTCTTCTAGAAATTCGCCGATTAGCCAATGTTCTGAGGATACAACGGTGGGAGATGACCATGATCCGCGCAACAAAAAATTTTCTAATAACTTATTAAAAGACGTTAAACATTATTATAAACATTATATAATAGATGATACGTACGTCAACTACGCAGTGGGGAAAATAAACAATAAAATTATACGTTTCGACAGCTTCAATTCTTTATCTGGGAAAAACTGGATCGAAAATGAAATTGCCGATATTTGGTTAAATTTAGTCGCAAAACAGTATTCGGATTGCCAAGTGGAATCCTACTCATTTTGTTCAATACTGTTTTTTTCGAATAACACATCTGAAGAGTTTAAAAATATGGCCAAAAATTTCATATTATGCAAGCAAATTTTGGTAATGCCAATTTTTGACGAAAATAAACGACACTTTCATTTAGTGATCGTAGATTGCAGAAAGAGTCAATATCTCGTATATGATTCGATTGAACTAGACGCAGATATGAAAACAAGTGCAAAAATATATTATGAAAATTGTTTCAACAACTTCATAAAATTTATTTCATTTTATAATGAAATGGAAAAAAATAATTACTTTCCACAAAAAATAAACCCCATATTTTTTCCTGATTGCTACAAGCAGACCGGAAACAATGATTGTGGTGTTTACATGATGGTCCACAGTGAACTATACATGAAGTATAAATTTGTACCCAAAAATTATTATATTAATATTTCGCGCAAAAGAATCCAGATTCAATATGACATTTTAAAAAATAGCGAATGTATGCAAGATATTTGCCTTATGTGTGGTGAAAATGTCAATTTAACTGGGAATTCTATTAGATGTTCGAAGTGCCAGCGTTATAGTCATGACATTGAAGTTGGTGTGGACGTTAACGATTTTAATTTAAACGACCCGTTTTATTGTCCACTTTGTTCTAAATAATCAACTATTTAATTAGAAAATATATTGAAAAATGAATTACATAAAAATTCCAAAAAACATAAAAAATATAAAATTAAAAAAAAACTAAAAAAAAAATATAAAATTAAAAAATAAAAAAAAGCAAAAAATTAAAAAAAACAAAAAAAAAAGATATAAAATTTAAAAAACTAAAAAAAAATGTAAAATATGGAGAGCGAAGTCCTAGATTCATACCTCCTCGTGGTGCTCTCTGGGTCACTCAAAATGAATCAGGCAGCGTAAGGGGGCGATGCAAGGGAATCCCAACGGCCTATAGTCATTGACACTACATGTCACGGCGACACTACATGTCACGTGCCATAAAACCAATACCAAATCACCGCCTGTTCATGTGTTATCAAGCGGCTCGCTATATAAATGTGTTCTCGGTAGGACTGGATGCCATAAGGTTGCAAACGTAACTAGTAGGTTCAGTGGCAGACTAACAACCTTTTCTCGTAAAGACAAATAAGTTATGAATCACCGACCAAATGGCACAGTGGTTTGGCATTTGGATCGGGAGGTACCGGGTTCAAATCCCGATAGGGGCAGGATAAAAGGTAATTTTTATCAACAGATTACGATCTGTGGTGAAATGGAACACATCTATGACCCCTGATGGCGTGCAAAACTAATGGGCCGACCCATCTTCCATACCACTATAGGCTCGCATGGAGCTATGCAACGTGCAGGTGATAAAATCGGACATATAGCCGTACGTCAGCGATTTGGCAAGTAATGCGTAAAGTAAGACGTCAAAAGCGAACCGCGAAATAGTTGGGAATGCTGCGGCCCCAGAACAGATTGCATAGATTAAAAACATAAAAAAAAACATAAAAGTTATGAATCCTACTCAAAGACTCGATCTAAACGGTCGAATTTTTGAAATTTCCAAATTATATGTGAGTGATGTATTCAATCAAATTTTCCCGGTCTCACAACATGAAAATTGGCTTTAATATTTTTCCAGGTGTGAGCATAAATAAGACCTTTGATTTAAATCCTTTTCCAGCCATGACACTTTAAACGGTCAATTTTAGAGATTTTGAATCTTCATATGTGCGATATATTCAATCGAGTTTTCCCGGACTCTCAACATGAAAATTACCCTGACGTTTTTTTTAATTAATACATTATTAATGCACTTCATTTTAATATTTTCCGAATATGTCACTTTACATGCGTTTTACATCTTACCTTCGCACACATCTAATACAGCACTTACAGAAATTTGGTCTGTTATATTAGTTCTAATAGTTTCGTATAAAATTTATATTTTAATAGTTTTAGTTGATTTTAAGAAGTAATACAATCATAATTTATAATAAAAAAATTATTTTCCGACATAAAATTTGGATTTGCATTGTCGATATTAATCGGCTGTCATATAATCTTTCTAATATTTAATCTGCATTATCGGCATTATTCGGCTGGATGTTTCTGTGGATTTTTGAACACTTTATATATTTTATTAAACCGAATTTTTCCGGACACCCCACATAGAAATAGACTTGAAATTTTTTCCAGAGGTGATCATTAATAAGTCCTTTCATTTGAATCTATTTCGAGCCATGACACTTTAAACGGTCAGTTTTTAGAAATTTTCAAATTTTGTATGTGCGATATATTCAATCGAGTTTTCCCGGACTTCCAACATAGAAATCGACCTGAAATTTTTTCCAGGTGTGATCATCAATAAGACCTCTCATTTGAATCTATATTCAGCCATGACACTTTAAACGGTCAATTTTAAGAAATTTTCAAATTTTGTGTGTGCGATATATTCGATCGAGTTTTCCCGGACTTCCAACATAGAAATCGACCTGAAATTTTTTTCAGGTGTCATCATCAGTAAGGCCTTTCATTTGAATCTATTTCCAGCCATGACACTTTAAACGATCAATTTTTAGAAATTTTCAAATTTTGTGTGTGCGATATATTCGATCGAGTTTTCCCGGACTTCCAACATAGAAATCGACCTAAACTTTTTTTCAGGTGTGATCATCAATAAGTCCTTTCATTTGAATCTATTTCGAGCCATGACACTTTAAACGGTCAGTTTTTAGAAATTTTCAAATTTTGTATGTGCGATATATTCGATCGAGTTTTCCCGGACTTCCAACATAGAAATCGACCTGAAATTTTTTTCAGGTGTCATCATCAGTAAGGCCTTTCATTTGAATCTATTTCCAGCCATGACACTTTAAACGATCAATTTTTAGAAATTTTCAAATTTTGTGTGTGCGATATATTCGATCGAGTTTTCCCGGACTTCCAACATAGAAATCGACCTGAAATTTTTTCAAGGTGTGATCATCAATAAGACCTTTCATTTGAATCTATTTCCAGCCATGACACTTTAAACGGTCAATTTTTAGAAATTTTCAAATTTTGTGTGTGCGATATATTCGATTGAGTTTTCCCGGACTTCCAACATAGAAATCGACCTAAAATTTTGTTCAGAAGTGATCATTAATAAGTCCTTTCATTTGAATCTATTTCGAGCCATGACACTTTAAACGGTCAATTTTTAGAAATTTTCAAATTTTGTGTGTGCGATATATTCGATCGAGTTTTCCCGGACTTCCAACATAGAAATCGACCTGAATTTTTTTCCAGGTGTGAGCATCAATAAGACCATTCATTTGAATCTATTTCCAGCCATGACACTTTAAACGGTCAATTTTTAGAAATTTTCAAATTTTGTGTGTGCGATATATTCAATCGAGTTTTCCCGGACTTCCAACATAGAAATCGACCTGAAATTTTTTCAAGGTGTGAGCATCAATAAGACCTTTCATTTGAATCTATTTCCAGCCATGACACTTTAAACGGTCAATTTTTAGAAAGTTTCAAATTTTGTGTGTGCGATATATTCAATCGAGTATTCCCGGACTTCCAACATAGAAATCGACCTGAAATTTTTTCCATGTGTCATCATCAATAAGACCTTTCATTTGAATCTATTTCCAGCCATGACACTTTAAACGGTCAGTTTTTAGAAATTTTCAAATTTTGTGTGTGCGATGCGATATATTCAATCGAGTATTCCCGGACTTCCAACATAGAAATCGATCTGATATTTTTTCCAGGTGTGATCATCAATAAGACCTTTCATTTGAATCTATTTCAAGCCATGACACTTTAAACGATCAATTTTTAGAAATTTTCAAATTTTGTGTGTGCGATATATTCAATCGAGTTTTCCCGGACTTCCAACATAGAAATCGACCTGAAATTTTTTCCATGTGTCATCATTAATAAGTCCTTTCATATAAATTTATTTCCAGCCATGACACTTTAAACGGTCAATTTTTAGAAATTTTCAAATTTTGTGTGTGCGATATATTCGATCGAGTTTTCCCGGACTTCCAACATAGAAATCGACCTGAAATTTTTTCCAGGTGTGAGCAACAAAAAGACCTTTCATTTGAATTTATTTCCAGCCATGACACTTTAAACGGTAAATTTTTAGAAATTTTCAAATTTTGTGTGTGCGATATATTCGATCGAGTTTTCCCGGACTTCCAACATAGAAATCGACTTCAAATTTTGTTCAGAGGTGATCATTAATAAGTCCTTTCATTTGAATCTATTTCGAGCCATGACACTTTAAACGGTCAATTTTTAGAAATTTTCAAATTTTGTGTGTGCGATATATTCGATCGAGTTTTCCCGGACTTCCAACATAGAAATCGACCTGAAATTTTTTCCAGGTGTGAGCATCAATAAGACCATTCATTTGAATCTATTTCCAGCCATGACACTTTAAACGGTCAATTTTTAGAAATTTTCAAATTTTGTGTGTGCGATATATTCAATCGAGTTTTCCCGGACTTCCAACATAGAAATCGACCTGAAATTTTCTCCAGGTGTGAGCATCAATAAGACCTTTCATTTGAATCTATTTCCAGCCATGACACTTTAAACGGTCAATTTTTAGAAATTTTCAAATTTTGTGTGTGCGATATATTCAATAGAGTATTCCCGGACTTCCAACATAGAAATCGACCTGAAATTTTTTCCATGTGTCATCATCAATAAGACCTTTCATTTGAATCTGTTTCCAGCCATGACACTTTAAACGGTCAGTTTTTAGAAATTTCCAAATTTTGTATGTGCGATATATTCAATCGAGTTTTCCCGGACTTCCAACATAGAAATCGACCTGAAATTTTTTCCAGGTGTGATCATCAATAAGACCTCTCATTTGAATTTATATTCAGCCATGACACTTTAAACGGTCAATTTTTAGAAATTTTCAAATTTTGTGTGTGCGATATATTCGATCGAGTTTTCCCGGACTTCCAACATAGAAATCGACCTGAAATTTTTTTCAGGTGTCATCATCAGTAAGGCCTTTCATTTGAATCTATTTCCAGCCATGACACTTTAAACGATCAATTTTTAGAAATTTTCAAATTTTGTGTGTGCGATATATTCGATCGAGTTTTCCCGGACTTCCAACATAGAAATCGACTTGAAATTTTTTCCAGGTGTGATCATCAATAAGACCTTTCATTTGAATGTATTTCCAGCCATGACACTTTAAACGGTCAATTTTTAGAAATTTTCAAATTTTGTGTGTGCGATATATTCGATCGACTTTTCCCGGACTTCCAACATAGAAATCGACCTGAAATTTTTTCAAGGTGTGAGCATCAATAAGACCTTTCATTTGAATCTATTTCCAGCTATGACACTTTAAACGGTCAGTTTTTAGAAATTTTCAAATTTTGTGTATGCGATATATTCAATTAAGTTTTCCCTAATTCTCCACACGAAAATTGACCTGTCCTTTTTAAATAATATTTATTAGATGAAGTGCTGTTTAAAATATTCTCTAAACTTGTTACTATAGAGGCATTTCACGCCTTACCTCCCCAAACATCTAATTCGGCACTTAGAAAATTTTGGATTCGTTTATTAGTTTTAATTGTTTCGAATGAAAATTTATTTTACATTTTGTTAGTTAACCAACCTTTTATGAATAACAAAATAAACATTTGTAATATAAATTAATTCATTCCGGCATTAAATTCGTATCTGTATTATCGACATTTTTCGGCTGGGATGTTACCGACAAAAATCGGCTGTCATTTTCGTTTGATTAGTTTGAATCTACATTATCGACATTTTTCGGCTGGAGTCGGCTAACTTTAATAGGGTTGATTATTCATCTAATAAAAATTAGATGTTGGTTAATTTTTTTTTTTATTTTATGATTTAGCCAGATTTTTTTTTTTTTAATTCTAATTTTAATGGATGTGGTTATGTTCTTGTGTGTTCGTAACATGATTTATGATTGGTATATTATTTATTACATAAAATTATGATTTTAATTAGAGCCAACATATAATAGCAAAAATAGGGTTGTGTGTACGTAAATATTCACATACATGTTCATATTATTTATATGAGTATGATAAAATTTTACGCTCAATAAAGCAATTATTTTGTGGTAAAATTATTTATGATCATTTTTCTATGTGGAAATTTGGTTCCATTGAAGCAAAGTGGCGTAATGAAATTTTCATTACTAAGGCATTTAGTGGTAGGTCATTTTAATTAAATTTAACTGTTAGATGTTCATTCTGGTGAAAAGGTTAAAACCTATCTCTAAGTACGTGTACTGTTTAGTCACGCATCATATACCCTAGGCACCTGACCATCCATCGGAAAACAATCATATAAGTAAATATGACGCAGTGAAGAGTCTATAATTTCATCTACAGCAATCATGGCAGATAACTGTTCGTATTTATGAATAATGTTGTGGACAACATTTCTGAATTTCAGACAACAACCTTAGCACTATGCAAAAAAAACTTTAGCACCTTGTCCTTTTATTATCAAATCGTAAGCGGACTTTAAAGGGATTTTCATAATAATGAATACTTCGCAGCTGATTTTATTGTTTTTTGTAAAGATGGTATTGTAAACAGTGCCGTATCGGATCCAAACGGATAAGGAGTTGTCATTGCAGTTCGCTCTGTTCTCATTTTTTTCATTCCCAGACTAACAACATCGAGCTTCTATGTGTTTGAAAATAACAAAATAGTATAGCCCGATTGAGACCTACCAGCTAAGAAAAATCAAGGTGAGCTTCTGATTCAACGCGACTTTAATTTTCCTGACCTGCTAGGGATACATTCGGAGCGTTGCGTACATTATGTATCCTCTAACTCAACTACATTCAAGGAAAATTTACTGATATGTGGAACTCTGGTTTATTTAAAATCAGTAACATAAAGAACAGCTTGAACAGACAAATCAAGTACTGGACACTGTTGAGTTTACCACCCCTCAGATAGTAGCAGCAACATTGATATACTAACAGCACGCTTTTACTCTGCAATTTTAGAATGATGTGCGAAAGAAGGCGCATCATTGCCCATAAACAGAAAAAAAAGTCTTCTCCGCCGTGGCATATTAGCGAACTACGAGATCTCCGAAACAAACGATGGCAGAGATTTCTAAAACTCAGTTCAAAGATGACTGTTCCAATTATTGATGACATACAATGAATTTAGCAGATTGGAATTCATCGCGAACCCAAAACGGATTCGCACAATGTTTGCACAATTTTTTAAAATTGCTTTTAAAATATTTGAAAGGTTACACTCAGCATCCCTAGTATCCATTGACGTCGATTTTACTACAGCTGTTCGATTCTGGTTTTTCCTATATAGGAAAAGGAATTAGAAAAAATATTTTCATAGTATTTTGGTCACACAATTTTTTTTCTGACATACTATGGTAAATAGTTAGTGTAAATTTTAACAAAAACAAAATTAAATTAGGAATATTTTTCCAATTAAATTTCGATACGGAAAAAATAATTCCTAAATTATAAAATTTTAGATCAAACATGATTTCTCAGTAGGCCAGAAAATGATATTTTTGACAAAAATACTATGAAAATATTTTTCCTAATTCCTTTTCCTATAGGAAAAATCAGAATCGACCCGCAGTTATTGACAACTTTTCGTTCGGTATAACTGACGTTGACCGCGTTATTGAAAACTCGGTTATCGGCGATATAAACATTAGTAAAAATATTTCAACAAACGCTGACACTAGGCTTAGACTTTATTACATCGAAACGGATGTTATTGCAAGAGCATCGTCTTGTCAAGTATGCCAGTCAGGTTTGGTATCCATACTACCATATTCACATAAATCGTATTGAATCTATGCAATGGATTGCTTCATTTGGATCTCCGTGGACTGCCTTGGATAAATAATTTTTGGTTGCCTCCCTACCTCGAATGTTTGAAGCTTATCAATGTGCATGCTCTCAGTAAGCGTCGCACTGTTGCAGATATAATCTGTGTCCATCAATTGATGTCGGACAACATCGAGTCGTGAGGCTTACTCGAACGAATAAATATCAATTTAAACCCTTATGCGTTAAGAAGGGTTCCTGCAGTAACAACTGCAGCTCAAAGAACTATTTCGATTATACAACATTGCAAAATTTACACTGAAGGGTTCTTCTATTCAAATATCGACTAATAAAATTTCCTTTTTCGTGCTTTTTGTTTAATTCTGGTTATCAACTTTCAATCTTTTAATTCTTTATTTTAATTTTCTTTTATTTTAATTTTAGTTTTCCCTAGTCCTGATCATTTTTCCAAAATTTAAGCGGAAATGACGTTTTTTTAGCAAAAAAAAACTATTTTTGAAGCAAATTCGAGAAAATCTTGGTCAAACTCGGTAAACCGGAATTAACAGCTTCCATAGGAGCTTTTTCGTTGTAATCAAAAATTTTGAATACCATTTACGAGACAAACGATTATGCTTTTTTTCGGTCCAAAAGGTACCAGGAAAATGTGAGCTAGCAGTCAGATTGGAGCTGTTTTCGTTCCGCTAAGTGTGGCTGGTTTACTTAAACATATACGCTGTCTTTAATCGCAGGCCTTCTCTAATCTAAACCGTGATAACTATAGAATACTACTTACGTAAGAGTTGCAGGGAAATCGTTCCATCTTGTATCATTCACAAGGCTTATTAACTACTGGAAACTGCAATATCGAGTTACATATGGTTAGGATACCGCTAGCCACCTAAAAAAAAGCCAAATTTGTTCTTATTTAAATTGAATGAGAATTGTTAGAAATTAAATGTAGTAGCATCTATGTTTTGGATTTTCGAAGAACTGAAGTTATTTATAGTTTATAAACGGTTTTCAGGCACGCGAGTGCGCGCGCAGCATATATACGGCCCAGTGGTGTTGGACGAGACATTCCACTTAGAATTTTGGACGTTATTATCACATGAAGTGCCGATGTTAGAACACAGCCACTAAGAACATATGGCCTACAGTTATAAATTTTTCCATAAGAGGGGAGATTAATTGATTGCATGTTTAGTTTCAATTAAAAATTATTGCTAGCGGATTTTAAAATGTATCTTTCAGATTATCATGTCTTATAAGGCTAAGCACGGTCGATATACAATTTTCCACATCGTGTTTGTAAAAAATCAGATATATCACATACTTCGTGTAGTGGTACTTCTTAAAGAACACGTTTCAATAGCGGACCGCTAACTAGAATACCGACGCTAGCTTCAACTACCCTTAACCTGCGGAACAAACGCTGATTTGGGATTGGATTTAGGGAGCCGATGACTAGTCGTGGCATGTCCATGACTATAAACAGCATTTCTTCTGCCCGCCCCCTTACACCGGCTGATTTATTTAGCGTTACCAAGGAAGCACCGCATGGAAGTATAAATCTAGTACATGTGCCTGTAGCACCAACCACGACAGCAGGATAACTTTACAAATCTAAAGACAGTCAATGTGCCAATCAGAACAATATGATTGAAATTAAAATTTTTGTTAGTGCATATTAAGCATAATGGCGAGTCGTTATTATCAGGTTTGGTTACCGGAACTTTTTGTTTCTGTTAGTTCTTACAGCAAATCCCAGCCAAATGTATTGGCACGTTCAAATATAAGACTGTAACGGCAATCGCAACTGTATGATTATCTTGAAGATTGTATGCTTTACATTTACATTTTATTTAGTAGATTAACTTTTGAAATCGTATACTCAAGGTGATTTGTATGTAAATTATATTGTTGTTGTTGGTTGATTTACTTCTCTAATGTTATTCTTTACTACATCTACTATCACCACTGATGATTTACGCTTATTATAATATTCAAAATACGGTTGTATATAACGTTAGGAAGACAAATATGTATATTAGGAATGAGATTCATTTGAAACCTCGATTTTGGTATAAATAATCCCGCCAAAGTTACAACGGCGATAGATGTTTTGACTTTAATAAATTTGACTGCTCGAAGATGACTCTGTGTAGCGGTTACCAAATTGATCCGCTGACGAAAAAGAACGGCATCATTTGCATATCCAATAATTTAATTTTTATCTCATGTTATCTCAAATGATGTAATTTTACAACTAAAACTCCAAGCTTTTAACGTTAAAAATTTAATTAATCATCACCATCAGCTTCGTTAAAAAAATTCTTTAATTTGTAGTATTAAACTTCACTGTCGCCTTCCACACAGTTTACTATTCCACTTTGAATGCTTTAGAGTCTGTTCACTGCTTAACTATAACATCCGGTTAAAGCCCGAAATCGCTAAATGTTCGATACAAATATTTTTTCAATTCGTTTATACGATTAAAAACTGGTTGTAGAGAGAGAGGTCCAATGTTAACGAAATGTTTGCTGGTCTTCCGCAATGTATCCCTGTAGTTTCGTTTATTCCCCTCTAGAGGGCTAATTAACATGGTTGGTGCACACTCTAAAAAATTTGATCAAATCTAAACTAAAGATCAATTAATTTTATTTAAATTATTTTAGCAATTTCCATGCAATAAATGTAGTAATGAAAATTTTTATTGTTTATTCAATAAAATATTGACTTTTTTCAATTAGTTGTTTAAATTTCATCACAAACATGTTGCAAATTTACTTGTTGTTGGAAACTAAATAATACGTTTGTTGAGCTTTAATCAATTGATAAATTTTCAGTAGAAATATTGAATAAAATCATTTTGTGGTAAATATTAAACAAAAAATTGTTGAATATTCAACAAAATAAAGCAAAATTCATTTAGAGTTAGAGGCCATATTGTATAAATGCATTAAAACTGAAGCCACAGGACTGCAGAACGAACATCAAAAGTTAATAATCAAGAAAGTGGAATTTGAGTAGTTTGTGTGATATTTTGTCTTAAAGGTAAGTACGTTATAAAATGTTTTTAAAATACAGTAATAATTCTTAGTAAAAATTTAGTATTAATATTAAACAAAGTCGTGTTTAATACGTGTCAGATCATTCGTTTCGAATAGTTTGCGTAAAGCAAGCGTCTATAAAGTTACGGTAAAAATTGTTTTCAAACAATTGTGTTTTATATGTTATGTTTAAATTATATGTTATCATAAATTTAATATTTCATACTCTTAATATTTTTAGTTTCGTTAACAATGTCTACAATCCATTTGAAGTCTGCAGTGGGGATCGTCGCATCCGGAAAATCTTTTGATCATTTGCAACATAGCTGCTGTCATTAGCAAGGGTAAATATTCATTTATTCTAGTTATGTATTTGTATAGAAGGGTTTCGCGGCATTTAACGAAACGAGATGTTACGAAACGGTGTATGCCCAAAACGAAAAAGATTGGAAATTAATATCAAGAAAATGTTATATAGTTTTCTTTATTTATTGGTCCATGAATTTATAATTAATCTACAAAATATACGAAAAGTAGCTATAGTTCAAATATAACTAGTAAAGAAAAATATTGCCCTGGCATTTGAACTTAATTTTCATTGATTGCCTTAAATTTCCAATCATTTTAATGATTTTTTCGCTTATTATATGTCGTTTCGTAATATCTCATTTCGTACCATACCACTTAGATTATTTTTCATATTTTCATCAAATTCATCAATTTTTCATATTTTCATTGAATTGCAAGGAACTAGTTTGGTCCTTGAAGCAAGCGGATCTGAAATAACAGAGGACGATATTCTCGAATATTACACTGCTCTATATAATATGAAATTTATGTTGCTAAAATTTGACGAGGCATGGATGTCAACACCACGACCATAAGTGAACCGAATAATAGTTCAATTACCACACCACAACGTCACGAAGAAAATCAATGCTCCGAAATATACCTCCGAAATTTTATGAAATTTACTATGTACAATTGGAAAATGTATCTAAGTAATTTAGTTGTTGTTTGAATGAAATATTATATATAACATATAATTTAAATAAAATAAATTTAAAAATAAAAGTAAATTTGGACTAAAATATCAACAATTTTGAGTTTAAATTCGAACAACGAGTGATTGAAATTAAACAAATTATATGAAAAATTCTGCATATATCTTCTAAAAATTCAACAATTTTACATGCCAATTTCATCAACTATTGTTGAAAATCAAATTTAATTTGCTTCAATTTAATCGTAAATATGTTTAAAAAGTGTTTAAATTTAATTTTATATTGTTTAAAGGTAAACACATTTTGTTAATAATTCAACAATATTCAAAATATTATTAATAACTTTTTTGTTTAAATTGTCTCCTTCAAAAGTTGATGTTTAAACAGGAAGTTGAATATTTCTTTCGAGTTTAAAATTACTACAATAATTGAGTGTAATTAGTTACACTCAATTATTGAAGTAAAATCCAACAAAAATTTTTTAGAGTGTGGTCAGTAATTTGGTAACCGGAACTTACGGTTTCTGTGGACCATGAAGTAAAACAGTTCATTTATTGGGCCAAACATAGGTATCTGTAGTGCCAATCAGGATGATACACTCAGAAAAAAGATTACTACCAAATACTAAGTTAAATAAATTTGGTTGTTTTAACACAAAATTCTGAGCTAGATAAACCAAATCTCTTGTTTAATTTAGAAATTTGGTATTTCCTTACTTGGTTACTACAAAAATAAGTGAAATTTGAGTTACCAGGATGTTGGTACATAGTTTTGTTTAATTTAACCAAAAAAGGTTTTGTTATGTGAACAATATTATTGTTATAGCTAACAAAGCATTTTGTTGTTTCTTAATTACTTATTTTGGCCTATAAGTTTTGTCATATAAACTAAGATTTGTTAAAAATTACAATATTTACGAAGGGATTGACAATTGCATGGCGAATCATTAAAATTCGCTAAAGCATTGTGATTATAGTTTAAATGTAAGTTCAAAGTATTTTCAATATTTTCGTAGTTTGGTTACTGCAAGTGCAGTCTGTAATAAATGGTTGTTTCAACCTAAAAGGTTTCCAACATTAACCTCCAACTAAGAAAATTTTGGTTGAGTTAACAAGTCGTTAGTAAAATAATTTTTTCCTTTGGTTAACAAAATAGTTGGCCATACTGTTACTAATTTTTTTCCACTTATATCCATTAAAATAACCATATATTTTTGGTTACATTAACTAAGTTTAAAATTAAATTACCACAATTTGGTTATTTAAAATTAAAAATTTATTCAATTAAGATCTTGTTCGTTTTTTTAACTAAGAGGTTTGGTTGATCGAAAATCACCAAAATTTTTGCAAAATTGACTCAGATTTTTTTTTTCTTTTGACCCAAGTTTTTCTCTGGCTGTACGAATGTCTTGAGTTTGGTTTCTGGAATTCTTTGTTTCTAGGAATTGTTAAAGAAAATTCCTGTAAAATGTATTGTTATCTTGAAATGTTCATGGTTAATAACGTACATGATGATAAGTGGTGCAGAAAACCAATCCTCATAGTAGCAAGTCGTCATTATACTCGCTACCCACTATAAAATTTTGAAGTCAAACGTACCGTTCTGATTGGTGCTGCAGACACGTATGCGTTTGGCGCAATACATGAACTGTTTTACTTCTCGAAATCTGCTAGTAACCACCTGTCATGATGTCCGTTACCGAAAAAAAAAGTTTAAACCAATCCTACCGTTGTGATTAGTGATACAAAAAAAAAAAAAAATTAATTTATCGTTTACTAGCTGAAGTACCCGGCTTTGCCCGTGTTAAAATGGAACTACTGTTGAAGTTCAGTTGTTTTTTTATTTTAGAACTAATAAGTAATACTGTAAGTGAACTGAATAAAATCAACACAAAAATAATTTGCTGGGTTTACCGCAATGCTTGTTTGTAAACTACATTTTTTGATTTTCCTTCTGGAGATACAATATACAAATTTTTTGAAGTCCCTACTCTTCAGCATGCCACATACAACTGGCCATGGGAGAAGCAAAGACTTTCCAAATCTATGCCTGTAAACTTAAGGGTTTGTCCTTGAGCTTTGTTGATTGTTATATGGCAAATGAAAGTCTAACTGGGAACTGGTCTCGTGAATCGTTAGTCTTATGAATACGTCCTCTCTTTTGCAATCCTCGTCAATACAGTGGCTCCGATGGCATTTGATAAAAGACTTTTGCCAAGAAGCCGCGTTCCATAGCATAGTTTTGGCGGGTCCAGATTCCGCAGAAGCATTATTAATGATCCCTTCTTCATTTTTAAGATATGGGAAGTTATTCCATGTGACTCCATCGTGTAATAATTATGGTTGATATACAACAAATATTGATACATATAAAATATTTGTTAACACTCCCACGGCTATCTCGGCTGGCAAAATTTATTTGTGCTAAATTTGTAAGCACTCGCTATAGTGGGTCAAAAGTTTGCAAATATAATGTAAATTCCTGCACAGGTGAGCATAGAGAAGGGGTAACATTTTTTTATCACTAATCCACTATGTTTTTACTCGGCTTCTAAAAAGCGTTCGTTCAAAATTTGGGAGCAATCGCTCGAGTTCATCAAAAAATGTCATATATTGTAAAGTCCTCCTTGCAGGTGAGAATGGGGAAGGGGTACCATTTTCCGATCACTAAACCCCTAAGTTTTGCTTGGCTGCTAAAAAGTATTCGCGTAAAATTTAGGAGCAATCGTTCGAGTGGATCAAAAGTTTTCATACATTGAAAATTCCCGCTTACAGGAGCGCATAGAGAAGGGGTAACATTTTCTGATTACTGGCACCCTTTTTTTCTTGGCAGCTAAAAAGTATTCTTGCATAATTTTGCTCGAGTTCATCAAAAGTGTTCATATATTGTAAATTCCTGCTTACAGGTGAGCATAGAAAAGGGGTAACATTTTTGACCACTAACCCCCATTTGTTTTTTCTCGGCTGCTAAACAGTATACTTGCAAAATTTGGGAGCAATCCAACGAGTAGATCAAAAATTTTTGCGGAACAAACATAGTTACATACATACTTTTCTTCTTGAGAAACAAAGATAGATAGATAGATGGATAGAAAGATAGATAGATAAATAGATAGACAATAAAAAAAATAAAAAATTCAAGAATTTTTTGCAACAAAATGATCATACACTTAAGCTATGGTCCTTGATTTTTTTTAAATCATTAACATAAATTACGTTTCATAATTATTTCAATATCGATCGTTCGGCCCGTGTAAGAACGGAAACTACCCACGAAGAACGCAAAATAATTGTTAATAAGGAACTTACTGGAAAATCTGTGCGCGAAATTGGAAAATTAGTTGGCCGAAATCATTCTACAGTGGTGTAAATAGTATCCAGATTCAACGTCACACAATCGGTTGAAAACGGGTGCCAAACAGTGCGAGAAAATCCTAAAATAAGCGCTCCAAAACTAGCTTCAGAAGTGGAGAAGATACTTAATAAAGCTACCCACCCCCAAAATATTAGAAAAGTTTTGTGGAAACATAGATATCATGGCCGTGTGTCACACAAGAAGATATTGATTTCGGATGTTAATTAAAAAAAAGAATTGAATTTGCAGAATTAAAAACAAAAGACTTCAACTTCTGGAAGACGGTTGTTTTTTCGGATGAAAGTATATTCAACATTTTCGTAGTCGATGGGTAAGGTAAAATTTGAAGAAAACCTGCTACAGAACTGGTGCCGAAACATATCATCCCAACTATTAAACATGATGTTGGTTCTGTTATGCTATGCTATGGGGTTCAATGTCGCGAGTATGGTAGGTAAGCTTGTTTTTATAAATGGAAATTTGGATCGCTGGAAATACCTAGGTATTCTAAAGAACAATTTGAAACCATAATGTGAACAATTGGGGTCGTGTCACTATGGATCTTCCAGCAAGACAACGATCCTAAACATACGGTACACATTGTGAAAGAATGGATTCTGAATGACGTCTCAAACCAGTTACAGTCACCACCCCCAATCGCCTGACCTGAACTCCAATGAACATTTATGGAATAACCTGGAACACCAAATTATAAAATACAGGATTACCAGCAAAAAAGACGTTGCAAGAAACAATAGTGAAAGAATGGGATAAAGTTAGTAGATTCAATGCCTAGAAGAATAGTATAGAATAGAAGAATAGTGTCGGAATGGACATTTCTTTCTAAAAAACGACCAGCGAATTTTTGATGATTTATGAAAATAGTGCGCTTAACATGGGGCTTTGACCACTATTTCATAAAACTCATCGTTTTTATATTTTTTAAATTTAAAAAAATAAAACACTGCACATGTTGTTTTTTTTGATATAAAAGATTTCAACTTTATTTTCGCTTCTCAAAAAAATATAAAAACTTACTTGCACGCAAGTAACAAAAATTGTTATTAATTTTTTTTTTTTAAATTTTTTGTTGATCAGCTGCTGCTGCTTCAAAATTCCAAAACTTGCATCTATGATGCAATCACAAAATTGTTCGTTTCAATGATTGACATGCAAATCGGTGTGATAATAAAATTTGTTAATTTTGTAATGTGTACAAAATTGTTTGTTTGCAAGTACCGATTTTGTATTGGAAAACTGTAGTTGCATATTTTTATGGAATACGCTTATTTATATGGATAATTGTCTGTTTATAAATAATCCAGTCTTGTGCGGTGTTTCTTGTAATTGTAGAAACAAGCCGCTACAGTTTACTAGTTTTTGATAATGTTATTAAGTATAATCAGAGTTCATATTGTTTGCCATATTCTAAAATTATATATCCTTGAATCCAATTTGCGTATAAGTTATGTAGCATCTTTCATTTACATTCACTAACCAAAAAATGAAGAAAAAATCGCTTAAGTATTTCTTGAAAAACAAAACTGGTCAGGTATAACACTAATTTCTATTATATCCTAAAACGCACTCAACTAAAATTAAGATGATCCAGAAGAGCATAAAAATAACAAACATAACACCGATTCCAATTAATTATCCATCTCGTAAATTTAATCAGAAAACACTTCGGGTAAAAGTTATCCACCATACAAAAGCACACAAAATAATAACACAAATATTGACATAATCCAACATTTTATCCCGATGGTATGGTTTATAAGGTTAAAAATAAACCCGAAAATTTTAAAAGAAATATTATCAAAGAAAAACTTTTTAGAATATATACACGTACTACACAGGGTAACAAAAAAGCTCAACATAAAAATTAAGTCAAATCAAAAAAGTTTTTAATTTAATAAAATAAATTATCTTACTCGGGGTACCACTATACTCTCCCCTCCATTATTTTATCGAAATAGATCAGTGCGGTGTTGATACGAAACCACACAATATACACGGCGGTGAGATATATGTTAAGTAGATTTAATTTAAGTTAATATACTTAAACAACAAATCCACACCACTGTTCTAGATGACTAAACTTCTAATAATTTTTTCTAACCATTTTCTGTGTAGACGTGTGTAAATGTGTAGAACGGCAAAATAATAAATTTTCCTTCTGTACTGTGTCTCGATGTATACGGATTTTAAATATTATACAGGGAGAGCTTTTCTCGTGTACTGTTGTTGTATTTGTAGACTCACAATGAATAAACTAAGTTTTTGTATTACCTTTCTGTTTGTTTTTTTAATCCCAGTGAACGAAAGACGTAGCAAAAAAAAATTCTGCGAGATGTTGAAGTAAAGCAACAGACACCAAACTTTTAGTTAACTAGTTATTTTACATACCGCATATTATTTATTGTTGATGAATTTTCTTGCCACGTATAAATAGACAATGCATTCGAAATCTTGAAATTCGATCCAAAAATGATTAGCAACCGAACAAAAAAAAAATAATATTCTGAAATAGCCCTAAGGAATAAGCCATCAAAACTTATATACCAAAAATACAAAAGTAAACATGGAAGCTGCAAAAGAAAACCAAACTCAAAATTTATATTCACTTTGATCGAAATAAATCATGTCACAATCAAAAACAATATGTGTGTGTATGTTTTTTTTATAAAGGCTGAATTACCATGAACATAATGAAATATCGCCAAACAGTGAATATCCGGTACATAAAACATTTTACACACAACATTTTCCATGAGATATTCCCACAACAGTTTTGAGACTCATCCCTAAATGTTCTCGTGTATCGCTTACACGTATTTTCTTCGTTGCCATCGTCTTTGCCTTCTAATATAACTCCACTTAAAATTAAATTTTATATTTAAATAAATCAGGTAACCAACCTTTATAACTGTAGGAAAACAATTTTTTTTTTGTATACATTGTTAAACGGAAAAAGTCAGAAAATTAAATTTTCTTTGGTGTATAATAGAAAATTAGAAAGTTTTTCCACAGTGTTTTGTATATATGTAGGTATACGATGTAAGTGTATATGAGTCTATCACCCAACAAAACAATTTTATGTTTTGTGTTGGGTTTTGAGCTTTTCACAATCCATAACACACACTTAGTTTTAAAACACGTAATATACTTGTAACAAAATATATGAAAGTAAAAAAAAAAAAAATCCAAGTTCAGGCGATGTATTTTGTGGGAAAATAAGAAACGAGGGGGCAAAATAAAAGAAAATAAAAACGGAAAATCTTACCTTTGAAACCTAATGGTAGATATTTATGTACCATTTTAATGATGTTTTTATTTTACCCAAGAGTTTAAACTAAAACACAAAAATTGTATTATACCTATATATATATTTAAGAAACAACAAGTAGAAAACTAAACCGAACAGCGAAGGGTGTATAAAGAAAACGATGAAAGAAGAAGAAAAAGAAGAAGAAGCAAAGAATAACAACAAAAACATACAAATTAAAGAGCCACTGGGCATAAAAATCTGAAACGAAAATGAAATTTCTCCCATGAAATGTTCGCTCCTGTAATAAATATGTTCACGAAAACATACAAATGTTACAAAATGTGTATAAGTATGTCTGTATGTGTATGTATCTAAGCATATGGAGGTAAAAGTTTCGTGCCGCACATTTCCGAAATGATTTGTAGATGTTATTGTAACATAAATTAACTTGTGCGTATCAATCTCGAATTCCCAGTAATGGTAGAATGAAAATTTCAGTGGTCTGCTGATATTTAACGATTTGCAAAAATTGTAAGATCCTTCTAAATTCATAAAGCTCATAAGGCATAGGACATCCGCGATGTTAAAACTTTTCTTCAGAAGTTTTAATTGGTTAGCCGATAGCCATTATGATTCAAAGTAGGACTGAAGTAGGTCTCAAAGTAGTCTGCTCTTTTGACTTTTAAATTAAAGTTTTATTTTTAATTTCAAAGTATTACGATTTCAAAGATCTTCTAATGTACTAAAAATCTTCATTATGAACTATAAATTAGCTTAATCAGTAACTGCATTATATACCATTAATAATAAACACCTGATAAACCACGATAACTCTAAATTGCTCATCAAATTAAAGTATAATAGTTAAATCCGCTTATAACGAACGCCCAACTGACAAAATTATTTGGTCGTTATAAAAGAGTGTTCAGTTTAAATAAATATTTGGATATAACGACCGTTGTTCATTTTATTCGAAAAAATATGAAATCTTGAAAATTAAGATACATCCATATATTTACATATTCAGATAAAGCTTTATTTCAGGTTTATTTATTTAAATTTAATTCATTTTTTGTCACATTAAACTTTAAAGCTAAACCGAAACGAATCCATACGAATCCATTAAACACAATGCTATAATTTTCATCAGATGTATATGTATGATGTACACATATGTAAATATGTTAAAATGTATGTATAAATGCGCTTACATAATATTTTTACACCTTTGAAAAGAAATCTGTAAATTTTTATTGCATAAAATTTTTTGGAATAAACTATTGAATGTAAAAGATTTACTTCAATATTGGTATTCTCACCACAGCTTAATGCTAGTCTTATCGAGTGTGGTCTTGGTAATCTTTGTCGTCTAATAACTCTTCTTCTGGATCGATTTCGCTTGTAATTTGGTTTACAATATCGTCATCGTTTATATCATCAGAAGTTACTATGTATTGGCATCAAGAACAACATAATCGACTGCTTGCGTATCTCCAACAATTGCTTCCAGTCTGGGATTTGACCATAGCAAATTTTCATCTAAATTTTGATGGCCAGCATTATCGGCAAAAGATCAGGCATTACAAAAGCAATTATTTATCCTTTCCGATTTAACTCGATCCCATGATCTTTTCATGGAATGAAGTGTATCTAACATAAAAGGTCAATTTTAAAACTAGCAAGAGAGTTTTCATCTCCGTTTTCCAACGTAGATATAAGTTTTCTAACTACGAATTCACGGCAATATCCTTTAAATATTTTAATTATCCCTTGATCCATCGGCTGTGAAATTGCTGTCGTATTCGAAATAAGGAAAATTTCTTCTAAAATTTTTTTAACCATTTTAAGAATATACTCCTCCCATTCGAAATCCATGCTTCTCTATTATTTTTATAGATGACTGGCAAAGTTTTAATGTTTTTAAAATAGCGTGGTCTCACACTTTTTCCGATAAGAAGTAAAGGTAAATTTTCAGTACCGTTAGCACTACTTCCAATGAAAACTGTCACACGTTCCTTGCTTAGTTTACCATCGGCACAATTCTCATTCCGAAATTCAAATGTTTTGTTCGGTAGCAGTCTAAAGGATAAACCCGTTTCGTTAAATACATTTTTTTTTGTCAAAACTGTCAAGCATAAGGAGTACACACCTCCATCGGAACAGACTCCTTCTTGCCTACAACATTTTTAAGCATCAAACCGTTTCTGTTCTTAAAACGATCATGCCAAATATCACTTGGTTTAAAGTTTAGGAAGTTCAAATTTTCTGCAACCTGTGACGCTTTTTCTTTAAGGAAAGTTTCACTGAATGGTACTCATTTTGCGCGCATTTGTTTTATCCACAGCAATAAAGCTTCTTCAATTTTAGGGTCGTCTCGTATTTTTCCCCGTTTTAAATTTACAATATCCAAATTTTCAAAAACTTTCCGATTTTTCACTATTTCTGCTAGTAAACTCTTTGCGCAATTAAATTTGTCAGCTATCGCTTGGTAACTCAATTTCTTTTCGTCTACAGTTTTTAAAATTTTTAATTTTGTTGAGAGTTTGAGGCAGTATTTAGGGAAATAAATTTACAATTTTTATTGTTCAGACCTTTTATTTTAATTTTAAAAAAATTATTTCAATACTTTAAAAACAATATTAAGGCACAGATCTATTAAATATTAAGTTCAAAAAGATAAGAATGTCTTAATTTTATAATAAAAAAAAATGATAAAACGCGATGAAAAGGTAATCCGTACAGGTGACAGCTGTTTTCTATCATGGATGTGTTAAAACTAAAGTAATAGAGGGGATGCACAAAATTGCGAAGGTCGCGTTTATCCGTATGTTTTTACATAAACTTTGCTTTTTGGGATATTTTAAGTGGTCACTATAGATTTATAAACGAAGTTCGTTATAGCTAGTGTATAAAAAAAATTCTTCATACAAAGTTCAAAGGACTGAATAAAGTGTTCATAATAAGCGTATGTTCACTATTAACAGAGTTTGTTATAAATGGATTCGACTGAATTTAATACTTAAACGCTGAATACCTGGATGAAGAAATATAACTCAAATTAGTTAATCTCTGAAATCACATTGTGAAAAGAATCATTTTTATAAATAATCATAGTAAAATGTAACAAAAAAAAATATAATAATATAATATCCAGGAGTATGCGATACCCACCCCTCTAGGTTTTGATGCAATTTAAATTTAAGTCGTTTGTGATGATGTTTATCGAAAGCTTGAGCTAAATCTAAGAAAAATACTGGGTCATATATCTTCTTATTCTCAAGTGCATCCTCAATGATATCCGTGTTTCTGTTTACTTGTTCAACTGTACGCAGTTATATTCTCTAAACACAAATTGTTGTGACGGAATTAAACATGTTTCTTCTATTGTTGGTTTTAGGCACTACGGAAGTCGTTTTCCAAATATTTTTGATATGACCGGCAGTAGTGATATCAGCCTATAACATTGTTATTATTTGCAATGGTTTACCTGGTTTATGAATCATAATTACTTTTACCACCTTCCATTGACGAGGAACATATTTCAATCCGACAACTAGAGGGCATCAATTCCCGACATATTTTTTCCCCGGTTTCGAGGGAATTTTCGGGAATTGAAAAATTTCATTTCTTAAACAAATATATAAACACAAGAGCACAAAACTGCAATTGAATTTTAATAACTTTTTAAAAATGAGAGGCAGTCTAGATATGAGTCACTATAAGTGACGATCTTCATTTAGTGAAGAAATTAGATTACAAAGAAAATACTCTCTCGCTTTCTATTGAGGTTGTTTGTATGCAAGTTAGGGCATCTAGCAGCTTTTGTAAATTATTTGTAATATTTCCCGTATTCTCATACATTTGAAATTCTTTTTTGGGATTTTTTTTTTTGAATCCTTAGCTGCAACACACTTTTTAGGTTTATATGCTGCATTTAAAGATATTGCCAACCTGTCTTTCATATTTGTAACTGTTAAACAATCATCCTTTTGAGACAATTCACTTTCAATTTCAATATCAACATCTTTATTGAATAAACGGTTAAATAAGTTATTCGCATAATTAATAATTGCAGCTTTTGATGATGAAGGTAGCTCAGGAGTAGCGGTTGAATGCAAATCGAGTGTTTGGAGGTATTTGATCAAAGTAACAAGATCTTGATTTCTTCGCTCTGTAACGAGAAGAGACAGAGCTAGCTAGCAACATCTCCTTTGAAATTGCATCATTATTGTCATGCAGGGAATCAAATAAAAATTTCAAAATTGCATCACCTGTAATCAAATTTCAATCACGTACCCCTAATGCTTCTGCAGCTATTTTGATTGGTTGAAGAGCGTATATACGACAGATAATCCAAAACAGATCAAACATATGAGTTAAAGTTTTTCTTTCGCACTGAGCCGATACTTTTACCGAATTGATACTTTTTAATGAATACCGAATAAATACTTGTTTGTGAGATTCGAAAATCTCTACTTGACGAGTCAATATTGATATTGAATGAAACCTGATACTTTCGGTTTCGGTATATTGATATTGATATCGGATATCGGTAACTATTGTTGGACTTTTGAATTTAATATTGAAATGTTTTCCTTTATGGCTGATTTGTATTTCGAATGGATTGAACCTGCGATAGTCAATTATTACTCAATCCAAACACTGCGCTCTAACCAACTGAGCCATCCGTTGCATAAAAAGAGAAAAACAAGCTTTGTAGACATAGATCTATTTTTAATTTGAAAAAAAAAAATATCCAAATCCAGATCCTAATGTAATAAAATATATAGAAATAATCCTTTGAATTAATTTTTTTCCCGGGAAATTATTTTATTTTTCCCGGGAAACGGGAAATGAGAAACTTCAAAAATTCCCGGGAATTCCCGGGCGGGAAATCCCGGGAAGAACCCTCTACCGACGACTGCATTAATGAATGAAATTAATTAACGTAAACCTTTCTCGCGTATGGCTTTCATAATTTGCCCAGTAATTAAGTCATAACATGGAGCTTTTCTGACATTCAGCCTTTTCGCACCGCATGTCCCATATATGGGACATACATTTAAATAACCCTTTATAGGTGGTACTTTAAGAGTTCAAGTATGTTTATAGGTGTTTTGTAAATCGCACGATAGATTTTCATCCAGCATTTTATATTTATTTTTATTATGCAGTTGAAGATGTTATATGAGTGGAAGCGGACGAGTTTTAAGTCGGAAGGCTAGTATACTGTTAATGTTAGTCGACACGCTCAAGTCAAAAATTTTGATAATACAGATCCGGTTGTAATAAGTAAGCCAGCCGAAAAGTCGTTAATGCAGAGCCAAACAACACGAAACACACGCCTGCAAACATCGGTAAGGCAGATTCGTATAAATAAGATAAGTAATCGTAAAATTATGAAACAGTAATTTCTTTTTAAATCAAAAATGTTTATTTTGCCCTTTCAGAATTATTCAAAAAACGGATCTTGGTAATAATTACTTCTAGAAAAAATTTCTTGTCTTTTTTCATGTGATAAGCTTAGGAAAACCCATGTAGAAAGTCCGGAAAAGCAAATGGATGAAGTCGGCCTGAACCCGAATTTATTGGTGGATTTCTTGGATAAGTGTAGCCATCCCGAAAAAGTTTAAACACATTAAAAAATGTAGCACCATCACAGAAAACCATTTATACATGAGAAAAACAAAGAATATTGAAAAATAAGGCTGACTTAAAAATGGTGTTTTTCTGACTTAAAACCAGTTCTTTCATTTCATTTTAAAAATGACTTAAAATCTGTATTGAAAATGAAATATAAAAAAATAACATGAGTTATTTTGTGTGTGTTTTTAAATGGCATAAAAATGTTTTTAAATGGCATAAAATGTTTCTTTTTATTACTCTTTGAAAATTACCACTTATTTATATTTTCATTATTAAAACACATGCATTTCTATGTAAATTTTATGTTTATAACGTGAAATGAAATATGCATTTTATAAGTCATTTTGAAAATGAATTAAAAAATATATTTGTAAAATGACATAAAATATGCCTTTCTTTTGTTATTTTGAAATTAAATTTGTTTTTGTACAACACCTTTGTTGTAAGAATGTTTTTTAAAAACATGACTTAAAAAAGATCCCTCTTTTATATAAAAACACATTTTTGAAGTCAACCTTTTTAATTTAAGCCTTTTTTAATTCAAGGAGCCGAAAAATAATAATAATGTAAAAAAATTACTGGTAAAAAATTTCATATCAAAGCTCTTTGTCACATTTTCATAACAAGACCCCTGAAAGAAAATTGCAGATCAAATTTCATGAAAATTTGGAAAATTCGGTCAAATAAAACAAATTGTTAAAAAAAAATGCACTGAAATACCCATCCGCAAAAAAATGCTGATAATGCAGATTAAATGTAATCAAGTTAAAATTATATCTGGGAAATGTCGATTATTTGGAAAACATTTTAATTGGAGTGTCCCATCAGGTAAATTTTTGTGTGAGGAGTTTAGGTTTGAATATATTAAACACAAAAAATTTGGAAATTTCTAAAAATTGAATTTCTAAAAGTTGAATCTTTTCCCATCTATGATGACACTTCAGTAGTTGGGAAAAGATTCAACTAAATGTCTTAGTGATGGTGACGTCTAGAAAACATTTCAGGTCACTTTTCATATCGGAAGTCCGAGAAAATTAGTTTGAATGTATCGTCCACTCAAAATTTGAAAATTTCTTAAAATTGCCCGGAAATAAGTTCAAATTAACGGTTTGAGTGATGGTGCTACCTGAAAAAAAAATTCAGCTCAATTTGTGGGGAGTCTAGGAAAATTCGTTTGAAAAAATTATTTCTTTAAATTAATGCCGCTGGGTGTGGAACTTATTGATGCCTCGGGCAAGTGCGACTTCATTCAATATGAATTCTTTAAATTTAAATTTTTCTGGTGTGACCATCATTCCCACCTTTCATTTGAAGCTATTTCCAGCCATCGCACTTTAAACGATCAGTTTTTAGAAATTTTCAAATTTTTTGTGTGTGATATATTCAATTGAATTTTCCCGGAATTCCACATGAAAATTGATCTGAAATTTTTTCCTAGAGTCTCCACACCTGAAATTTTTATGAAGAAACTGTCACTAAGACCTTTCATTTGAATCTGTTTTCAGCCATGATACTTTTAATCCGTGAATTTTTAGAAATTCTCAAATTTTTTGTGTTCGATATTTTCAAACCAGTTTTCCTGAACTCCCCATATGAAAATTGACTTGATGGACGCTTTTTAATTGTTAATCATTATAAAGCACACCAATTAAAAAAATTTAAGCATCTAATAAAGTACGTATAAAAATTTGGTTTGTTAAATTAGTTGTAATCATTTTGAATGAAAAATTCATACTTAAATTCTTTAGTTGTTTTTTAGGAACAGCAAAATAAAAATTTCTAATATAAATAATTATTTTCCAACTTAAAGTTTGAATCTACAATATCGATATTTTTCGACTGGAAATATGGTATGGTAAGATGCTACTGAAGATAGCAGAAAATTCAGCAGAAAAAACTGCATTATCGACCTCCTTTATATGCATTGGTAGAAACATTGAGCAGAAATATTTTGTCGTTTTTGACCTTTTTATGTAGAAAAAATGTATTGTTGACGTATTTAAAATAGTCGTAAAAATTTTGACTCAATTTTCTTTATGTAAGCATGTTTTCAGCTGAAATTCGAGTAAAATTCAATTGTTTACTATCAAAATGCACTCACATGAGCACAAGAACTGTTTTAATACTAAATTAAAAGTATAAAGTATAATAATTCTCTAGCCTTAGGGTTTAAAAGGTCCGCAATATTGATGATTTATTTAAGTTTTGGACTCCTATGTCTATCTACCGAGCGAGTATGACGCCCCTCTGTTCGTGGGAATTCCCGCTATTCGAATATACGTGACACGTGAAAAGTAATGATTCCGTTGAAAAGAAGAAGAATTCTTTAGCCTTAGGGTTTAAAAGGTCCGCGAATTTGATAATTTATATAAGTTAAAGACTCCTATGTCTATCTACCAAGCGAGTATGACAACCCGCTGATCGTGAGAATTCCCGTTATTCTAATATACGTGACACGAGAAAAGTAATGATTTCGTTGAAAAGAAGAAAAATTCTTTAGCCTTAGGCTCGGTAGATAGACATAAGAGTTTAGAACTCTGTTTTTCAAAGGGGGTAATCTTTATTTTAGAAATGACTTCAAAGTCTTCTCGAATTTATTACACAGAAAATTGATGATATTTTTGTGTTACGGAGCACGAGTCTGCTGCCAGATTTTATCAGCTTTCCGTTTTTGTATAACCAATGGGTTTTATTGTTTATTAATTTAAGCAAGTTATCAATCGTTATCAGAGTTATAATCACAGGTGGGTGGTCAAATGATAGTCCTTCACTATTTTTCATATTTTTCATTTGCACGAGTAATCCTCTAACCCTCCTTTAGTTACAATAAAGTGAAGAAGATGTGATATTTTATGTATATCTTGGCCTATGTTGGTTTATTGCCAGAGAGAAATTCACAGTTGCTTTCGCGAGCTGCATTAAATAACTCTTTTCATTTAGAGGTTGTAAGTCTATAGTTCCACAATAGGTATTCTTTGCATTAAAATCACCTCCTACGAAAAAAATTTGGTCCTAGTGATTTAAAAAATCGACTGTCGTCTTCTCGTTTAACTGATGGCGTGAGGGGCAGTAAATAGAGAAGATACTGGAACTCTATTATTGATTGATTCTTTTTGTAAGGTTTTAACTTGAATTATTTCTGTTTCAATACCGGGTCGTTCGTTATATTTAATATTATTCTTAATAAGTATGGTAGATCCACAGCTAGTGTTCCATTCTGGATAAATAGCATGAAAGGTTTTGTAGTCACGTATTCTAATAAGTGAAAGTATCTGTTACGTGAGTTTCCAATTTAAGACAAACACCTGTTTTTTAAGTTTAGAAAAATGTCTAGCTTTGGAACATACCGTTCAACTTAACGTTTAAAATATAAAAGTGAGTGGGATGAATTTCAAACTGAAAATTAAAAACGTAAACTAGATTCTTAAAATGCAAACCGTGACGTTTACTTTATCAACAACTTTTACCGCAAAGCTGGGACAAAAGAAAATTTTGGGATATTAACAGTACAAAAGCAATTCAAATTCATAACAAAATTGGTGAAACGATTGCTTTAGATAACCAACCTCTTAATATTGTCAGTAATTCCACGTATCATATATGCTGAAGAGAATACTCGAAAAAACAGCAATCATATTATATTCAACTGATTATAACTTACCTCTTATGAAAAACGTTACAATTTTATTCGAACAATTTTTTAATGTCACATTTGAAGCGAGCTCAGACGAGGCTCTTATATCGAGGATATTATATCGAAGACGGGACGGTAACTATGAAAAAGGAATTACATAAATCAATACAATTGAGATTTGAACACCTGAAGTCAAATAAGCTGTATGTAATTACGATCATATTAGACCCTCGATTTAAATTTTCATTTTTAAATTTTAACTTGAACGACGATGCGAAAAATTGGATTATAGCGGAAATTAAGGCTTTATCTTTTTCAACTGCCGTTGATAATCAAAATCAACCGGTTTTCGGAAATATTGAAGACGTTGACTTACTTGAAGATGATAAAGTTCAAGACATATTGTCATGTATGGAAGAAATTTCAAAAGCAAATGAAATTAAAAAAATATGAATTATTGGGAATCGCTTGATTGGAATATCTTAGAAATGAGTGAAATTTGAGTTGTGTCACTATTGCACGAAACCGGTTATATTTTTTGAAAAAAACGAAATCGAAAAATATAAAAAATTATACAAAAATGTAAATCAAAATTCAAATTTGCTTGATAAAATTGATTGAGTAGCCAGGTTTTGCGCTTGCATATTGCTTGCTTGCTAGCTGATCGAGCATGTGCCCCAAAGTACATTTCTCAAAATTCTAGTTATTTTTTATCAAAAAAACTATAATTTCTGTCACGTTTGAACTGTCAGCCCAATAACATCGTATATCACGACATTTTAATGATGTCAGCCCAAAAAACAAAAATGTTTTCGTTATAGATTTTTGAAGAATGCACAATTTATTTTTATCTTGACAGTAACAATTGTTTTGCAATTTATTGTAATTTATGCCAAATACGCTCAGCTCGAAATTAAAATGTTCATAGTTAAAGGAGCGATTGTAACCGTGTATAATAAATGTAAAACAGCCAAGAAGCAATTCTTATTATTTTCAATTGGTTCATGAAAATATAATTTTTGAAAGAACAATAATATGTGGCCTCAAGATTCAAAGACCTACATACATCAAAAATTCTATTTTTTGAATTAATTTCGAATGGAAAATTTAACTTTTCACTTTTGTTTACTAACTTATGAAATATGAATAAGAAAATCGGAGTTTCTAGAATTTTTCATAACTAAGAAATCTATGACGTATGTCAGCCTTTATTAATAAACGCTGCATATATAAATACGATAAGTCGATCTGTTCATTAACAGTTTTATTTTAATATACATATAATACAATACACCATCATATTGAGAATGGCTTATATTCAGCCGCTTTACGAACAACCATAATAATTTAATGGAAGTTGATATTTTCGGTGTATTTAGATGGCTGGCCTGGATCAACCCATTGTTTCCTGCGTTTAGGCTTATCATACAAAATCTAGTTTTTATCACCATTAATGATTTTGTGAAAAAAATTCTTACCTTTGTACCGAAAAAGCAAATTCATGCAGAAGTTAACTCTTCTTCAACTTTTGTTTTCTTTACTTCGGTCAATTTATAAGGAACCCGTTTTCCTTCCTTCTGTATTTTTCCCATTGCATGAAATCGAAGTGATATTGCTTGGTGAGTAATTCCTATCTGTTCTGCAAGCTCTTTTTAGTTTGACACGAATTTTCATCCAGTAGTAAACTTTAAGTTTTTGCGAAATCTCAACTTCCATTCAATATTAAGGCTATTCGTGAAGCGGCTGAATATAGGACATTCTCGGTATGAGGACCCAATCAGAACCTTCTGTAATTTCTTACTCGTAATGGGTAGAACCAGATCTAACCGAAAATCAAAAAGAGACCGATGACCAACTCCGAAAATCTCAACTTACATTAAATATTATGGTTGTTCGTAAAGCGGCTGAATACAGGCCATTAACGGTATGAGGAACCCATCACAACCTCCTGAAACTTCTAACTCGTAAAGACTAGAACCAGATCTGTTCGAACATTTTACTGAGACCGATGACCAACACCGAAAATATCAACTTCCTTTCAATATTATGGTTGTTCATAAAGAGGCTGAATATAGGCCATTAACGGTATGATGACCCCATCACAACCTCCTGAAACTTGTAACTTGTGAAGGCTAGGACCAGATCTGTCCGACTTTCATTAAATAGTATGGTTGTTCGTAAAGCAGCTGAAAATAGGACATTCTCGAAATGAATACCTAATCACAAACCCCTGAAACTTCTTATTCGTAAAGGCTAGGACCAGATTTTTCCGAAAATCATAGTGAGACCGATGCCAAACACCGAAAATCTCAACTCTCTAGTAAATAGTATGGTTGTTCTCATAAAGCGGCTAAAATATGCCATTCTCGGTATGAAGACCCCATCATAACCTCCTGAAACTTCTAACTCGTAAAGGCTAGGACCAGATCTGTCCGAAAATCATAGTGTGACCGATGACCAACACTGAAAATCGTAACTTCCATTAAATATTATGGTTGTTCGTAAAGCGGCTGAATATAGGCCATTCTCAATATCAGGGTGAATTGTATTATATGTATAAAAAAAATAAAACTGTTAATGAACGGATCGACTTATCGTATTTACATATATATGCGACGTTTATTAATAAAGGCTGGAATTTTTCATAACTAAACAAATCTATGACGTATGATTTGTTTAGTTATGAAAAATTCCAGAAACTCCGATTTTCTTAATAGAAGTTTACATATTTCAAAGAAAGTAAACAAAAGAAAATTCCGTTTAAATTCGAAAAATCGATAATTTTGGCGTATGTCCGTCTTTAAAACTCGAGGTCACATATTAATGTTCTTTAAAAATAATATATTCTTGAACCAATTGAAAATATTAAAAAATGCTTCTTGGCTATTTTACATTTATTATACACGGCCACAATGGTTCCTTTAACTATGAAAATTTAGATTTTGGGCTGAATGTATTCGATATAACTGTCAACTAACTATAACTTCAAGAATAACGAAAACCATTTTTATTTTTTGGGCTGACATCATTAAAATGTCGTGATATACGATTTTTTTGGGCTGACAGTTCATACATGACAGAAATTACAGTTTTCATGTTGCCACTGCGATTTTTTGGGCTGACATTTGGGCCAACTTCACAAACATCGAGAATACCACTAGCAATAAAATATTTATGAATATTAACAATTTTCATAACAATTTAATCGTGCAACCGTAATACCAAATTGTTAACATGACTTCACACCAATTCATGAATAGTCCTCCATTATATTTAAGGTAAAGTCCATAATCGTAAATATGTTCATATGTGTTTGTAATAATATATTTTATTATTATTGTTTTTCTGGACACGCACACACTTACACTGCATACACCAGAATACCATTATTACGATTATCACCGCAAAAGACATGAAGAACCGCAGCTTTTTTGGTTTTACGAGGTAAATTAAATTAGACGTAAAAACCAGCAACAACAAAAATGTATCAAAAATAAATTTTCTTTGATGAAAAAGTTGTTTTCTACTTTAACTTATTTTTTGTTTTTTTGCTCGTAAGTTGAGTGGCAAGCGCGCGGTCAAATTAAATTTGTTTTTTAAAGCGTAATAAATTTGTGACTCGTGTATTTTAATGATGTACCAAATGTTTTTACACATGTTTACGGCGGATAATATGGCTGGTGGTGGCACGCCGAGTTTTATTGTTTCGTGTAAAATTAAACGAAGCTTTTTATGAATTCCTTATTACATATAAATTTATGTTGGCTGCAACAAGTGTTTTGTACAGTACTGACATATACATCTCGTAAGGGCTTGGTTGCTATATGGTAAATTATCCATCATTTTTACAATTGTAATTTCTCTATGCCGTAAATCGTAATTTAATGATTCGGTAAAATTCAATAAAGTATTAATGTTCTTCGAATTTGTAAGCTTCTTGTCGCAATCAGACCCAACATAGAAATGTACGATGTTTATCATATAAAAAAATATAAATTCAATGTTGGATGTTTTATCATTTTTTTTTTAAATTCCACCCATGAGGTACTTGAAAAATAATTGTCAATCGACCTTTTTTTTCTTTCCCAGGTTTTTCATCTAATCGGTCCTGAATGGAAATGTCTCAATATAAACAAACAGCATTATGTGATTTTTGATATTTTAAAGCCGCCTTTGGGGCAATAATGACAATAATGTACTAGTAGTCAATTTTCAAACATAAAAATTTAAATGTTTATTTTAAACAGTTTTTTAATGTTTAAATGTATATGTGTTATTCAACCGAATTTTTCATGACCTTGTTAACTACTTTCCTAACATGTTACTATATAGGTGCGTTCAACGTAGGAACTACGTAGGTTCAAAATATGTAACGTTTTGGTTTAGTAATATAATTTTTATTGTTTGAATAAACATTTTACATTTGAATTCTATAAACAACAAAGCTAAAATTTCTAATTTTAGAATATCACTTTTCGATGCGACTGAAGTTAGCCGACGGTAAAAGTTTGGATTATCTATGGGGTAATCTATGATTCACATAATCCGCGGGATTAAAGGTAATATGAACTGGATGAAGCTAGAACAGTTCGTAAACCTTTTACCTTATACCATCTACCCTTTATTTTAATGTGAGAATATGAATTTAATACTTATCAACCACTCAATGTTATTCCAGGATTTGTTGTATGGAGGCGCTATGCATGAACGACATATTTATAAGTATTTCGAACGAAATTAAAAATTTAAATACAAATTTTATACACCTCTACGAGAATAATTTGAGTATACACAAATATGGGTAAACCAAATACGTGAGCGATATCGTGGTTATAATGTGGCGAAGGTGGTTTAAGGAAACTTAATTTCCGAATAAGGTCGAGGTTGAACGCATGGCAACCCTGGGTATTGAATATCTTTCTCATCATCTTTAGATACATTATATTTATAAATAAAATTCTTGTTATATGTTCATTGAATTTTTCAAATTCTTCAAACTCATTTACACCCGTACAAACACTCGTACAAAGCGTAAAAATTCTAAGAAAATCAAAATTAATAATTATTTCGGAAAATTTTTGAAACAAATTTGTGCCTAATTTTATTTTAAGAGTTTACTTTAATATATTTTCCAACATGCTTTATTGTACAGGGTGGCGCACGAATCGTGCTACAAAAACAAAACGTAATAACTTTTTTTCTGTGTGACTAATCGGCTTTATTTTTTTTTATTGTATAGATAATTCAATTTTATTTTTATTTAACTAATTAGTTTTGAAAATGATAGACCGTAAATGACCTCCATGCTCATTCACGCATGTGCGACACCTGATCAGAAAATTATTCATTGCGCACTGAAGGGTTGAAGTCGGGATCGCCTCAATTATTGTTGTAATGGACTGCTTCAATTCAGTCAAATTCCTTGGTTTCGTTTTAAACACCTCTTGTTTGACATAACCCCATAAAAAAAAATCTGGTGCAGTGAGGTCAGGTGAATTTATGAAGTTGTTGTCTTCTTCGGCCATTTCAATAATTTTCCGGCAAAATTCCAGGCGAATAGGCAAATCCAGAGGTTTTAATTTGCTTGTAATTTGGATTTTGTACGGAAACAAGTTTAAGTCATCATGAATTATCCGTTGTAATGACCGTCTGCTAACTCCAATTTGCGCCGATAACTCTCGAGTCGAAACACTTGGATTTGCCTGAATTGATGATGCTACAGCTGCGATTGTGGCTTCGACCCGAACATAGGGATCTCGATTGTACGGTCTACGTGCGATGCTTCCAGATTCAGCAAACATGCGTACCAACCTCATAATGGTCCATCTACTCGGGGGAGTGCCGCCAAACTCCCGCCTAAATTCCCTCTGGACGGAAATGATGGACTGCAAAGCATGGTAGCGCTGCACTATCCAAATCCTCGTTTCGGTATTCCAAGCATCCATTTTAGTAAATTTAAATAATAATCTGCAAAATAAAAAAAATAAAAAACAGATTAGTCACACAGAAAAATAGTTATTACGTTTTGTTTTTGTAGCACGATTCGTGCGCCACCCTGTATTTGACTGGTTCATCAACCATAACGGGATAAAAGTATATGCTTAAGCGCAAGGAATCTTTAAGTATACCAAATTATTTAGAAATGTAGCATTTAAATAATTCACTTTACGTTTCCATCAATACCAATTTCCAAAAAAAAGTTGTCTTCATTTTGACTTCTGCAATATCAATATGAATTGAGAAAAATAATTGCGTATACGTAATATTGATAAGAGTGAGTGCATACAATATATCAGAATTTTTTTTTTACAAATATTGAGCAAAACCAGCTGTCCATCGAACAATTCTAGCAGTTTAGATTTATCTTGCACTACTTTTCATCTAGATTTTTTTTTTAATCAAAAACACGCAAAACGAATATTTTTATGTAAATTCGGCAAAAATATGTATTCTAAAACTATTTGAAAAGATTTGATAACAGTTTCAAATAGTTTTTAACTTTTTATAGACACCCAAAATGTTTATTTACCAACAGAGTTTTCGTGACATTTGAAAAAATGTGTCTCTTTTTGTTGTTGTTTCTGCCGAAGTTACCGTTTACTTTTTTATTGCACTTTTTTCACTTTCTGTTTTTTTTTTTGTAAAAATCTGTGTGCCTGTGTGCAGACAAAATGACTGTGTTCTCGTACAGCGCTGACGATTTGTCTGATAGTGGTAACACATCATTCTAAAGCTATTTTCATAAATTGTGAGATCCTAAATAAAATCCTTAAATATTACTTAAAATGTTAATTGTTAATTCGCCTAAATGTCATTTTCTGAAATATTTAACAATACATTTAATTTTTTTTTTATTTTTGTTGGTTTCGTAATACTTTAGTTCTAACTTCAGGCGCGTAGGTCTAACTTCACATGCATGTCCAAAACGATCCACTGGAAGTGACAGTAAAACATTTTGAAAAATACAGCATTTAGGAGAACTAAATGATTCTAAATACAATTTGCAATAATACGGTTCCAAAACAAACCCGTTTTTTAGTAAAAATTCAGCACCTGCACAGCCTAGGTGGACGAATGAAACTTCATTCTTAAGCTTTTCCATGAATTTGGAAATCCCAGTGATATTTGGCCAAAATCGATCGACCGGAAGTGATGCCTAGCAAACGAGCTTTTCGTTTTATGTAATCAGTTTGAAAAGTATATCAATATGTAAAAATTGACTTTAAACTGAAAGAGATTAAAATTGCAACAATGTCGGTTCAGATCAATTTTCAAAAATTTAATGTTAGTTTTTACTTTCTTTTTTAAAAAATGTTGACCTAGAGATTTTTGCAAATTTATCGTTCGTCATATCGCTGAAGTCTCAAAAAGTGCTGTTTAAAAAATGTCTGTATGTGCATGCGATCTTTTGTACGTGCGTGTGTGCTTGCAAACTAACTGTATGTGGCCTCTCTAGGAGCTTTCAAAACAGCTTTTTCGTTTATTGCTTAAAAGTTAATAAATTATGAATAAAAATTGATTATGTACTAAAAGCTTCTACATTTATTTTGCAACAATACTAGTTCAGATGACTTTTCAAAAACTTAAGCAAAAATTATGATTTTGACCAAAAATTGTTTTTCAACAAAAGTTTGATCTCTGTACAGCCAAGATGGATTGATTGATCGAGATCAAACTTCAAACAAAAGCTTTTTCCCCAAATTGTGACATCCCAGTGAATCGGTCCACCGAAACAACCTTTAGCAGTAAACATTTGGTAGCTGTGCAGCCAATACGGGTTGATTGATCGAGATGAAACTTTACAGTTAAGCTTTTTCATAAATTAGGAGATTCCGGCAAATTTTAGCCAAAATCGATGGACATAAAGTTGCAGCTCCCACAGGAGCTTGTTCGTTTTATTTTTGCAAATATTTTGAAAAGTATATCAATTATAAGAAAATTAATTTTGAATTAAATCAGTCTAAAGTAAATTTGCAACAATATCGGTTTAAATTAATTTTCCAAAATTTAAGCGAAAAGGCCGTTTTTAAAAATAAAATGTTTTGAATGAATGAAAATTAAAATTTTTTAACTCAGGTAATTTTTCTAAAAGTTAAGCAGAATGGTCGATTTTTCACAAGAAAACTGTTTATGCAAAGTACGCATGAAAATTTTTGAACCTCGAATTTTTTGACTAAATTTTCGTATCCTCTCTACAGCTCAGATGGGTTTACTGATCGGGGTAAAATTAAAAACTAAAGCTTTCCCATAAATTGGAACATCATTATTTTCATAAATTGGACACCCCAGTAAATTTTAGCCAAAATCAGTTTACCGAAAGTGACAGCTTTCATATGAGCGTTTTTGTTTTCAATTATTTTGAAAAATATATCAATTACAATAAAAAGGATTATGATCTAAAAAATCCTAATTTCATTTTGCAACAACATGAACTAGTTCAAGTCAATTTTTTAAATGTAAGCGCAACGATTCTGCCAAAATCTGTTTTCAACAAACAATCAGTTTTGAACTGCCTAGACGAATTGCTTGATTGGAACGAAACTTCATACAGAAGCTTTTGTCATGATTTGGGAGATCCCAGTGAGTTTTGATCACATCAGTTTACCGAAAGTGACAGCTTCCATAAAAGCTTTTTCATTTTTTGCAAATATTTTGAAAAGTATTCTGTGGTCACAAGTCAAAAGTGGCAAACTCATATTTTATATTTTAATAAACTTATCAGGAAAAATTTATTTAAAAGTGTGTCAAAGTTGGAATTATAACAGTATGATAACCATTTCCAGTGAAATTTATATTTTTTTAGCAGTTTTAACTTGTATTCATTTACGAGAAAAACTGATATGCACTAAAACATTTTTAATCAAATTTGCAACAATACCGGTCCAAATTTAAGCGAAAATAACGTTTTATGACAAAAACGTTTTAAACGAAAATTGGACCCTGCCCAGCCCAGGTAATTTGGTTGATTAAAATAAAACATCGTACTTAAGCTTTTTTACAAATTGGGACATCGTAGTAAATTTTGGCCAACGATTAAGCACTAAAACATTCTAAATAAAATTTACAGCAAAGTCTTTCTAGATCAGTTTTCCAACATTTAAGTGAAAATGACGATTTCTGACAAAAACTTGAATACCTTGAAGCCCTGGTGGACTGATGATATACTTAAGCTTTTCCCACAAATTTGGATCGGTCAACTAGAAGTGAGAATTTCCTTTGGAGTTTTTTCCTTTTCACTAACAGTTACTTGGAAAACCTCTATTTGATGGATCAGGCTAAGTATGGAGTCTCCAATCACGTGACGCAGGTGGTATTTAGTAGATTTTACAGTGGATTCCCACAATACGCCAAAGGTAGGGGCTGCCAGAGGGATGAAGTGCCATTGGGTATAATGATCGGTGCACCAATTTAGGATATCTGCTTGCTTTGCTTGGGAGAGGTATTGGTCGGAGAACTCACGAAGTTGCTTCTTTGATCCAACTAAATTTGATCCGTTGTCGCAATATATATCTAATGGGACACCTCGAGTGGCATAGAATCGTTAAAGAGCTTACATGAAGGTGTCAGCATGTCAGTTACCAAATCTAGAGTAGTTGCCTTGGGCGCCATACAAACGTATATAAATAGGTATGCCTTAAATCTTTTAGCTGAACGATTACGATGAGTTTTTACTGTAAAGAGACCAGCTAAATCTATACCTGTTTGTATAAAGGCTCTGACTAGGGGGTTGTTGAGTTACAGCGTTGTATCGGCAGCAAACCATACACTGTCGGATGATTCGGCGGATGAGGTTCCGTGCTCTTGGAATCATAATTCGCTGCTTTAACATGGTGAGTAATAATTTTGGTCCGGAATGCAGATGTTGAATATGTTTTTCTCGCACCATTCGTTGGCTGTATGGCATTATAATGAGATGTTTTACAGCATATTCCAAGTCTGCATGGCCTAGTCTTCATCCCACTCTCAGCAGTACATGTGCAACGATAAATGGAAAGAAAGAATGTAAATTAGAGGATGCATTTAAAGGCAATGATTTTTTTAAAGACAAAATTTCACTAGCGTATGTCGTTTCTTAAATGCGTCGAAAAATAACAATCTCAGTCTCGCTCTGTGGCTCTTCTAATAAATCTTAATACAATCCCCATTATTCTTGTCAATTTTCGGTAATATGATACATGCTCGGCCAATACATCGACAATTGAGTTTTGCCTCGGGACCGCAGATAGATGAAATTCGGCATTTGTTTTGTGGTTGCAAAAAGCCGGCTCAGACTCCAATACTTGACTCGTGAGGTAGAAGTCGCGTTTCGAAATAACTTGGGTGCATTATGAACTGGTTTGGCTCCGGAATTCTCTAACACATCGATTCTTTTAGGCACAAATTCTAAAAACTAGTCTACGGTAGGGAATTCAGTTTCTGAGGTTTCGTATCTCCACAGTTGTTTGGATTCCTCATCCAATTTCTCCGTGGCTAAATAAACAATCCAGGGATCTCGTTCGGAAGCCTCTTCACCTAAGGACTTCAACCCTCGTATTGTCTCATCAACACTATCATAGATCTTTATCAATCCAGAGGCGAAATGTTTGAACCAATTTTAGGTTGAAACAAAAACTCGTGAATGTATGTTTCAACAATCGTTTTCTTTTTATCATATTTTTTAATAAGGCGTTTTAGAGCCTCAACATAATCTGCGTCATCGACACGAAAATGATATATAGTAGTATACGCTGGGCCCCGCAATTACCCTAATAAATATTTAATTTTCTGGGCGGGTGACAATGTGGTATTTTCATGAACGGTTAAGGTAGACACTTCATAAGAGGCCTGCCATAGATTCCATCAAAAACAGGCAATGTCAGCCTCGGTAGTTTAAAATCCGATCTGAAATTATTCCCGAAATTATCGTAAAGACTCGCCATTCTCATTCTTGGAGCCTTGTTGGCCGGTAATGGGAGTTGATTGGAGGTTAACTGCACGTATCAACGTGCACAACGAAAACAGTGATCACAAATTTCCAACATGTCAGATTCGGTAGCCGGGTCCAATTGGAATAATTTACCTTACTCTTGAGTTTCCGCGATTAAAGGAAAACAGTGATCATAAATTTCCAACATGTCAGATTCGGTAGCTGGGTATAAATTGGAATAACTTATCTTGGGTCGCGATGAACTGATTGTATAGTTCGTTTATTTTGGCTAGATGGACATTAAGCTCATCATAACCACAATCCTTCCCCTTTGTTTTAATATAATTCGCAATTTACGTCATCTGACCTTTAATGATCGACTTGCGTTTAAGGAAAGCTCCGAGGTTTAAGGAAAGCTCCAATGGCTATTTCTGTGATATGGCGCAAGAAGGTGCGATCTTGAGCCATATCAAATAAATAGCCGTTGAGTTACACGTATAGACGGAATAAAGGTATGGAGTCACTTAAATAGATATGAAAAAATGGTCACCTGAGTTTTATATCGGTATTTTAACTATTTGTGCTTTAAGCAGATGGCCAAATTTCTACATCACAACAAGTTATTAGTGGGTACACAATTAAGATTATTAAGGTAAGTAGACAAATATAATGTTATTAAGGTAAGTTGATTGCTGAGAAATTGGGAATTATATAATAAAATAAATGAATTATTGAAGAGGATTTTTGTTGTTAGTGTTAGTTGAACACTGGTCAAGATCAATTTTTAAAATTTTAAGCGGACATGACGATTTTTGTCATAAAACTGTTTTTCAGTAATAATTTAACGTTATGCAGCCCATACGGATTGATAGATCATAATAAAACGTTTAACTTAAGCTTTTCCCATAAATTTAAGGATACCACTAATTGTTGGCCGTGATCGAATCACCGGAAGTGGCAGATTCCATAGGAGCTTTTTTTATTTTTGCAAATACACTGCGCAAAACAAAAAACTCAAAAGTATATTTTTTTGACTCAAAAAAAAGCCATAAAAAAACTAAAATAATAACAAACGGACATCAGCATCGGAAAGTAGACTAAATTTGCCACATTTTAAAAGTAAAAAAAAAAAATTAAACCAACATTTCGGCTACCCGAATTAAGAAAAGTTGAATTAAGAAAAATGAATTAAAAAAAGTGGTATTTGTATGAAAAATTTCCACTTATTTTAATTCGTATTTTGAACAAATTTCCTGAATTTAAAAAGTAATTACAACAAAAAAAAACTCAATTCAAAATGAATTAAAAAATGCACATCTTGTAATAAAATAAAATCAGGTAAGGAGTTATACTCTTTTAAAATTTTTAAATGCAGGATTGTTTATTAATAGTTATTAGGAGGGAAAAGCTAAATTTTTCTGGAAAAATTTTTGATTTTCCGGGAAATTTTATTTTTTCATATTTTTTTTGTTTTATTTATTTTTATTAATAATAATGGTTTCGTCACGCTCCCTAAATTAAGAAAAGATGAATTAAGAAAAGAGAATTAAAAAAAGTGGTGTTTCTATGAATGTTGATTTTTTACACGGTTGGCACGTATCGCAATGTAAAAAAAGGTTTGGGTGTATTTTATTTCACATTATAAACAAAAAATTTACATTTGTTTTTAATAACAAAGAAATGCATGCCAAATTTAATGTTTTTAAGAAAATGTTTCTTCTTACAGTTTTTTTGTTGTATTGTAGAGAAAGATAAAAAACATAAAAAATTAAATAAATAAATTTCATTTGTGAATTATTATTTGTGTATTAATTGTGAATTAAAATAAACATTTTTGAATTCATTTAGAAATTTTCGTTTTTGCACATTTTATTAATGAAAGGATTAAGTAAAAGCCCGATTATCCGGCATACAATTAATCGGAACACTCAGTTATAACTGGAGTTTTAATTTTTAGGAATTTTTATGCTTTTCTCTCTTTTTTTGTCTTTCATATGCATTTTCTAATTCATTTTCAAATGTGCAATTGTTTTTTGCACATTTTCATTAATGAAAGGATTAGTTGAAAATTTTGAATGGCTTTAATTTCATATTACAGTAAAAGCCCGATTATCCGGCATCCAATTATTCAGAACACTCAGTTAACCGGAATTTTAATTTTTAGGAATCTGTTTGCAAGGGAAAATTCTCTTTTACAAGGGAAATTATTTTTTTTATTATTCGGGAATTCACAGAAAATATACTTTACTAAGAGATCGTCATCCGGAATGCTTGAGGATGAGAACATTCCGGATAATAGGATGTTTCATTAAAACTAGAAATTTTACAAGAATATTTTTTATTTATTATTTATTTATTCCATCAAATTCCATTTGGATACATATATAATTAATGACAAATTAATTTTTAAAACTAATAAGTATATAAAAAAGAACTACAATACAATATGTAAAATTTAGTTTGTTTAAAAAAAGAAACCAATTGGAAGAGATGAATAGGATACATTCTGTAGTTAAAAACTAGAGGCGAATGATGAATTTTGCTTGGTTTCATTATTTTTTAGGATTCTCGTTTATTTATTTTCAAATTATGTACCAGAAAACATTTCTTTATACATCAGTTCATTGAATTTATTGCAACTAATAAATTCATACATATTATGTATATGAGTACATCCATACGAGTACCCAAAATTTAATAATATATTCAATATTTCATTAACCTAACTGTGGCACTATTCTGGTAATTCCCTGGGAATAGGGAATTGGGGAAAGATTTTATATGTAATTTCTATTTTAAATTTTTTTTCTGGCATACTGAGGTAAAAATCTAGTGGTAATTTTTTTGAAAACAAAATAAAATTGGGAATAATTTTCCCTGCCAATTTAGATATGGAAAAATTATTCCCAATTTATAAATATTTGCATCACACTTTTCTTCTTAGTAGGCCGGAAAAATAATATTTGAATAGAAATTACATATAAAATCTATCCCCAATTCCCTATTCCCAGGGAATTACCAGAATAGTGCCACTGTAATACGACTTTACACATTCAATTCAAATAGAATAATGCACAAAAACAGAAAAAAAGTAAAGTGAAGTGTATTTCCTGTGAATCCCCGAATAATAAAAAAAAATAATTTCCCTTGTGAAAAAGAAAAAAGCAAAAAAAAAAATTCTAAAAATTAAAATTCCGGTTAGTGTTCCGGTTAATCGCGGCTTTTACTGTAATATGAAAATTAAAGCCATTTAAAATTTTCAACTAATACTTTCATTAATGAAAATGTGCAAAAAACAATTGCAAATTTGAAAATCAATTAAAAATGCATATGAAAGAGAAAGGAACAAAAAAAAATTCTTCAAAATTAAAATTCAAGTTAACTGAGTATTCCGGTTAATTGGATGCCAGATAATCTAGCTTTTACTGTAATATGAAAATTAAACCTATGCAAAATTTTCAACTAATTCTTTCATTAATGAAAATGTGCAAAAAATAATTGCAAATTTGAAAATGAATTAAAAAATGGGTATGAAAGAGAAAAAAGTAAAAAAAAATTTTCTCAAAATTAAAAAAATCCGGTTAACTAAGTGTTTCGGTTAATTGTATGCCGGATAATCGGGTTTTTACTGTAGTACTCTTACTTATTTCATTTGAAAAATGACTTATTTATAATTTTAAACTAAGTAAAAAAAAAAATGGAAAAATTTCAAAATTTTCTGAGAAAAATTGAATTACATATTGTTTGAATACTTTTCTAAAATCATTTCCTAAATAATTTTAAAAAAAACATATTTTATTTCAGTTTTTTTACTTTTCTTAAAATATTTTGAAAATGAATTAAGAAGTGCACATATTAAGTCAACTTTTATTATTTCATTTCTATCAACTTTTCTTAAATCATTTTCATAATGAATTAAAAACAATTATTTAAATTCAGAAAAAACACTTTTCTTAATTCACCTTTTCTTAATTCGGGTAGCCCAACATTTCACCAAGATACAAGCGTTTGAAAATAGGGATTTTTTTTCTAAAAAAATTACTGCTGCATTTTTTGTTTTGCGCAGTGTATTTTGAAAAGTATGTCATTTAGACGAAAATGCCATCGAAAACCCGATGGCAAACTGATCGAAAATTCTGTCCTAAAACCGGTTTTTACCGTAGTAAACGATTTAGCTTAAGTTTGGCACACAGCCTAAATAAGATTTGCAAAATGACGATTTTTGACGGAAAAAACTGGTTTTTCAGAAAAACTTCGGCTCCTATAAAGCCCAGGTGGACAGATGAAACATCATACTTAAGGTTTTTTGGCAAATTAGGAGATTCCAGTAAATTTTAACCAAAATTATGGTCAACCAGAAGTGAGAGCTTTTACGTTTTCCCAAAGGAAGCGACAGCTTTAATAGGAATTTTTTTCGTTTTTTATATGTATTTTGAAAAATATAACGATTACGAGAAAAACGATTTTGAACTAACAGATTCCAAATTCATTCTGCAACAATATTGGGCCAGATCAGTTTTTCAAAATTTTTAACATAAAACTGATTTTTATACATTTCATCAGTTTACCGGAAGTATTAGATTCCAGGGAGAGCTTCTTTGTTTTTTATTTTAATATTTGGAAAAGTAAATAGTATTAACGAAAAAATGATTAAAATAATAAGATTGTAAATTAAACTTCAAACAAACATAGTTCAGATCATATGGTAAAAGACAAGTTTTTAAAAAAATACTTTCGCTAAAATTAGTAATCTCTACAGACCAAACGGAGTGACTATTCGGAATAAAACTTCATACAAAAGGTTTTCTCACAAACATGGAAATCCAGCTATTGCCTGCAATGAAAATACATTTTTTAAAAAAGTTAAACTTGTTAAATTTCTGAAATTTAAGGAGGAATAATGATTTCTGATTATGCAAGACTCAAAATTGTCTTGTCACAAAAAAACGAAAAAGCTCCTATGGAAGATCATTAAGACTTACCAATTTATAGTAAAAAGTTAAGTATGAAGTTTCACTGTGATCAATCAATCGATCTACGCTTAAAGTGACCGAATTTTTGTTTTAAAACAGTTTTTTGTCAGAGATTGTCATATTCTCCTAAATTTTGGAAAACTACCCTGAGCCAATAATTAGTTTTCTTGAAAATGATATGTTTTAAGCTCCTCTGGATCTTTTCTAACTTCGGCGATATAGCGAATGGTAAATCTGCAAAAATCTCGTTTAGTTGCAGTAATCTTGTTTCAACCATATCATTTCACTGCGTACTATCTCACATATCCACCCACATATATACATGTAAATATTATTTACGAGCAATAAATTAAGATAATTGTATCCAAGACTCACTAGTTGTTGACCTCTAAATGTTTATCTATATGAAATATATAATGTCATTTTCATTTATCCTTGGGCGATGATGATAGCCAACTAAAAACGCTATGTAGCCAACAAACGAAATATCATAATCATAATGATGTTGTCATTTTTACTTAATGACATCTTAAACAACAACACTCGGCAACAGTATTCATCTAAAAATATGTATCCAAATCCTCTTATACCCATAAAAAATAACAATTCATTGTACAGAAACATTTTTATATTCGACTTACGAGGAGATTATCCCGAATACATATCTAATTCAGTCGTTATCTTGAAGACAAATTTTTAATTTCATTTATTGCAATTACCAGTAGCATCTAATTAGTTGAAGAATAACCAACCAGCAAAATAAAACATAATTTTAGATTACGTAGACACAATCGAACATATAGGAGACAATAAGAATATATAACGACACAAGAAGTTTAGCTTTGGATACATTTCTAACTACACAACCAACAACTTTACATTCGAGAGTACATACTACATACCAAGACCCAAAACAATGTTTTATAGTTAAATAATCATATAAATTATGTATAAAACTACAAAAACCAAACATACAAAAACTAAAAGCAATAAAATATAACTTTTTGCTATTTTGTTTAAAAAGCACAACAAACAAATATACACAAAAAAGCTTTAATCTAATTGTTGGTACTTTTTGCTATTTTCGGTATTTGTGAATTGGGCTAAATAATAATAATAATAGGGGCCGAGGTATGATGCGGTGGTTTACGTCTAGTCTCTTCTTATTGTACTCGAATGTGTAGTACAATATGCAAACGATATAGAGCTCGGAAGATGTACAATTTATATTCATTATCTGTAGTACATGCAAATACTTGTTTGTATACCCGTGTGTATGTCATGAGACTTGACGATAGATTGTCCCCACGGGAATATTTTATAAGTTATGTTTATAGAACTGTATCAATAAAGTGACCCAAATTTACACGTTATAATAAAATGTTTGGTGAAATATTGCTTCAAGTTGTTTTTATTGAATTTTTTGCAAGATAATATTTTCTTCCTCACGGACAAGCAAAATATATTCATAGTTTATGCGGTTTATTTAAGAAGGTCACAATACTAGTTTTCTATCGACTAATATATTTGAATATATTTACAGTGAATAAAATATTGGAAAAAGTTTCTATATAGTCTACACTATATATCTCTCTAAAAAGCAATGACGGGTCGACTATCTTGATGGTGGACTCTCCGATATTAGGAAGATCACAGTTTTTGAGTATCTTCTTCTGATACATTCAAGTTTGTAGATCTCTAATGCCAACCACCCATTATTTACTAATTTACGCGATCGTGTCAAAAATTAGTCTATCTATAGAGATACCGGTAGGCAACGTCCACAACTACTTGTAATTCACATTATCGAAATGTATGAACATTAAATTATTTTAGTTGGTAATTTAATAAGAAAAACTGATATCAGGGAGGTATTCTTGAAATCAGTGAAAATTTCCACAAACGGAATACAATTTGCAATTCTCTTATTAGTCGTGTTTTATTATTCGAGCACTATCCGGCGCCGAATGAGAAATTTCTACTGAAACTGCAGCTATACCATAAAAACATATATTATAAACGTCTCTGTCACTGACTCGATAACGCACGAGGTTACCAAAAAAAATTCTTTTTCTATATTGTAACGTCTATGTCACTCACAAAATTGGAAAAAAGGAAAATAAGAAAATATGAAAATTGGAAAATTGGAAAATATGAAAATGAGAAAATAGAAAATTTGGAAATTTGAAAAATTGGGAAATTAGAAAATTGGAAAATAGCAACATAAGAAAATATGGAAATTGGAAATTTAGAACATTGGAAAATTGGTAAATTGGAAAATTGGTAAATTGATAAATTGGTAAATTGGTAAATTGGAAAATTGGAAAATTGGTAAATGGTAAATTGGAAAATAAGAAAATAAGAAAATATAAAAATGGGAAATTTGTAAAATTGGGAAATTTGTAAAATAGGAAATTTACGAAAATTGGAAAATTATAAAATTGAAAATATACATTATAAACGTCTATGTCACTGAATCACTCGAGAACGCACAGGGTGACCAAAAATTTTTTTTTCTATATAATGTGTAATGTCTGTCACTCACAAAATTGGAAAATTGGAAAATAAGAAAATTGGAAAATTAAAAAATAGAAAAATAAGAAAATAGGAATTTTGGAAAATTGGAAATTTGGAAAATTGGAAAATAGAAAAAATTGGAAAATTGGTAAATTTGAAAATAAGAAAAAAATTGGTTAATTGGAAAGTTGGAAAATAGGAAAATCGAAAAATATTAAATTTGGAAATTTGGAAAATTGAAAAATTAAAACAAATGAAAAATTGGTAAATTAGAAAATAAGAAAATAAGAAAAAAGTAAAATTGTAAAATTGGTAAATTGGAAAATTGGAAAAATGGTATAATGGTAATTTGGAAAATTGAAAAATCGGAAAATAGGAAAATAACACAATATGCAAATAGAAAATTTGGAAAATTGGAAAATTTATAAGTTAGAAAATATACATTATAAACGTCTATGTGACTCACTCGAGAACGCACAGGGTGACCAAAATTTTTTTTTTTTCAATATTATAACGTATGTATGGAAACGGGTCGGTTATCAAAAAAAAAAATCCAACTGAATTTCCAAAATTCCAATTAACAAAAATATAAAATTCCATTTTACAAATTACCATAACATAAAATTCAAAATTCCAATTGAGAAAATTCCAAAATTTATTTATTTTAGAAAAAGAATTCCAAATACAAAATTCCATTTTTTCATTAGTTTAATAATATTTGCAGCATTTCGCAAAAAAATTATAATTGGTTTATTTCAATTGATTTAATTATTATTTTTTTTATTTCAATTAATTAAATTTATTTTAATTAGTCTGAAAAACTATTATTTATATTTATTTTACTCAAAAAGATTCTCGTTGTGTGCCAGATTGATTAACGATTATTGTTGTGATTCTGGTTTTCACTTGTTGTGAAAACAGGGTTGCGTTTTTTTTGGAATACCGATCCCCTCTTGGAACATGCTATTATATACTAAAAATTTGTGTACGGTCTTGGAATAGTCATTAATAAATAAGCACTGTAATGGTATTAGCAAATTACAAAATACAGTTGAATAAACCTTAATAGATTTCCTAATTAAAAATTCCATTTTTTTACATGGAAATATGAAAGACTCGTCTTTCATATTTCCATGGCAAAAAATGGAATTTTTCGGAATTTTGTATATTAGAATTTTGAAAATTTGCATTTTGTATATGAATTTTGTTTTTTTGGAATTGTATGTTTAGGAATTTTTTTCATTGGAATTTTTTTTTCTGGAATTTGTTTTGGAATTTTTATTTTGGAATTTCATTTTGATTTGGCAAATCGTACCCAACCTGTATCACTCACAAAATTCGAAAATTGGAAAATAGAAAAATGAGAAAATAAGGAAATTGGAAAATAAGAAAATAGGAAATTTCGAAAATTGAAAAATTGGAAAATTGGGGAATTGAAAAATTGGTAAATTGGAAAATAAGAAAATAAGAAAATTGGAAAATAGGAAAATTGAAAAACTGGTAAATGGAAAAGTTGAAAATTGGAAAATTGGTAAATTGGAAAATTGGAAAATTGGAAAAAAGGAAAATATGAAAATTGGAAAATAAAAATATATAAAAATATAAAATTTGGAACATTGAAAAATTGGGAAATTCGTTAATTGGAAATTTGGTAAATTAAATTGGAAAATTGGTAAATGGTAAATTGGAAAATTGAAAAATCGGAAAATAGGAAAATAAGACAATATGAAAATAGGAAATTTGGGAAATTTGTATATTAGAAAATTGGTAAATTGGAAAATTAGGAAACTGGAATATTGGAAAATATACATTATAAACGTCTGTCACTGAGTGACGCGAGAACGCACAGGGTGTCCAAAAAAATATTTTTTTTCTATATTATAATGTCTGTATCACTCACATAAATGGAAAATTGGAAAATAAGAAAATTGAAAAAATGAAAAATTGGAACCTGTACATTATAAACGTGTATGTCACTTACTCACTCAAAGACGCACAGGGTTACCAAATTTTTTTTTTTCTATATTATAATGTTTATATCGCTCACAATTGGAAAATTGGAAAATTGGAAAATAGGAAAATAAGATAATATTAAAATTGGAAAATTGAAAAATTGAAAAAATTGGAAAATTGGTGAATGGGAAAATAAGAAAATAAGAAAATTGGGAGATTGGAAAACTGAAACATGGGTAAATTTTTCTAGAATTTACCTAGAAAATCGGTGCAAATGATCGAGTAATTCACTTTAGCTAAAAAGCGTGAGTGAACATTCGTTTTAGACTTAAAATAATCTTTAACAATTTCATGATGTGGTTTTGTGCCTTAATTTTCGTGCTGTTTGGGAAAAATAAAACTAGATTTTGTGATCTTAAATTAATAGAAAAATGAAGTACAGAAACATCTGCTTCGGTTGCTGGTAGAACGATGATACGCTGTATTTACAAGGTGGGCGACATATTCGCGGGTTTCTAATGTTTGCGTGATACCTACATACGCTTGGTATCTAGCTAGTATTACTTTCATTCCAGAGTCACGAGATCCATTATATGGTCGTGATTTTGAAAATGATTGTGAGTGAGTGTAAAAACTGAGGGCCTTGAAAATTGATTTGATTATCTTGAGTAGAAAAATTTCTGTGTATGTCCGAAATAGTAGTTTGGGATTTATGGACCGGTACCGCTGATACGATGTTCAAATAATTCTCTTTCGGAGTTTTAACTTTTAACAGTTCCAAAAATAAATTAATATAAATAAAGCAACGTGTGGTGGGACTTTCCGTTATTGCTAATGTTAATAAAATAATTGTTTGTTAAATGGCAAACAAAAAAATATTATACTGTGATTGAACAATTTAATTGGCCGTGTTTCATATATGAAACAGCAAAAAAGTCAGCCGGAGCTGTATTAGGTCAATACGGTGGGTGTTCGATGATATTTGTTCAGTTTTGGACCAGAAATTGGTTCACAATGATAGCGTAGTGAGAAGGTGTGTTGTCGTGGTGCAAAAACGATGAGTTTTCTTTCCACAAACATTGCCTTTTTCGAAGGATTTGCTCTTAAACGCCCAGATAATATTCTTTACGTATCATCTGACCCTCTGGAAAAAAATTCGACTGCACAGCATCGCGATAATCAAAGAAAATAGTCAACAATTTCCTTAACTTTTGATCGACTTTGACGTAGTTTTTTCGGTTTCGGCTCATTTGGAAGGCGACATTCCGAGGTTTGTTGACTGGCTTACATGTCAAACTCTTAAACTCATGACTCATCACCAGTAATAATGCGTTTTTTGAATGTAGGATCTCTAGAAAATTGTATGTTTTACGATTATTTTGCCCGCAATTATTACTTACAATGAATGATATACTTTGCAATAGCGTGTTATGCTACGTTACGTCCTTTATACGTGCACCAAAACCAGTAAATCCGAATAATGTGTCTACGTCACATATATATATATACGTTTTCAAAGTTTTAAGAATATTTTATGTCAAAAGTTGAAATAATCTTGTTACTCGCACAGGTTATAATCTTAGATCGAATCATACCTTTTCAAAGCACATTCCAAAGCTTTGGATGTAGATCTACAGAAAAAACTTAAACCAAAATTATAAAAATTAGAAGGCAAATCAAGATAAGTTGACAAACAAATAATTGAAGGCTCCGCATGCGGTCTAATTAAATGCCTTAGTAACAAAATATTGAACTTTAATTTAAAACGAGCAGAACCCCAATCGAAAATATGGCCAAAACCAAAATTAGAACCCTAACCAAGATCTATTGAAATACAATGACCCATTCAAAAATTTAGACTCCACTTGTTTTCCACCAAGCCTTATGTCATTTTAATTAAAGCTGGCAGAACCCAAATTGAAAATCGGACCAAAACCAAAATTAGAACGCAAACAAAGGTATGTCTATTAAAAGAGTTTCGATTTGGGTTCTGCCACATTAAATTAAATAATTTACAACTTGCTTAAGAATGAATGGAATCCAAAATGTTTAACGGTGCATTTGCTTAGGCCATCATAAGCCTCTAATTATTTGTTTGTGAATTGATCTTGTTTTACGTCCGAATTTCGGTTTTGGTCCGACTTTCGATGGGTTCGCTAGCTTTTAAGGTGAAAACTCTATAGTTAGCCTTCAATTTTCCAATTGTTTTTAAATCATTTTTTGATATGGGTCCTGTTAATTTTTTCTAAAGCTAGAAGAACCTAGCGTTTTAGTTGGAAAGGTAGGAGCCCAACAAGTATTAAAAAAGCATTTAACTAGCCTATTATTGGTCATTGTATCTTGTAATATCCTGCTGGATGGGGTCTGCTAGCTTTTTATGGACGTATTTGTATCAGTAAGTATGACGTTTAGTTTAAGGTTTAACTTAGTTAAATCGAAAACTTAGTCATCCTTAAATTAATCAGTCCACAAGTAAATTTGTTCAGAAAGAAAAACATTACAGTTACAAAAAGCACGCATCATGTTGGTTATTAATTAATTGTATCTTGTTTTGTTTTGTTTTTTTTTAATGGAACCGCACAACACACAACTCAATGGAACGTTCCCACATAAAAACATAAAGTTGTAACGACCAAAAATTGCAGCAATAATAAAATGGAAAATTATTATCATTGAGGAAAACAATCACGTTTAATGTGTAACTATATAAAACCTAATTTTCATTTCCTCATGGGATTTAGTTTATGATGAGTCTTGAAGACTTTTTATTTTCCCATAAAAGGCAAAAAAAAAAAACAAAAAAAAATCCGTATGTTTGTATAAACGTACATAAAATATAATAATATGGAGTGTATACGTATATATGTTTGTATGTACATCCGTGTGCTCTATATACGAGTACATTTTGAGGACATCACAATGTGATATGGGAAAGGAAAAAACTAAACCAAATGAAAAAAATCTGAATTTATATTTTTTTGTGTTAGTCGTACAGTTTGTGAACGACTGGAACTTCTTACATAAGTACCTACATACCGTAAGAAAATGATGAGAATATAGTGAAATTATTTTTATGGATTTTTACAGTTGGTTTTGTTGTTGGCTTCGTATATACACTGTGTTTTAAGGTAAAGTGGAAATGATATATTTTTTATAGCTCTGTAATATTTTTTTTTCGCCCATCGTCCCCTTCTACTTCGGTTACTTCGGTATGTATGTGTATGTACACTTACAGGAAAGAGGTTTTGCTCATATTAATGAAATTATCTCATATGAATTTATGTTATGCTCGCTTAGAGCTCAAAATGACAACGAAAATAATACCGGACAACTTCATAAAAATAGTATCCTTTATGGTATATATATATGGTTTGGGATATTAAGGTTTCATATATCGAATTTATCCCAATATATACCCCATACATAACGCAGAGTTATGCAATTGTATGATCATTATACTGTGGGATTTTAAATCCAATTTATAAAATTTGATTCCACACAGAATTCGTTAAAATTGTCGTGATGCATATAAAAAGGAAATAATATCAAGTTACATTTTTTTTATTTTTGAGGAAATAACATGATGCACAGCACACAAAAAATAGACTTACGAAAACTTTTTTGAGAAAAACTGTTTTCCCTCTTGTAATATTATTTTTGAAACGATGTTTTTTTTCAAAGCTTTTTTTTGTAGTATATTTAGATCTCTTTGTAGAAAACAAATCTAAGTTTTTATGTTTAAAAGGAAATTAAGAATTTTCATCATAAAGACGACTATATACTAAAGGCAAGGATACATTTATATTTTAAGGAAATTTACTTTACCAGTAATATGATAAATTTCCGACCTTCAATTTTATGAATCAGCAGGTATGCATTTTCACGATGCGTGTAATGGTTATAAAACTGGAAAAAGTGTAACTTTAATCATTTCCTATTAAGAATTGCATTAGAGTAAGGCTTAAGCGGATTAACGGTAATAAATTTGTTGGAATTTAGAAAATGTTTGAATAATGATGCTCGTTATAACATTGTTCAGAATGCATTTCATATAATCTATGATCAAGATGGAACATTGCAAGACAAAATGATTCTTTTCATTATTGTGAATTATAAAGAAGGTATAGCTCTTAACTTAAGTGGCTTTATCTATCAAATAAATAATCAGATATTAATCAGATATTAAAGGCGGACGACCATACCGAGAGAGGCACTTTTGATTCCAACCCCAAATTCCTAACTTTAATGGCTACTTGCTGAAGATTTCAAAGAATTACTCATACTCACGCATATCCATAATTAAACTTTTTGGGGATACCAACTGTACTCTACAAATATATAACACTTTGTGGTGGAGTGGTCAGTTGTACTACTCCAAGTGTTACAAACACAGCAAGCGCGAGTTCGAATGCAGTTTTCGATGTTACCAGATGAAGCATTCCTCCAATACTGATTGGGAATTCAATATTAGATTGACATTCCTTGTAGAGAGGCGATAATAGTTACCATGGAGAACACTAGAAATTAACAAACAATACAACTAATTTTACCGTGTATGCCCTTCCAAACCTATAGCGCCACTAAAGGAGCCAACCTGAGGGATACATGTAATTTGCGATAAGCTACAATGCGATCTTTTCACACAAAAACTGCGTATTTTCCTGAAGATTTATGAAAAGAAGAGTATGAAATACAAAAACTTGATCGTTTTACAATCAAAATTTATTTTTATATTTACACTTTTAACAATGTGCGCGTGGGCAAATATCTGCCTAAAATCTATTTTAATAAAAAAATTAATTATGGACACTCGCATGAATTTCTGTCCAAATTATAAAAGTGTAAAATTTCACACCGATACATTTTCCAATATCTAAATGGGCAAGAGTATGTTCTTCGAAAAAATAATTCGGCACTCAACTGGTAGTCTAGTTTACAGAAACGGAGGGAAAAGTAGCTATAGGTGGATAAACTACAAGTTACACAACAATGTAGATGGACTATATACGGTTCAGTGTAAGCATTGCGTATAACAGACGATGTAAAGGACTGGTGCACAGTTATTGTACGAATCCAGTTTGAATCAGAACATGGTTAGGATTAGACACATTTGAAAAAATTAAACATTTGGGCCAGTAAGGAAATGGTTGACGGAAGGTCAGTGTTATTCGTATATATGTATGTATTTTGGAAATATCTACATGTAGGTGTCGAATATTGTGTAGATAGTTGATGTTTCCGTAGAAAATGTCGATAATTTGCAGAGTATGTAGACAACTCGTAAAAAATGTAGGATATTGTTTATTTTTGATACTGTTAAAATTAGTCGAATGTTGCCAGCCGAAAGTGAAAAAAAATCGATAAGGTAGATAGTGTCTCGAATGAAATATCTTAGCCGAAAGTACCTAAACTACAAAATCAGCCGAAAACAAATGTATCATAAGAAAGAACTAATAAAATTTAAATACCGACATTAATTTAGTAGTATCATGTGCATACAATATGTATGAAACGTATACGGGCAAATTTCAGAAGTTTATAAAACCTTAACGTTTAAAGTGTTATGTCTGGAAAATATTTCGCGCATCTAAATTGGAGGTGGCTTGTATTTTGGGTTAGTATTTGCATTTAAACCTTGGCTCTTGTTATGTAGAATCGTTTTGGGATTTCTAATTTTAAACACAAGTATTTAGATTTATAATTTTGATAATATGTATAATTTTTATTTAATAATTATTTATTTATTTATTCACAGTTTGTTTTGTTATATCTCACTAGATAGCTATAGATACTCTTCTTTTTACTTCATTGTCACCTAACCCTTTTATACCTTTTTGTACATAAGTATAAGTAAGTAAATACAATAAAATTTATTATATACAATTATGTAAATTCAATATATATAAGTAATTAAAGAAATCAGTTTAAAATATAGTTACTGGAAATACATTACAACCTTAATAACTAATTTATTCACAACACCTTCACCCAAAGATTTTAATAATCCTATTGATTATTTACTAGTTAACTAAAAATTTATTTTAATAAAATTAAATATATACATATATACAATATTTGCAGTTTCCTATTTCAGGACTTAACATAAAATTTGATCATAAAATATTAAAATATTAACTTAAATTAATATTCAAACAATTTATAATTTCAATTTTTTTTTTTTTTTTTTTTTTTTTTTAGATTTATAAATTTAATTTTTGCTGAAATATTTTGATTCGATTGTTGTGTACAATTTTTAATTTTTTGTTTATTAGTAAGGTTGAATTAACAGGAGAATTAATTTCTTTAATTTCAAAGGGCCCGAGCCATAAAGGGGAAAATTTGTTTTTACGTACTTCATTTTTTAATAAAACAAGATCACCAACATTAAATTGTTTTGTTTGAGTATTCACATCATAATAATCCTTCGATTTGTGTTTCTGCGAAATAAGATTATTTCTCGCTAGTTTGAAAGAATTCTGCATTCTAGATTTCAATTCGAATATATAATCGTCGTAATTATAAACTATCTCTGGTTCACGGTTTAAAGAGTTTGGTATAAATGGTTTATGTCCGAAAAGTAATTCATAGGGCATAAATTTAGTTGCGCTGTGAGGTGTAGTATTAAATGTAAATATGGCAAAAGGAAGCCATATATCCCAATTTTGCTCGTCAGATTGCGTGTAAATTCTTAAATATTCTGACCAAGTTAGATGAGAACGCTCCAGAGCTCTATTCGTTTCAGGGTGATACGCTGTTGAATTCTGCTTTCTTATTTTTAACAGTTTACACACATTAGTAAAAAGGTCACTCATGAAATTTGTTCCTTGGTCCGACAATATTTGTTGAGGTACTCCGAAGACACATATTAATTTTTCGACGAATACGCGAGCTATTGTATCAGCTTCTTGGTTAGTAATTGGAAAACCTAATGAAAATTTAGTTAAATCAAGATGATTGTTAAAATATATTTATTTTCAAGGTACGATGTAGGAAGGGGACCGACTATATCCAAGAAAATTTTTTCAAATGGTTGCGATGATGTAGATGTTATTTGCATTGGAACTTTATTTAATTTACTGCATTTGTTTTTCTGGCACAGTTCACACGATTGAATAAATTGTCTAATTCGAGAATATAAGTTCTTAAACTGGTAATATGATTTTAATCTTGCTGCTGTGCGAAATACACCTTGATGACCTCCTGAAGGAGTCGTATGGAAATCTTCAATAATTTTAGCGATTTCTGTATCATCAGTTAGTTGTATGATTGTCGAATTAGGATTAGCAATTGTTCGGTATTCATAGTTTGATTGACTGGTTAGATTATCTTGTATTATTGGTTGTTTGGTCTGAGAGCGGGTCACTACGTTCACTTCTGTTTCGACATGCGTATCTGTCTCTAACTTAATTCTGCTTAAGGCATCCGCGTTAAGATTTAAATTTCCAGGTTTATGAACAACCTTATAATCGAAATCGTCTAATCTTATTCGCCACCTCATCAAGCGAGACGATGGATTTTTTAAGTTACACAGCCAGATTAACGGTTTGTGATCCGTGACAATTGTAAAGTGACGACTATATACATATGGGCGGAAATGTTCTACAGCCCATACCATCGCTAACAACTCCTTCTCAATTGTTGGATAATTAACTTCGGCTTTGTTTAACACACGACTAGCAAATGCTATTGGTAAATCGTAATCGTTTTTGTATTGAGATAAAACTGCCCCGATAGCAATGTCACTTGCATCCGTTGTTAATGTAAATGGTGCAGAAAAATCAGGATACTGAAGGATCGGTGGGTTTACTAAAGCACTTCTTAATTTTGAAAATGATGAGTCGCAAAATGCATCCCATATAAAAGGTTGACCTTTCTTTAATAAAGTAGTTAAGGGTTTTGCGATTTCAGAATATCTACTTATAAAACGTCTGTAGTATCCAGATAGTCCCAAAAATGATTTGACTTGTTTTTGATTTGTTGGTTGGGGGTAATTTTTTATGACTTTTATTTTAGTTTGATCTGGTTTAATTCCATCTTCTGTCACAATGTGACCTAGATAAACAATTTCCTTCGATAAAAATTCACATTTTCCTAAATTGACTTTTAAGTTGTTTGTTCTGAAACAATCAAAAACTGATGTTAATTTTAAATTATGGTCCTTTAGATTATGTCCGGTTACAATAATATCGTCTAAATATACCAAACATTTAATCCCTTGTAGACCGCTAAGGACATGGTTCATCAGACGTTGGAATGTCGATGGCGCTCCTTTCAACCCGAAAGGCATTCTTTTAAATTGATAATGCCCTAGAGAAGTACTAAACGCTGTCTTTTCTTTATCTGATTCATTTAAACGTATTTGATGATAACCATTTGCGAGGTCTAAAGTAGTAAAATACTTTGATTTACCAAGATGATCTAATATATCAGAAATATTTGGTAACGGAAATACATCGTTGGTAGTAATATTATTTAATTTCCGAAAGTCTACGACAATTCTCCATTTCCTTTCTCCGTTGTTAGACTTTTTTGGAACTACAATAAGGGGAAAATTCCACGGACTTTTACTAGATTCGATTATATCGTCTTCCAACATTTGAGAGACTTGTTTGTCAATTTCCAATTTCGTTGACTCTGGTAATCGATATTGCTTAATATATATTGGATTTGAATTCGGTTCAGTTGGAATTTTATGAAAAGTGATATCAGTTGCACTAAGTTTATCACCAGGCAAATAAAATATATCATTATAATTGTTGCATATATCTAAAATAGATTTTGCTTCTTCTGTATTAAGATGATCTAGTTTAAGTGATGTCTGAATAATTTCTAATCGGTCAACTATATTATTGGACCACGAGTTTAAATTAAGGACTTCAAAATCATCTAATTGTTGTAGAGGTAGTTCTAAATTTTGTATGTGTACATCATAATCATTGGTATTCACAAGACTTATTGTTGTTAAATTGTTTTTGGACTTTATAAGTGAATTGGCCGTATATACTCCACGTTGGATTTCACGAGATTAACATATATAATCTACATTATTCGGAATTTGTAAAAATGAAGAAAAGGTTTTTTCTGTTCGGGCAGGGATAGAAATGCAGTTATTTGTGGTTAAATTAAATACAGTCGAACTATTATTAAATGGAATTTCTAAACTATAGTTAGAAAAATCGATTTTACATTTGTGCTTGGACAAGAAATCTTTGCCAATAATACCAGCACAAGAAATGGGAAAGGCACTGGGAACGATTTGAAAGGAATGTGACATTGTTACAGAGTTTGTAATTTTAATATTAGCTTCACAACTTGCTATTGTTTGTATTATTTCTGTAGTGATACCCTTCACCGTACATTTTCTATCAGGATAACACAAAGTATCGTTCTTAACGAAGTTTCGCTTAAGTATGCTTATGTCAGATCCAGTATCGATTAGAAAAAAATAAGATTTACATTTTAAAATATCCAATTCAAGTTCAATGTATTTTCGGTCATGATTTTCGGTTGTTAGATGAATTGAATAATGCTTTGAATTTAAACGATGTGATGATCCAATTGACTCTAAAGAAGAATTATAAGATTTAGTAAACGAATTGAAAGTAAGATCTAAATTAGGATCAAAAGGAACAAACGAGTTTGGTTGATTTGTTGGTATATTGAAATGATCGATATCTACATTTGATTTTGGATTTGAACACTCTATTTCGAGATATCTTGGATCCGAACTGGAGTGCTCGGTGTGATTGTTGGAACGGACCCCGAATTGTTTCCCGAATTAGTAGAGTTTTCATTCTTAGAAGCATCGTTACCGGATTTTTGTTTTGAATTGACATACTGACGTTTCCTGCAGGAACTAATATGATGTCCGGGTATTTTACAATAAGCACAGACAACAGTTCCTTGAACAATACGAACATTTGAAACTGGTCGAAAGTTACTTGGTCTATGAGTAAATGAATTAGTATACGATGGACTATTTTTACTTGGATGGTTAAAACTTGGTGCTGTATTTCGATTGTAACATTTTTCTGCAGAATGACCACTTCGTTTACATATTTGACATTTTATTAGGTTACTCGTTGAAACAATGTTCGAATGGTTTCGGCTACTGATGATAAGTTCCTCTTCACATGCTTGGTTTACAGCATCTCGAAGTTCGGAAAATCTACACGCTTTAATTATGGTTTTAGTGGAATCATGAAGACCTTCTTGAAAAGCTTTAAGAGCAGTTTTAGCATTCAAATTTACGACAATATTTGCAGAATTAGCTCCTTCAGTTTCGATGCACACTTCATTTAGTTCTGATAACAACTTTTCTATTCTACCTGCATAAGTTAAGACACTTTCGTTTCGTTGCTGGCGAATATTAATCAGTTGTATTTGTAATTGCTCTAATGATCGTGAATATTGGAATTTATGTTTTAATTCGGTTTTTAAACCATCCCACGAATCGAATTTTTTATATTTTACTATGTCGTAAGCTTTACCTGATAACTTAGTTTTTAACAAATTTAAAAAATTTCCACTTTCTGTATTTAATAAACTGTCGTTCACTACATCACAACACGAAATAAATTTATGCAAATTATCCGAATTTCCGTCAAAATCCGGAATTAATTTTAACGCTAATTCAATATTCAATTTAGACATTTTGAGATTAGTTTTTACGGGTATATCTATAATCGATTTAACATCTATATTTTCATCAAAATTTAACTGATCAACGGAATTTACGGATAACGAACGTCTTGTTTTATCAATGACACGCGTGCGTAATTTTAATTTCTGTAGATCGTCACTGGATTCTAACATTTAGTAAAATTAATAAGATGTGCGAACAATTTTGATTTATAAGAATAGAAAATATTTAATTCAATGAATTACAACAAACAAATCGTATCAAAATATTTTGTATAATTTTAAGTTTCTATATTTATTAAAATTGAAATTTTAACAGTTTGAACACTAACCTTGTAAAACATTGATGGTATATTGTTGTATCCAATTGTCTCGAGTATAGTAAAGATGCATAAGGCTGGAATTTTATTGTTGTTTTGTTGATGATGATTTATTGACGTAGTGTTGTAGAATTGATGAAATGGCTGGTTGAATATGACGAATAACAGATTAGATGATATTATTGTTTGATTTGATGACGACATTCTCCAAATGATTGTAATGATCGAATAAATGCATATTTATTAAAGCTGAGTAATTTGATGATCGGTATAAAATTTTGTTGTTTAGTAGAAGACGCCGTTGAAATTTATATTGATCATTTACCACGAATAAACCATATTGCCATATTCCATATTTTGTGAAATTATTCTCGTTTTGTATGCATAATATATAATTCATTTATGTTTCGTAGAATTTTATAAATGGTCAAGTATGAAATGCAACTTGACTGGATGTAAATACGATGACGTGAATTAGCCTTGGTTGAATTGTATTGCAACCACGCCTAATTGCATTACGCAAAAATATTTTTTTTTTATAATCGATTTTGTTGTTTCTTTATAATTTGCGATTTGATGTTAATTAACATAAATCATATTATATTAAAATTTCATGAGATTTTAAAATATTTATGTGATTTTAGTTCAACTTTAACGAATTTAAAAAACATATTATGTGATTTCACACCGCTTGAGGAAGAAACTTTACTTCACTGTATATTTTAAGGGTTTAACAGTTTTTGTACCACAAGCATTTTGATTTTAGTGGTTTTATAAGGCACATCACATTTCTATTATCGCACGATATGATTAACGGAATATTTTAATGTCCTTCAATGCACTTTCTATTATAATCACGATGACGTAATTTTTAGACACTTGACGATTCTACGAGCACTTTATAATTTTTACAGTTTTGCAGATAGTCAATTTAAGTTTAACTTTTAACTATAGGTTTTTGCAAATAATTATTTTAATTTTAGTTTACAAAGATACAATTGTGTTTAATTGCAGAAATTTGCAAAACAAGGATTGCTCAATGTCGCGAGCAAATCCCTCCGCTGCCACCACTTTTGTTATGTAGAATCGTTTTGGGATTTCTAATTTTAAACACAAGTATTTAGATTTATAATTTTGATAATATGTATAATTTTTATTTAATAATTATTTATTTATTTATTCACAATTTGTTTTGTTATATCTCACTAGATAGCTATAGATACTCTTCTTTTTACTTCATTGTCACCTAACCCTTTTATACCTTTTTGTACATAAGTATAAGTAAGTAAATACAATAAAATTTATTATATACAATTATGTAAATTCAATATATATAAGTAATTAAAGAAATCAGTTTAAAATATAGTTACTGGAAATACATTACAACCTTAATAACTAATTTATTCACAACACTCTCTTCCGCATCCTTTTTGGTAAACGTTTCAGTTCGGTTGTTAACGGTTTATTGAAATTTTTGACGTTCGACTTCTTACTATCATTACCATTTTACAGTAATATAGCGATTGATACCAGTTTTTGTCAAATAAACATTCTATTTCGTGCTATCTTTAATGCTTGTGTTGCTACTGTGCTTGTGGTTATCGCTGGAAAATTTTCAGGGTAAGGTTTCCATAATCATCGAAAAACCTATTCCAATGACCTTTTCCAGACATGACATTTTAAACGTTAAGTTTTTACAAATTTTTTACAAGTTTTTGAAATTTGCTCGTGTATTTCACCACCCCCTTTTCACTTTCCCGGAATCTCAACATGAAATTTGACCTGGAAAATTTTCCAGAAATAACCATCGACGAATCGATTCAAACGAGACCATTTCCAGACATAGCACTTTAAACGTTAAGGTTTCATAAATTTTTGAAATTTGCACGTGTATTTCACTCCCCCCAATTTTCCCGGACTCTCAATCTGAAACTTGATCTGGAAAATTTTCCGGTGATAACCATCGACGAATCAATTCAAACGAGACTATTTCCAGATGTAACACTTTAAACGTTAAGGTTTTATAAATTTTTGAAATTTGCACGTGTATTTCAAACCCCCCCCCCCCCCAATTTTCCCGGACTCTCAACATGAAACTTGACCTGAAAAATTTTCCAGTGATATCAATTGACAAACTGATTCAAACGAGAGATTTCCAGACATAGCACTTTAAACGTTAAGGTTTTATAAATTTTTGAATTTTGCACGTGTATTTCACTCCCCCAATTTTCCCGGACCCTCAACATGAAACTAGACCTGGAAAATTTTCCAGCAATAACCATCGACGAATCTATTCAAACGAGACCATTTCCAGACATAAAACTTTAAACGTTAAGGTTTTACAAATTTTTGAAATTTGCACGTGTATTTCACTCCCCCCAATTTTCCCGGATACTCAACATGAAACTTAACCTGGAAAATTTTCCAGCGATAACCATCGACGAATCTACTCAAACGAGGCCATTTCCAGACAAAGTTTTATGTCTGACGTTAAACGTTATGGTTTTACAAATTTTTGAAATTTGCACGTGTATTTCACCCCCCCCCCCCCCCTTCCCCCGAATTTTCCCGGATTCTCAACAAGAAACTAGACCTCAAAAATTTTCCAGCGATAACCAAACGAGACCATTTCCATACATAACACTTTAAACGTTAAGATTTTATAAATTTTTGAATTTTGCACGTGTATTTCACTCCCCACAATTTTCCCGGACCCTCAACATGAAACTAGACCTGGAAAATTTTAAAGCGATAACCATCAACGAACCAATTCAGTACCCCCAATTTTCCCGGAATATGAACATGAAACTTGACCTGGAAAATTCTCCTGCGATAACCATTGATGAATTGATTCAAACGAGACCATTTAAAGACATAGCACTTTAAACGTTAAGGTTTTATATATTTTTGAAATTTGCACGTGTATTTCACACCCCCCAATTTTCCCGGATACTCAACATGAAACTTAACCTGGAAAATTTTCCAGCGATAACCATCGACGAATCTATTCAAACGAGGCCATTTCCAGACATAAAACTTTAAACGTTAAGGTTTTACAAATTTTTGAAATTTGCACGTGTATTTCACACCCCCCAATTTTCCCGGACTCTCAACATGAAACTTGGCCTGGAAAATTTTCCGGCGATAATTATCGGCGAATCTATTCAAACGAGGCCATTTCCATTCATAAAATTTTAAACGTTAAGGTTTTACAAATTTTTGAAATTTGCACGTGTATTTCACTCCCCCAATTTTCCCGGACTCTCAACATGAAACTTGACCTGGAAAATTTTCTAGCGATAACCATCGACAAATCGATTCAAAAGAGACCATTTCCAGACATAACACTTTAAACTTTAAGGTTTTACAAATTTTTGAAATTTGCACGTGTATTTCACCCCCCCCCCCCCCCTTCCCCCGAATTTTCCCGGATTCTCAACAAGAAGCTAGACCTCAAAAATTTTCCAGCGATAACCATCTACGAATCGATTCAAATGAGACCATTTCCAGACATAGCACTTTAAACGTTAGGCTTTTATAAATTTATGAAATTTGCACGTGTATGTTACTACCTTTTCACTAAAAAAAATGAAGAAACAAAAAAAAAAAATTTTTTTAATTTTTGTGTTTGTCTCTTCATTTTCATGTTTTTTGCTTTTCTTTTTTTTTATTTTTGCAACCATAATTGCACAAAAAATAAAAAAAAAACTTAAAAAAACATTTAAAAAAATATTTTGTATTAGTTTTTTATAATCTAAAACAGTCGGCGATAGTTATTCGTGCTATCACACACATCCTGTGTGAGCGGTCTTTAAAGTGTTAAAGGACAAATAAGCAAGTTTGCACATTTCAGAGAAATTACAGTTTTTGCCAAAGATGGCACCATATCGCAGTTTTTTTCGAAATTGTCAGTCACCTCCCACCTGAAAAAATAATGACGGCAGGTAGAAAATCACCAGCACCACCTGCCTCTACTAATTGAAATTTAAACTATCGTGTGTTGTTTTTTATGGTCGCTGATTAAAAAAAAATTAATCTGTCGGCCTAGATCTGTTTAGAATTGCAACATTTTCTTAAATGATGCAACTTCAAGCGATGATGTTGTGGGAGATGTGACCCATCTCGCTTGGGTTTCATGTTTTATAACATTTTCTAGTCTGCTAGAATAAAAAATTGTGATATTTCTACGAGATAGAAATGGATCTTCAAATAATTTGTTTTCGACACTTGCACACAGCATTCGATAAAGTATTGAAAATGTGTCATCCCCTGAGCGTAATTTTTGTAAGGCAATCGAAAGTTTTATGTATACATTTGAAAGCACAATTAAAGTTCAAAAGCTTGGTAAAAGTATTATTTATTTTATTATTTTCTATTATTTCTCGATAAAGTTTTCCTGTGAAATTAAAATCAAATGAACTCCAAGATACTTACTATATTTGTAAATAATTAAATTGTAAAATTATTTACCTCTTATGTGATAATATGAAATCCAAAAATTTCATTTTTCCATACAAAATTGTCATTTGGGTACCCATATCGAAATCTTTATTTTTTATACAAGCAGGCCCGTTAAATATGTATATACGACACTGACCGAAGGAACTCGAATAATGCATTTGTGTCTGTTTCGAGTATAAAAAATAAATGAAGTGTTCTCAAAAATATTTCGTTTTCTACATTAAGCTTTTCTGAATCAATTTGACTAACGATGGTATTTAAATTGATTCCTTCTGTCGATTCCCGTCTTTATAACAATGATACATGAACAATTTTAAAACAACACTATTAAATATTCAATAGCAGATATGATTCTGAGGCAAACACACACACACGCATTATTATTAAGCGGTTTATTCAAGGAGTGAACACTGTTTTTTGTAAATAAGACATAAAGGCACAGTAGGTTAATTTAAAATTTAAATTATCCCAAAATGTATATAACGTAGCATAGACGTAAGATGTTGTGAAAAATCTTATGGAATCTAAAAAAAAAAAATTATGTGATTTTTTATTTTGTGTGACTGTGTGTATTTGGAAAAATACCATAAAATTTAATAAAATCATAAAACAACCGGAATTTAATATTTTTTTTTTCTGTAAAGCTATATGCTGTTGTTGTTTGTACATATTTTGATTTATTGATAGTTTCCTGCTGATTTTTATTTACTTATTATTAGATTTTTTTCTTCTTATTTCTGTCGTCTATTTTTATTTTTCGTACGTCTGCATGATATATGCTTTTTGGTTGGTTGGTATGTATATTCCTTAAGTAAAAGTTACTCTTCGCTCGCTCGCATGGAGCTTTGTACCAACAAACATGAAATTCTTTTTATGGGAAAACTGTTTTAATTTTTACCCCGCGCACATCTCTATAAATATCTATATTATCACAAAATGTCTTCGAGATTTTTTATGTACTTTCGTATGTTTATTAGAATACGACGACGAAAAATGGTATAATAAATATATTTAGAGATAGTCTGCTATAGTTATCAAGCAGTGAATAAATATATTTATACATTTTTATTGTTATTATTATGATGGTTTGTTTCGTTCGAAACGATATACGAAACTTTTAAAACGATAATGTCATTTTCAATTTCTTTTACATAAAAATGTGCTTAAAGCTCTTTTTATGTATCGCATATACATATATAGTTGCATGAACTTATCTCATCAAATTATTAAATTTCAAATCATTCAACATAATCACACTTTTCATTCTATTTAACAGTCGTACACAACACATACCCAAAAAAATAAAATCCGCTTGAAATTTAAGTGACATAAAGTTCCTCGTCTTCAACAACTTTGCACGTGACTTTCATTTTTATATAATACAAAAAAAAATTTATAAAAAACGGTTTGAAGAATTTAGTTTTTTTTTTTGGAGGGGTATTTTTTTGTACATGTGGTATGTACTGTAGACGTATTATATAAACACACTTTGCCAACAAAAATCCTTATCTTTCACAACCAAGAGGAAAAACTCTCAAGTTACTCTTAAATTATTATTTATAAAAGTAAACATAAACAAATACAACATACAAAAAACATAAATGCATGCAAATGTGAAAGAAAGTTTTGAATTTTTCTCTATTCATCGTGAGGCTTTACCATTCAGAAATGTGCTTTTCATTACTTGAATACATATATGAAAACGAAAAAATTCAACATAATGATTTTATGGAATTTATTGATTAGGTCGAAGGATGTAGATACAAGGAGTTTTGTATGGAATTATCATATTTATTATATTGAACAAGTAAAGTGATGCTTTACAAAATTTGTTCATGGAGGGATTTCGACTCGGAGTGGAAAATCTATTTTAGCTAAGGCTCAGGGTATAGTTGGGGAGGGGATTTCTGAAAAATTTTTGAACCGGTTTTAGACCGTAATACAAATTACCTATAAGATCAAATGACCGATCCTATGTTTTGAATCATCCTCCGCTATATTAATTCATTAATTTAGTTTTTATCCTCTAATAGTTTGAACTCAGGAAAAAATTTAATTAATTTAGTTGTAGTTTCACCGGAAAAAATCATTTAATAAAACGTTAAAACGGCATTCTTATATTTAATAAATAATGCAAGGGTGAATTTGTTATGGCCAACATCCGACTTTCTTTTACCACCAATAAAAACATCTCGAATAAAAACTCTCTTGTTTACTTAAAAATCATTATTCCTGCTTAAATTTCAGAAAGCCAACAAGATCAACCCTGGTAGATTTAACCTTTGATAAAGCTGCCACTTCCAGTACACAGATTTGCAGCAAATTTTGCAAGGAGCTCCCAATGGAAAAAGTTCTTGTAAGAACTTTAATTCAGAATGGTAAACCCGCCTGGATAATGTGGAGATGCCGAATTTTTTTCGTCAAAACTCATGAACTCCGATTAAATTTAAAAATTGTTCTGAATTAATTTTGTTTGAAATTAAAATTACAATAATTTATATTTTAATCATCATTCCAAATGCCATAAACTTTTCAAAATGATGTGGACCGATTTCGGCCAAAAATCACTCGGACCTGGATGGAAGTCGATGGAGGCTGTAAATTTTTGCTGAAAAGAGTTAACTGTTTAAGTACAAGTTCGAAAAGATCGAAGAGCAGAGCCACGGACATCTATTTGAAAAAGTAAAACTAAATTTGACTTTCAAAACAAAAAGTCAAATATCTACTGGTTTGGCATAAGCTTTTCAAACTTTTTTTGTGTCTTTTGAAACATAAAAAAATCATCGCATTTTAAAAAGTGTAAACAATACTGCATTAGAAGAGAAGAAGTGAATTTTTATTATGAATATGGTTTATATCAAAAAATTCATAAATTCGTTCGTTAATAGAAAAAATACCTAAGTGAGGTTAGGGATTTAGTGAATCCGCTCTCTATCTACTCAAACACATGGATTACCGGAACGGATGGAAACTTACCGTAATTCTCTATAAAATATTATTCCGTTTTCCCAGTTTCACTCATAACTCTTCTCTAAGACACCTAAACATGCAGAGAAATGGTTCTGCAATACCACCGGGAATCGAACCCGGGACCTCCGGTCGCTGGAGCAAGCATGCTGACATCTTTGCCACCAGGCAGCAAAATTTACTCTGGTTACAAGAAATCGTGAACGTTAATAAAATATTGAAACTTTTAAACCCGATCGCAGACGGCCATTCAAGTGAAAAGAATCTTATTCTACTGTTCATAACTAAATATGGGAACAACATGAAGTTTATGCCAAAATAAAAATATACCCTCTCCCATAAATACTTAGAATTGAAAAACACTCAAAAAATTAACTTCCATAATATTGTTTGAAAATTTCTAATGAATGGAAATATTTCTATGTAGAATTTAGTGGTCCGGACATGCCGTACTACTTGCCGCATTAGAAGAGAAATACTAGAAACCTGACAAACTATATAAAAACTACAAATTCGTAACTCAACCGATGTGTGCCGAATGGCGGTGTTTACTGATTGTTGTGATATTATCGTTCAGCATCCTCCCCAGCGATACACTTATCGCTCATCCGCCCGTCTGATAATATTGAAAGTTTAACTTTTCTTGTTTGCAGACAATGACTTTGGAGGCGTACGGCGCGAAATATTTTAATGCAGCCGAAAAACGCAGGGGCGTATTCTAAAATTTTAATATTCACTGAACAAATTGAGGTGGTAATCGAATTTTTATCTCGTTTCGAAAAATGATACATCATGATAAAAATTGTCAATCTGCGTTGAAAATGTTAGCCAATACAAAATTGGTTCCGAACTGGATAAGTGGTTGCAGAATTGGGCAAAGAAGTGACTAAATCCACATATCCAGATTTAATAATTTCCACCATGGATATACACTGCAGTTCACTAGAATAGGAACGACAGTTACCAATGACAAAATATTTAAATAAAAATAATTTGGTAGGCCATAAGAATTTTATTTTATTTTGTTTTTGCTTAAAAGTTTATATTTTGTTTGTTTCACTTGAATAGAAACGACCATAGTTATCAATAAAGTGCAAGTGTTAGCAAATTTAAACATGAATTAATATAATTTTTTTGAAAAATGTTACCGTTTTAACATAAAAAAAAACAAAAAATGGATCGAGGAAAAAAACTTAGTAAGGAAGAAATAGACTAAATTTAAGTAAGGCACTGCGAAAAATATTCTCTACAAGCAGGTGCAGATAAAATAAGAAGAAGTAAGACTGTAATCTTCAATTTTATAAAAAATCCAAAACAATATGGCTTAAACAACAAACGCCAAACTGTTGAGGTTACATCTGCAGCCGATAAGCAGGCCATACTAAGGACAGCATCGAATTGCGGAGGCGAGCCGAATAATAGTGTGGAGAATCATTAAAAAATCAGATCAGAAGAAAGCTTTAAAAGAAACCGAATCTAAATCAGAAGAGATTACATTTTTCGAGGCTATATATGACATGGGTTGAAAATGGAAACGTGTCGTTTTCTCTGATGAAAATAAATTTTACCTCGATGGTGCCGATGGGTTTAACTATTATTTTCACAACCTTCGAAAAGAGGAAAACCTTTTAAAAATACCATAGCCGCGAAGGAGGCGTTATGGTGTGGGGACTTGTATCATTTTATGGTCAGAGAGATTTGACATTTTCAACCGGGAAGAAGACCGCATCAACTTACAAATGCATCCTTGAAAAAGCATTTCCTCATTTCAATGACACTTTTGGGCCATTGCCATGGATATATATAAGCAAGATAATTCTCTTCTTATTCAGATGGCTAAAAAATACATGGTATTTATCGGAATGAAGTTTATGCCAAAATAACAATATACACACTGTGTTCCTTAAGCATTTAAAATTGAAAAAACACTCAAAATTCCCATAGTAAAGTTTGACCATTTCTAATGAGTGCAAACGATTCAAAACTATTAAATAGGAAATAGTTTTGAGTGAAAGTTATAAAATAAATCTTTTTAAATCAATATACACTGAGAAAGTGAGAACATCATTGAGTGTAATTCAATAACATAAGTATTTAGCTACATGCTCAGAAATCTATGAGATTTTTTATTCTCTCTCGAATATCATTTGGTAGAATACAAAAATTCTTAATAATTTCAAATTATATAACTCGGTTCATAGGGATCGCATAGACGTGAACGAGGTGAAGTAAGAAACCAATCGTACATAAACAGACGATCGGAAATAGGTGAGATTTTTGTTATTCGAAAGAGAGAATATCATTGAGTGGAATACAAACATTCTTATACATTTGAAATTATTTAACTTGGCCTCTAAGGATAAAACCTGAGTGGATTCTCTGTGCGATCCATAACAACAGAGATAAACAATTCTGTATGTTTTGTAGTATAGTATTTTGTAGTATGGTCAATGATATCCTCTCACGAATAACAAAAATCTCTGAAACTTCCGGCCATATGGCCATGGAAGATTTTTTTATATTAAAACTAATTCAAGTTTCCACTTTGATCACCTCTGTGTTATCAGTAGGAGCCGCCATGAAAGTTTCTGGAACTTTATGAATTTTGTATTCCGATCAATGATATCCACCGAAAATGTGGCTAATAAAAATTTGTTTGTTATATAACTTTCATTCAAATTTTTTCTGAAAAACAAATTTTTTTATTTAATAGTGTGAAATATTTGTGTTTCCTTGAAATTTTCAAATATTATTTTGAAATTTAAATTTTTGAGTGATTTTTCAACTTATGGATGTTTTTTGCATGTTTTTTTATTTTCGCATAAGCTTTACTCCAGTCCGAGTATGCCGATCTACATGCAGCAGTAGAAAATAAATGCTGGAAACCTGACCAACATAATAGTTCGAAACATGAAATGCAGATTAAAATTCTATATTAACCACACATTCGAAATTTAACCACACATTCGAAATTTTGTACCGAAAGGTGGTGGTGTACTGAGTATTGTGATATTAACGAACAGGATCCCGATAAAATCGATAATTATAGCTCATCCGTCCGTCTGATAATATTGAAAGTTTAACTTATTTTTGTCTCGCACACAATGAAATTTTTAATTTTTTTACTTCAGCGATAAAGCGAATGGCAATAAATTATCCTGATTGTTCCATCCGTTTTGTGACAAGTGTTGCATGTTGATCCTCACGGACTATTAACTAGGCTATGACAAGTTATTAGAGAATTAACTATTAGCGGCAAGGTTAATTTGGTGCTTATTCCGCATATAGCTCCTCACGTGTTGTGATTGTGAAATACATGCCAAAAATTTACACTGTTAAATTTAAATATATTCCAATAAGATTTGTTTTGTATTGAAATTGAAATTGAATTTTTGTTAGATAGTCTCTAACATTTGTGTTAGAGAAATCCCTGAGTCTTATTCAATTAATGCTATTTTAGACAATGTTTCTACTTGTATATATCCGATCCTATAACATTAAAAGGTCGGATGTGATTAATCGAAGATGGTACCACACAGCCAATGTGTTAATTAGGCGGCCAGGTCAACGATTGCGTTTATTTTTTCAGAATCGGAGCGTAATCTCTTTTTACATATCAAATATCATAAGTCATAACTAGCGAATTCCCTTCATTACGAAATTGCCTTTTTCGATGTTTAAATGTTAATCCGTCCGAGGTGCTCCTTCAGTGTAACGCTAATGATTAACAAATCGTCCAGATATACAAAAATTCGGTCGTGGATAGCCGTTCGCCTTCCCAACAAAAGTTATCGGTGAGCTATTTCCTTGGAGAGCTCATTTTGTACAGCTTTAAGACTGGGTAGTACCGTTGCCTAACAGGTTTGCAATACTTTACTACTCACACAAACTGGTTTTCCCAAGACCTCCTTTCGATGTGACTGGAAACAGTTGTGTAATACCATAAAGTTTTTGTCGGTCTCCTGCGCTAATGGGCATGCGACTTATCGTTTATAGGTAAGGAGTCTATATTCAAACTTTTACCGACACCAATAAATTTATTTGCAACATTTTAATTTTATTCCTAAAGTCGATACCTATAAAGTATACGGGTGATTGGAGGATTCCTTCGATTCCAACTGTCGGTTCTGTGCTGCAAGATGTGAATCCTCATCGGTAACTTTTCCTTAGAGAAATTTAAAGAGTTTTGGCAATTGGGTTTTCTGACGTTTGGGGATCCGCATCCGAAGCAGGTAAAAAAGACCGACCTGTTCTCGTTTAAATCACTGTACTGTTTCTCCGGGCGTTTTTTCTTCTTCATCCCTTCTTCTGGGTCATGCGGCTTACTTATGTTTTGTGTCCCAACTTGTATATCACCTCCCTGGGTTGTTCTACATAGGTTCGGCTTGTCTGCTTTTTATCAATTGAACGAATTATCAGCTTCCTGTAAATCTCGTTCTCTCGGCCAGGAGTAGAAAACCATGCGAACTCAAATTGCTTATGTGAGTCACGTACTGGTGAATAATTTTAAGGCATCCAGGCAAAACCTGCAGAGCGAACGCTGATTTCGTATATCTTATAGGGCGCAAATGACTCACCGTGACATGTAGTCCTGATTCATTTAGAGTTACACAGAGAGCATCGCGAGGAGGTATGTACCTAGGACTAAGCTCACCAAATGAATGAGACTGGCTATTTATATGGAATATTTATCAAACAGGGTGAACCAAAATTGCTTTCCCAATTTATATCTGCAATAACTTTTAAGCGAAGTGAAAAAAACTACAAAAATTAGTTGCAAAATTAAATTTTATTCATGGACTTCTTTTACATTATAATATGTGGAAAATTATACCGGTAAGGTGTACACCATTAGAATTCACGTATACACATCGGCTCTTTTCATGGCATTTTGTATCATTTTTTGAAGTGTGCTTCAATATTGTTCTTCAGCTCCCGTAAAGTCTGTGTTTTGTTGATGTAGAACTTCTATAGTTCAGATAGTACAACAGACAAAAATTTTGGAGTCGTCAGATCAGGCAATCGAGGCTGCAATCTCAAGTCGTCCTTTTTTGAAATGATACGGTACGAATGGTACGAAAAATTCTTCCCGCAACAAATTCATTGTCACAAGAGCGGTGTGAGCCAGAGCACCTTCTTGCCGAAACCATATATTCCCATTGTTGCTGTTTTCTCGCAGGATTGGAAAGAGGAAGGCAGCATTTTCAAAAAAATATTGTTTAAAAGTCTGACGCGATTTATGCTACACCAGACACTCACATGAAATAGGTGTAATGAACTTGGTGTAGATTTTCTGATGAAAAAGGTCCACGTCGGATATCATAAAATTTTCCAAAAAATTGTTCATTCTCTCCTTGGCCCAAGTGGATTTTATAAGGGATGCACAGAATTTGACCGAAATAGAACGAATAGTGGGGCTGTTGGAACACAGCCAGTTTCTTTAAACAATCTATAAACGTTTATTAGTGGTACTTCATCGGGGATCGCAGATGTACCACAAATATATTATTATTTGGTAACTACGGAAGGTTCTAGGGTTTAATTACTCGAATGACCAAATTTTTAGTGCTCCCATTCACTGTACTATATTCGAACTTTAATCTACATAGCTTGTGAAATTTTGTATAAAAAGCTGCCATTAGTAAACAATATAGCACTTTGAATCATCTAACAAAAAACTGCCAGATACATCTGACAAAACAAACAAACACGAAAATTAACGCGAGGCATAATACGAACACACAAAATATTTTCATGTGTCAATCACTTAATCTAATTTCTCCGATTGCGTGCAGCCCGCCAACTCATCAAATGTATTGTGTGTTACGTATACCTACCCCGAACATGAGCAAATAATTGAAAAAATTTCACCCAAATATAAATCGTTGTTCTTGGTGCTCTCAAAAATGAATTACATTTTCTCGTCATTATTCTGAAATAAATATAAATAATTTCTAAATATTTTCATTTTAATGAACTTAAAATAAAAAAAGTTTTCGTTTTTACGGTTTACCTTATACTTGAAGAAGTTTTCTTTATTTTATTATTATAATTTTCATTGTTGTATTTATGTAAGGAGGACAGCGTACCTCTTGAAACTGAATAAAACCGTTATATCATCTTGCTTTCCTAACATAATTTAATAGTTTATCAAATGATGATGTTACCGTCTGTAGTGTATTTTCGTTTTTAATTTTTTGTTGTTGTAATAGTGTTGATAATACCATGAACAAATTTGTCGTGTCTATATCGTACAGATTTTTTCCCCGCTTTATAGTAAATTTATTATGCTAATTAGATGATAATGATGTTTAAGTGATAAAAAGATAAAACTTATCTCGTTACATGTATAAATAAAATTTTATGGATTAAAACGTTTAACACAAATCGAGGTGTTAACATATTTTATAAGTTGTTTTGTTCATTGAAATGAGTAAATTGTTTTAATCAAAGAGCATTTAAAGTGAACAGGGATTGTTATTTGATTGAATTAATGAACGATATTAATTCCTTGAGTTGAATTAGTTACCGCACTGTGTGATGCTTGAAATGTAGGATATAAGTTATAAGAATCCATAAGGAGATACAATTGTCATATTGCATTGCCCCATGCCAGCCTGTAGCATTGACAAGAATGGTGGGGCGACCCATGGGTTCTGCACTTCTCCAGTATGTTATATCATGTCAAACTTCCTATCACGATTACCCAGAACAAACCTAAATTGAAAATAACGTATAATTAAAGGCTAATTAAATACTCCATTTAAATTTTGGTTCCATTAGTTTCAATTTAATCGTTTCGAAACAAACGTAACCCGAAAAAGTCTCAAACTAAATATATAAACCAGTTAGGACGAAAAACCAGCCTAATAAAACAGGTGCAGTATGGAGAGAAAAAAGTAGACAATATAATCTGACAATCTACTTTTCATGTATTTTATTATAAGAGATTTAAATAACAAAAACTATTTAATTAGAAATTAAATATACTTTTATTAGAAACTAGCTGACACCGCGAACCTCATTCCGCCCCAAACTACTTCGTTCCGAGCAAATACTTTTGTCCTTTACCAAAAATTGATTTTGATGAGAGAACAAATCAAACAATTCAACTCAATTCTCATACACACGATTCAGTTGAATGGCCATTCCATTTATTTTTACATATAATTCAACGCTAAAGGCAGGTTTATGGTTGCGTTCGTTCGTTCGGCTTTTTTTCGACAAATCATCTGGAAAAATTCGTAATTGTGGTGGAAATTCGTAATTTTTGAGCAATATGATTTTTCATAAAAATTCATAAAACGCAACCATAAAGACGTATGTGAAGTTGGCCCGAAAACCATCCCGAAAAATGCCTTTCCAATTTAGGTATGTTTCTCCGCTTAATTAATTAAAAGACTCTTCAGCCCGAAAAATTTAAAAAATATATGGAGAAAATCAAATTCCATCCCGAAAAAATAAAAACAATCTCACGTACACAAAACAAAATTTAAGTTGAAAATCTAATACAAGAAGAGATTTACCACACGTGGCTTGTATATGACAATTTCCCCATGGTATGGTGATGGCCTTGCGGATGTGTTTTGCTGATGGCATTATCAAGCCATTAACATATTCCGTTATCTCTGTAAACCTCTGTGAACAGAGATACATCACATGGTCACCTTGGTTTGGAATTTTTTATAGCAATCATAGAATTTTTAGTAATCCACATACTACATACTTAGTTTAAAAATTAGAAGATCAAACTTTAGGGATCCAGAGCAAAACTTTATATATATATTTATTGGGATGGATTCTAATTTTCTGTTATTTTGTATTATTTTTCGGGCTGAAAGGCTTTTTTAATTAAGCGAAGATGCAAAATTTATATTAAAATGTTTTCTTCGGGATGATTTATATTAAATCAGCTGGGGAGGCCCTCTTCCCCGCTGTAACTTAATGAGCATTTGTGTGTTTAATGCTGATGGTCATTGTATTAACTGGGAATATACCGTTATATCTGCCAACAGAGCCGAAACTTTAAGGTCGTTGAAAAATTTTTAATCTATTTTATTTGAGGGAATTAGTTTTTAAATTTCTTAATTTAAAGTGTGGTAAATCTCTTCTTGTATTAGATTTTCAACTTAAATTTTTCTTTTTGTGTACGTGAGATTGTTTTTATTTTTTCGGGATGGAATTTGATTTTCTCCATATATTTTTTTGATTTTTCGGGCTGAAGAGTCTTTTAATGGATTTAGCGGAGAAACACACCTAAATTGGAAAGGCATTTTTCGGGATTGTTTTCGGGCCAACTTCACATACGTACCATAAAGGCGGCATAATGTATTGAAAAGTGAATGAAATGTCGATTCAAACTCAATTCTATCGAAATTTGAGTTGTATTTTGGATTTTTTCTCTCAGTGGGGAAATGGGTTGGAGTCAGTTGGAATTCAAAATAATTCAACGTATTTTATTCGAATGGAATAAAATGGAATCAATACAATGCATTGCGCTAAACAATATTTTTCAGTTTTTGGTCTGGCGCGTAAATCAACAACGATGATGGTTTGCCACCTCTCGAACACGCAACGTACAACTGACCATGAGAAAAACACGAAAATTCCAGATTTATTCCGCACACTCCAAACGATGAACCATGCGATTTGTTAATCGTCATGGCGAACGCGAAACGAAAAGGGATCTGAATGCGCTTGAAGTCGAACGGAATGTCAGTTAGAATCAGAGGAATTCTCGAAATTAGAACCACCTCTCCTTTGAATTTGCCCTTGATGATCGTCACTTGAATCAATATGTTCATCAGTTTCTGTGAGCCAATCGCGTTTCGTTAATAAATCTCGGGCATTCAGATTTCGCAGCATGATTCAGATCCTACCTTGAGCATCATGTTATGCGGTGGTATTCCCGGCAAATCAGAAACTCTTTCAGATAGTTGGTTGAACGTCTTGATTGGTAACACAGTCAACGGATTTTTAACAATACATTTCCCCAGCGATTTGGTTTCGAATCAAGTAATTCAGACTGCACTCAAAAAAATAATCGATGCGATTTTTACTTAACCTGTTAAGTAAATTTAAAATTGTAAAACTAACATATTATTTTACATTATTTACCCATGCTCAGTACAAGTTCTCTTTACTCAGCCTAGGTCAAAATAACATTTTTTGAAATGTAAAAACAATATGTCAAAGTAAAACGAAACAAAACCTTTTAAATAGTTAAAAGAACTTAATCATATGTAAAAAATCATGTACATCAAAAAATCGTCATTATATTCTTATACTTATTGGTAACAAGTAAAATTTACTTAGACAATGTAAAATACATTTTTAACCAAAATTTACATTTGCAAGGTAAAGGTTGCAAACTGGTGTGTTAAATTTACATCGACGATCACAGGTCAACATTTGATATAAAACGAAACACTTGGAATGCTATGGTGCTTTAGGGGTTTTTCGGGTCGCTGATTACGATGAGCGGGTTGGTTAACCTTCATCACATCAGGTTCAAGGTCATCAGGTGCCTTAATGCAACCGAAAAAATCTGAAAAAATTCATGCGGATGTTTTCGAGGTCCCTGAGTACGATTCCGTAGTTTGTTTGACCTTTCGCCTTTGTTAAAAGTCATTTGAAGGTCATGAGTATGTTTTTAAGGTCTCTGAGTACGATTCCGTTGTATGTCTGACGATACGACTTTGTTAAAGGTCATTTGAAGGTCAAATCGACATATTTGTACCCATGCTCAGTACAAATTTTCTAAAAAATCATGCGTATGTTTTTAAGGTCTCTGAGTACGATTCCGTAGTTTGTCTGAGCTTATGATTTTCAAGTTACAAAAATAAAGCATTACCGCGACTTGGTGTCTCTGACCGAATAGCGCTTATGCGGTGGATGTCTAAGACGACAATATATCGACGGCTCTTACGAAAATGGTGATATCTTTTTGCCCTTACGAAAAAATGACATCTTGATTCTTGCCGCGAAAAAGGTGATATCTTCATTCTTACCATCGATTGTTTGCTTGTTTATTTGTTGGTTTGTTTGTTTGAGGTTTGTTGGTTAGTTTTTTGGCTGGTTTACTAGTTTAATTTTGAATTAATCCCAAAACCCGCTAAAAATCTCGAAAAATCCAGACAATTTTCTCTGACTAGGATCGAGTGTATTTTTTATGTAATTTTGTGCGATGAACTGGAATCTGAAGCCGTAAACTAACGAAACTAAACCTAATCTAACCAAACCCAGTCTAACCAAACACAATCTAACCAAACCAAACCTAACACAGCAACAAACAAACAACCGAATCAACAAACAAAACTACCAATCTTCACACTAAGTAGCCAACAAAACACACAAGCAAACAAACAAACAGACAAACAAACAAACAAACCATTAACAACCAAACGGAGCACCCAACCAAACACACGAAACAACAACGCTCAAACAAACAAACAGAGCAACCAACCAACCCAACAAACGAACAAACAAACCTACAAACAAATCATGCGACAAACCTCAAACCACCAAACGAACCAACGAAGAAACCTCAAAACTCTTAACAAACAAATCAACGAACCGAAAAAAAATAACCACCAACCTTCACACAAACAAACAAAACAAACCATCCAATAAGGCACCAAACACAGCAACAAAGAAACAACCGAATTAAGAAACAGTCAAACAAACAAACAAAAAAATGAACAAACAAACAAATCAACAAACAAACCAACAAACAAACCAACAAACCAATGGGGTGTTTAATGAGTTTGAAACTGCATTTTCTCCATTCACACCTTGATTGGTTCCCTGAAAATCTTGGAGATTTTAGCGAAGAACAAGGAGAAAGAATGCACCAAGACTTGAGTGAATTTGCAAAAAAGGTATCAAGGTGTCTGGGGGATAAACATGTTGGCAGATTATTGCTGGAACGTGAAGCGTGAATCAAATAAACCTCATGAAAATCAACTCGAAGATCATTTCACGAGAAACGAAAGCGTTTTCGTTTCAAGTAGTACTTTTTAACCCCAATGTGAGAGGCAAGGGGACTCACGGAAATAAATCACCCCAATGGGATCAGAAATTTGCCAAGTCCACGTCGTCGATTCTGGGTAAAGTTAAGAGCAAAAACAGAGCTTAATAAAAAATTTCGATTAGGCTTTTATAAACACAAGCATTGTGCATGGAACATATTGCGACGTTTACCAACGTTATCCATTATTACCCCACCATTACACAGTCTGTCCATTATTACCCCGGGTTTTTTTCACACCTGCATCAGGAACCTCCCTTTGAACATGTTCCATGTTAATAGTGGCTATAGCGAAATATCAACTTTAGAGGTTTTGAAAACGCCAAATATATACAGTATGATTCTAAGGATTTCTTATAAACGAGTTACGATATGATAACGTCTTAGGCGACCACCGCAAAAGAGCTATTCGGTCAGAGACACCAACTCGCGGTAATGCTGTGCATAACGTGCTTCTTATATAAATACTAGCGGTTCCTAAACGGTGGCAGCGACGCCCGGCTTATACACGGCTCCCATATGAAAGAAAAGTAATTCGAGACCCACGGGCTGAGCTTCATTTTTGTAACTTGAAAATCGTAAGCTCAGACAAACTACGGAATCGTACTCAGAGACCTTAAAAACATACGCATGAGTTTTTCGCAAATATTTTGGTCGAAATATGTCGATTTGACCTTCAAATGACCTTCAAATGACCTTTAGCAAAGTCGTATGGTCAGACTAACTACGGAATCGTATTCAGAGACCTTGAAAACATACGCATGAATTTTTCGCAAATATTTTGGTCGAAATATGTCGATTTGACCTTCAAATGGCCTTCAAATGACCTTTCACAAAGTCGTATCGTCAGACTAACTACGCAATCGTACTCAGGGACCTTAAAAACATACGCTTTCGCAAATATTTTGGTCGAAATATGTCGATTTGACATGACCTTCAAATGACTTTTAACAAATGCCAAAGGTCAAACAAACTACGGAATCGAACTCAGGGACCTCGAAAACATCCGCATGAATTTTTTCAGATTTTTTCGGTCGCATTAAGGCACCTGATGACCTTGAACCTGATGTGATGAAGGTTAACCAACCCGCTCATCGTAATCAGCGACCCGAAAAAGCACCATAGCATTCTAAGTGTTTCTTTTTATATCAAATGTTGACCTGTGTTATTATTGGGTCAGTTGATGTAAACATCATTTAAATTTATAAAGTTTCAAACGTTGTGTTCGTTGTGTGATAACTACATAATCTGATCTGATGATGAGGATATCGAATCTTTTAATTAAAAGATTCAAAATTTGTATCTCACTGGTTTTGAAAAGGTGAGACCTCATCTCGTTGTGATTGATAACAAATATTTTGTTATCATGCAAAAAAATCACGATTTAATTTTTTATTAAGCAAAATGTAAATTTTACTTAAATTAAAGTTAATGCAACATTTTCATTTTACGTATTCTATATTTTCGTTTTCTTTCATCCAATAAGTTGAACCAACAAAATGCGAAGTAAATATTACATGCAACGACATAATTTTATTATAAAATATTCTTACATAGCATGAAGTTAATTTCACATTTCAAAATTTGTGAAACTTTGCACTACTTAGGCTCAATTTCAACAGCGATTTTAGGTTAAATTTACTTATATTTTTTGTAGACTTCACCCTATTATTTTTTTCAGTGTGTCTATACATCCTTGTTTTTCGCTGATAAAATAGCTCGTTCGCTGAGCAAATCGTGATTCATAAATAATGTCGGCGGATATCCGGGAACACTTTCGCGATAAGCTTTTCCTTCGACGTTCGTGGTCAACTGCAACTTGTTCACGTATCGCCACAAACTTGCCGATTTCATACATGCGTTGAGTTCATCTGCAGCTGTTGTTCTCGGAATGACAGGTAGCGTTTGATGAAAATCGCCGGCCAGCAGACTCATCACTCCACCAAAACGTCTTAAGTCACTTCGTAAATCCTTCAAAGTTGGATTGAACGATTCCAATGATCGTTTATGTGCCATTGTCCATTCGTCCCAGATGATGATTTTGCATTCTTGCAATACCTTAGCAATTGCCTAGTTCTTGACGATTGAGAACACTGGTTTTCACTTCGTGTGGATATTCATCGGCAACTTCAACGCAGAATGTGCCATCCGGCCGCCGTCTAGCAATATGTCTACAATTCCCTATGATGCAACGGCTACCGCTATTTGAGATCTCGAGCGATCTATGACCAAAAGCAATGAAATCAGCATTGGGATTTTGTACGCTATTCTCACGAAATTCTCATGAGGTTTTGTATACGTTTAACATAAAAATTCTCATAAGAATAGCGTACAAAATCCCTGGCCAGAAAGGTTTTACCTGTTCCACCGGGAGTATCGAGAAAAAATGTTCCGCTATTTCCTTATTCGTCAACTGCCTTCATCAATGCGTCGTACACGTTCTTTTGCTGTGCATTCAAAAGCAGGACATTCATTTCTACTGGTGAACGAATTGGTGCTGGCAGGCCCAATTTCGACAAATAGCTGAAGCACATAAGCTCGCACATGTCTTCAATCATGATCAAAGCTTCGTCGCGTATCTTTTGATGTTTTGCCATCCGGTCCTTGCATTTGTTTCACAATTCCAATGCGCTCGATGGATGACACATCGCTGTGATGATCGCGAATAATGTACAACTTCGGCCGTTTTAAAGCAAATTCAGACGGTGGCAAGCTACTTGATAAGTGGCGCACAACACACCTTCTATAACTAAGAAGCGATTCGGACGAAGTTGGACCACGAACATGGAACAAAAGCAAATGAAAATAGAAGCCTTCGTCTTGTCGTGGATGAACGGTGTTCATACCGTTAGCGCATCAGCCGAATACACATCGACGTATTGTGCAACAGGTTGGCCTTTCTTTCGTTGTTAAAACTTTTTCGACGACAAGCAATGTTCGTGCGAACAGGTCGTTTTGGTAAATTTTGAGGCAATTCGTGAGTGATGTAGCTAGTGACCATTGTGCTCGTTGTGCTGCATTAGCTTGCGTGAAATAGACACGTTGTCCATTCTCAAAATACACCCACAAATGTTGAACAGTGGGCCGACGTTCGTGTAATGCAAATAAGAAAATACGCCAAATCGCCTCATTGCAACTGACATAACGACCCAATTGGAACCAACAGCTCCACTGTCGTAATGATAAGCCAGCGTATGATAATGCTTTTGTTAAATTTTGATACGACGTAATTGCGCATCTGTGACTGTGTTTCAACCTGATAACAAGTCATCTACGTGGAATATGTTTCTTGACGTAAATATGGTGGCGTATTGGTTTTTCGTTGATATTGTACAAGTTGTGTTACTTGTTACTTGTGTTGCGCGGCACACCTTCTATTCAATAATTTTTAATCTATAATTGTATCGGTATATCGATTTAGTCTTTTTACTTCATCTTAAGGGCCAGTTTTAAACTTGGTCCAAAATGGTATCAGCTACCCAAAAAAGAGTATGCATCAAAACGCACATTTAACTTGGGTCACGCACGGATCGCTTATTGAATAAAACTATTTTTATCAAAATCGACATTAAATCTTGTATCACCTAAAAATAAATTTTTATGTTCATGTTGGGTTGCATGACAAATTGTCATTTAAAATATATTCGCTATCGATAACGTTTTATTGATAATAAATAAATAAATTCAATTATGATTTGGTTATATAAATAAATTTAATAAACTCAAGCTACTTGCTTGTCGAATATTTTTTTATTTTTGTTATCGAAACCAAAATTCAATCGATTGTACGGGTATGTATGTGTGTGTGCACACAAATCATATAGTTCTGGAAATGACACACATAGTACCTGAAAAAATATTCTTGAAAATTATAAAATAATAAACATGGCGACGACATAAATGACAAAAAAAAATATTTTGTGATCTATTTCTCGGTCTGTCTCTTTCATATTCAATAATCATAATAATACATCAAAATTTTATTATTTAATGTTTCTATAATTTATTAAAATTACTAAATTATACAAAAATAATAATTTATTTTATTTTGTCTTTATACTATTATTGCCATTTTATTTTTCTTTTGTTTTCGTAACTTAAATTTAACCTCAAAATAACTTTTATATTACTACGTACGTAAAAATGTTAAAATGTTGAACTTTCACCGCACACACAAATACACACACACACACACACCCGTAAACAAAATTACAACATCAAAAGGCAATGGAATTGCTAAAAAGCTCTTTCAAATCGAAATTTGATTAAATTTTCAGATTTGGTTTGTTATTTTGTGCTTTTTTAGTTCTGACATTTTTTCTTATTTTTTAAATACAAAAAAGTCAAGTCAAATAGTAAAATAAAACCAATAATAAATTATAATTTAGATTTCTAATAAGAAATTTATTTTTAATTAAAAAATAATCTCAAAAAGTTTAGATGAAAATAATATTTTGTACGTTTGTTGTTGTTGAGCTTTCAATTTCTGGTTAATTTAGTTACGTTATGTATGAGATGATTTATGAATTTTGGAGCAAACATATTTTTGGGTTACCGATTGGTAAAAGTTTATCGTGATATTTTGCGCATGCAAAATAATTAAAGTTACATTTATTTGCACGATGACGTAAATTTAAGATTTAAGATATTACGGTTTAAGGGTTAAGGTTTAAGAATAACAGGTTTAAGACAACATGTTTACAAAAATGAACCAACGAGAAGACAACGGGAACAATACGGCGAGTATCCCAAAAGCTTAAAACAAAAGAGCGACACGTCGAACACAAGCAAGGCAAAACGAACAATTTTTTCATTCATTCTGTTCGATTCATCAGCCAGCGAGCTAAGTTGCTACTGTATCGCGTCGCGATATAATATATTGTAGAATAGCTAGTACCTAACAAATTGAATTGAATTCCATTTTGATTGATAACTCAATGGTAAAACGTCAAAACAAAAAAAATAAAAAGTAAAAATCGTATGAACATAGTTGCGATTGTTATAGATTGGTTCTTATTAGTGCAGCCTACTACGAGGCAGAAAAATTAGAAATAGAGACATGTGTCAGAAACGTGTGTATTCTAATTTTTCTGTTTTCAGAATTCTGCCAATGTGTTTGCTGCATTAGGAAAAATGCGTATAAAAACAGATAATTACATTACGATTTTTTATACTGATTATCCGAGCCGCGCTGCGTGATCAAGGGTTGCAGTAAAAAGAAACTTTTCCTTTAGCTGTGCAAAAGTGTTGTCCGATGTTGGTTCTTTATTTAAAACCGTGTCGCCCGACATTTGATTGTGGGGTGCGCCCATCAATAGGTGTTATCTCCGACTGTGGTGGAGATATTTGGTGTGATCCACCAAATTGCCGGCCGCTCTAAAATATTTTAATACTTTACCGCTTAAATCAATCAATTTTTATTAATTTTTAAAATATTTTTAATTTCATTTTCCATTTTAATTTAATAAAATGCAAAAAATAAAAGTAATTTTTCAATTTAAATCACACGACCGGCAAAGCGGGCAGGCTAAACTAGTTATATATAAAGAATACCTTAACCCATTAGTGCATAAAGTGTAATTTTTGGCGGAAAGTGATATCCTATCTACCGCGTGCTTAAAATTGTTGAAATAACATATAAAACATCGATTCAATATTTTAAAACGTATTTTATTTCATGTGTTAGACCATGTCCGTTATATCGGACGGTATGCATTATACCTTATATGAATAATTTATACTTCATGGTAGCTAATAAAGCAATCTTTGGGATGAAGTCCAACCTGACATTTCTGGCAAATAAATTTTGCTTTAACTCTTCTGGTTACCAGTGGTTACCGGGTTCGAATCCCGATAGGGGCAGGATGCAAAGTGAAATTTCTTCAACAGATTACGATCTGTGGTGAAATGTAACACATCTATGACCCCCTGTCGGTGTGCAAAAACCGATGGGCCGACCCATCTTCCACGCCAGTATAGGCTGGCATGGAGCTTGCAATGTGTAACTGGTGTTAAATCGGTCCTATAGCCGTACGTCCTCGAGTTGGCCGGGAAGCGTAAAGGAATGACGTCAAAGGCATAACCGCGGAAGAGCATGGTGAGCCTTGAGCCTCAAAACAGATCGCATAGTTAACAATAAAAAAAAATAAAAAAACTCTTCTGTCGGGGTGGTTGTATGAGATTAAGTGATTCTTTCCGTCGTATCTTGAGAAAAAGTTCGGCTGAGCTGAAACTTTGGCCTTGTACAGTTGCCAAATTTCTTTGAAACACTAATAGACTTTAAAAACTCACACGGCATTGGGCTCTAGTTTACGCATAAGCAGCTATGCATTGACAACGGACTATCAAACAAATACACAAAAATGGGCCACCACCATTTTATTTTGCGCAATCTTGTTCGGTAGGCTGCTGTTGACCCGTAAATTTTATCAACACCTCCCATTCCTGTGTTGTAGCCCTCAATAAGCTTTGGTTCAATAATAGGAACCTTTGATTTTGCAGCTCGACACCATCGAATGGTTTCTTGTGCTTCATAATTTGAAGCTGCAATGACGACTTTGTTATGCTTTCATTGTGCAACCGTGACCTGCTCGCTTGATTTAAAAACTATTGGTCCTCGAGTTTCTCGATTCCAATATTTTTTTATCTGGAAGCGGACAACTATCAGTTCAGTTTTGTCTAACTGTTCCAGTTGCGCAGTCGCAATAATTTAACACTCGTAAAAAACTTATCAAAACAAATTTTGAACCCTTTTTGCGGTGGAACTTCTGCCATTTTTAATAATTCAAGTTCGACTTCTCCTCCTAATCCAAACTCTCTCAAAGGTGATATGTCTGTTTTTCCAGTTGTTACAGGATGGCTACTGCCATCCTGCAGGTTTCACTAATACCAAGCAGAGGCCTCACACGGTGATCTTTTGCCGGCTACAACTTATAGGGAGAAGTGCTATGGGTCGTGGGGTTTAAGGCGTGCTGGTATTCTGGCTTACACGATGTACAGAAACTTAAAAAAAATATAAACGCAAATAATAAAAAAATAATCATAACCAGACTGTTCCGCCGAAATTCGTCGGCCGGAACTTAAGGAACGAACCACATAATAATTATAACTGGGTGAGGTGTCTGGGTGCACTCATCCGATCGAACTCAAACGTTGGTAAACACCGGTTTCGAATTAGGATGCGGGCGCATCATAATTTCCATCGCATCAGTACTTTAGCCAAAGGCAGTGAGGTGAAAAAATTGTCTATCGGACACTAACCGACCAGAATTTTTATACGCTTACCACGTGCTCACCTTGGTTCACCTCTCGAATTTCGTTTGCTAATTTTCCCGTATAAATATCAGCTTGTAAAGAGTACGCTGTTTTGGCGGCACATATCCACCAGACTTTTATTCCGTATTTAGCTGGTTTTAACGGAATGTACTGGGTAAATTTCGTTCGGCCTCTAAAGGGGTACAGCTGCTCGTCTACGGTTATTGCGTCATATATGGTGTGAAATTTTTTCGCAAATTCGAATTGAGCATTTCGAACAAATCTTTAGCTTTATCGGTGGTAATGCGCTCAGCACGAGTGATTTCGTTGTCGAAACGTAAATATTTAGTGATTTCCTAAAATCTACGTAGACCCATAGCTGCTCGATATAATGGGTTGGAAACAGTTTTCCACATATCTAAAGTGCGTTCATAATATGATCCAGACACGCCTGCCATTAACAAAATCCCTATGTATGCATCGAAGTCTTGCTCTGTAAAGAGTTTCCAATGTTTGGGTGTGTCAGGATGATCTGCATTCTGCTGTGCATAGTGGCGATGGCTTTGCGGTTGGTTTCCCTAATTATTATGTCTCTCATTTCGTTAGTTATAAAACATTTAAAGTTTTGCACCAAAATTTAGGTCTTTTGTAGAACTATGGGGACCACCGTGTTGTTTCATTATATTATGTGAAAGAGTCTGGCAAATATTGTAGTCCCGTTTCCATTCTGTTCCATCACGTGCAACAAATGCTTGATTTAAATGTTCACCCTCCAAACGAAGTACGTCAATGTTTGCTGATTCATCCTCATCGTCAGATTCACTTTTCAAATTGTATTCGAGTGGGGCTGTTTCTTGTTCTGCATCCGAAGCCTCATAATCATTGGAAACGATATGATTTTCGACGTCATCACACTCGACAAATTCGTTATCTGATTCTTTGTCAGAAACTTCATCAAATAGTTGTCTTAGATATTTCTCTTTCTCCTCAAATGTCATATATCTAGTGAGCAATCGCTCTCCTCGGTTTGCCATAACTGTGAAAAAATTATTATATGTTTTTGTATGTACATATGTAGTTAGGATTTAATTGTTATAAAAAATTACTTACCAGCAATATAACTGTATTTATTTTAGGCCTTTCTAAATCGAACGGTAACACTCTAACAATAAAAAAATAAACTTACAATAATTGTACATGCAAAAATAACAAGATTGACCGAACTAATAATTTATCGCATAAAAACTAAATGTAACAAAAAATACCGTTATTTTTTCTAAAAATAAATTTTTTGCGTTTATACAGTCAGCGCAAATTAATCCAAATCCTCAGAAACATACAATTACATACCAAGAACAATGCAAGATTCGAACAGGAATTGCAAAACCAACTACAGATAAACCTATAACACACCCGGGTGTGTTCGTGCTGATTATGTCATGTACGATAGAATAAGATGTCCTAAAAGTTATTTTTTTAACGGTAATTTTTATTTTTTGCAGAAACTTGCTCATCGGGTGGTTTTAATATATGATTGAAAAGATCAATTCGAAAAGTACCTTCAGTTCTGCAAAAATAACATTTAAAAATTTAAAATCACACCCAGGTATGTCGTGTTGACACAAGGGCTAGTCTAGTGGTAAGGGCAATGATAGCCAAGGTGAAAACTTCAACACCAATTCGTCCCACTGCCAAAAATGGTTATGGTGAACTTTCAAAAAGGTTTCCCTCTTTAACCGCAGATTCAGATTATAATCGTCCAGCAAAACACAGTGTGGTTCATCATATTTATACAAAAGGCCGTTTGCCTATGTCAAAACTACGCCGCTTGGACCCGATTAGACATAAAAGCGCGCTTGCAGAATTCCAGCATATGTTATAATTGGGCATATGCCGACCGTCCTCTTCTGCGGTAGCATCTCCCCTTCACATGGTCAAAAAGAAAAACGAGACAGATTGGAGACCATGTGGATATTATCGAAAATGCCGTTACAGAGCCGGATCGATACTCGATCCCACATATTCAGACATTTCAACGGTTCATGAACGAAATGGTCAATGTCTCAGATTTTGTATACGTATATATAGACGATGTACTCGTGACCGGCAAAAATGAAGAAGAGCGTAAATCTCATCTCAACCAACTGTTTGAGAGATTAGTTGAATTTGGAATAAATATTCAAATTTCCAAATGTGAATTCGGCTTATCGGCACTCGACACCAAGACGAATCGAAGCAATCACAGATTTTCCAGCTCCAACATCTGTAAGGCAAATCCAGCTACTCATAAGAATGGTTAACTATTACCATAGGTTCATTCCTAAGTTAGCCGAATTGCTGTCGCCAATTCACGAGCACCTGGCCAAGCTGAACAAAATGAAAAAGAGCTCTAAAAATTGTTCGTGTCCTATCTATCTAGTATGTGATGTTGCGTTTGACCAAATCAAAGACGAACTTGCTAACACGACTTGCTAACAGCCACAGATGCCTCAAATATTGCCATTGAAGCAGTGTTACAACAGTGGCATAATGGATATTGGCAACCGTTGGGATTCTTTTCACCGCAAATTATCAAAGGCGGAAAGTAAATATTCAGCCTTTGAGCCAAAAAAGTCCACGACAAATTCAGCACCTAGATTTTATCGCTCAGTTTACGACGGATGTGCGACATATATCAGGCGAGAACAATGCGGTCGCTGACACTTTGTCACCACCGACCGATCAATTCGATACCATTGACGAAAATTCAAAGCTAAATCTTAAAACTCTAGCTAGATCGCAAGAATCTGACGATGAATTGAGAGAAGTTACGAATGCTAAATTTAAATTAGAGCTTACAATTCTTTCGGATTTAAAACTATATTGCGAAACATCTACGGGTGTTCATCGACCATTTGTTCCGAAGTCAAAGAGATCATTAGTATTTAGTGCACAACATAGTCTCTCTCATCCAAGCATGCGTGCCACAAGAAGATTAATTGTTAAAGGACAGCTGAAATCGTCACTCAAAGTTCATAGAAATACGATGCATTGGAGTACTGAGCTACCCCTTGTCTTGATAGGAATAAAAGCAGCTATCAAAGACAATATGAAATGTTCCTCAGTAGAACTAGTATACGGGCAAGCTCTGAAGCTACCAGGAGAAGAACCGACACACGCAAGCCAAATTATACGCCAATTTTCGTACCAAAATCATTAAAAAATTGCGAGTATGTATTTGTTCGAGTTCACAAAGTACAAACTGGCCTATCCAATCCTTATGAAGGACAGTACAGAATCATTCGTCGATTTATGAAACATTTTTTTATAGACCAAAATGGTCGCAATACAAATGTTTCAAGAGACAGACTGAAACCGGCGCACGGCATACAAATTTCGTCGCGCATAGCAAATATCAAACAAACACATCCTAGGAAACCTGTTCGTTTCCAAATTCCTAATATTTTCCCTCAAATTTCCCAGCAAATTAACCCTGCGTTCTAATTCGAATGAAATTTACTTGGATGTACTGTAGCAGATCAAAATACCATAATTGTTAACACTTAAGAATGCACCCTTCACCCTTTGTGCATTATGGATAATTTTATGTTACGCACTGTATTAATGTGTTTAAGAAAAACTTTTGATCATCAACACAAAAATTCAATCAGTCAGTTATTACAGGTGGTACGACATAACAAGTACCAATTATAAATTGGTAAGACAAAATGAATAATACAAAGTGAATGGTACAAAATAAATAATACATACTAACTTAAAATAATATAATGTAGAACTAAATTATGTTTCTCTCTCTCTCTCTCTCTTTCTTTGGCATTATATCCCACATCAAGGGATTTGGCCGCCTCAAATGAGGTTTCATAATCATATTTGCATTTCGGATAATGAGTGATTATTTCATTGATCATAAACCACTTTGCCACCGAGGCACTAAATTATGTTATAATAATAAAAATGTTAAAAGTTTTAACCCATTCAGTCGTGCATTTTTTCCAGACATACAAAAAAATTATTTCAATGATTAAATATGTTGGAAAGCTTATGAGAATTATTTACAAATTATGAAAAATTAAAATTTGTTCCTGATTCTAGGCCTAGCGCAATGGGTCAAATTCTACCCAATTCGTTTCATATGTAGTAACATTTAGATATTAATTAAACAAGGAAGTATTGATACAATATTTTATTTCAAATGGTTTGGTATTAATTATCACATGTATTTTCAATTTATCACAATTCAATAAAAATATAAAATAATAAGAAATAATATTAAACAACATCAAAACAAAAATAGGAACTTAAATTTGATCAAAGCTTCTAAATTTGATAATCTATTTTTTATGAAACTTCATAAAACAATTTCTGTCCTTATTTAGACATAAATGCACTTTGCATTTTATGCAAAAGAAGTGTGACTTTGATACACATTTTGGCATCTTACATCGAAGTGGTAGTAGCTTCTGATTATGGTCAGGTAGATGGTCTACCTGGTCGTACTGCAAATCTTTAGCGGGTCTTACTTCAACACGTTGTTTTTAGAGTTTGTTGGTGAATGAGACTCTTCAATTTCTGTTAATGGTGGACGTCCCCGTTTTCGAATAGTGTTCGAACTTTTAACCATCAAACTGTTAGCAAGTTACAAACGAAAGTTCAATAAATCTGGGATACTTTTTTTAGCAATGCCCGCCTTCTGTTGATAGCTACGGTACTCAATCCATGCAGCAAACACAGCGAAATCTATGAAATGCGCAACTACACGCAATGTCCATTTTCTAGATTTTATAAAAACACGATAATAGCTTATCAACTGATCGAAAAAGTCCACTCCGCTCATATTGGTATTGTACAATTAATAATCTCGGGTTTTTTAATAGTAACATATTTCTTTTGTAATTTATCCCACCGCTTTACAGTTCCTTCCGTTCCAATACCAATAAAATTTGATGATGCATGAACCGATTTATTGTCCTGCCATTTGACAATCACAACGTTTTTGTCACGGCTATGCACTTCATCGCTCGACCCTCTTTCTGTGAGATCTATAAAAGGGGGATTTTTGAACCGGTTTATGCGGATAGTCCCAATGGCGTTAATGTTTCTCGCTTTCAAAATTTCAAAGACTTGGTATGACGAGAAGTATTGTCAAAATATAACTTGTGTCCAGGTAATGTTATTCTTTTGGACAAATGAAGAACAGTAGCAGCACCGAACCCAATTTTTTTTTAATCTGCCTGAGAAATCTCCGTTGTTTTGCCTTGATACACAAAAAAAACATAGGGCAATCCACTTTTACTACAAAGAACAAAGTTTTTAAGCCCCCATGGATCCAGTTTACCCTTAACGTATTGTTTAGCATGAAATTTTCCTCTGAACGGGATCATTTGTTCATCTATGGATATATTCTCTTCCAAAGAGTGTTCCAAGCATCGATTCCTTACGCTGTCAATAATTGGTCTGACCTTATAAAATGTGTCCGTAGAGTGGTCTGTGGCATCTAAGTTATTAATAAAATGTAAGTTATTATTAAGACCACGAACATCGTTTTGTTCTGCATATACGTTAGTAAAAAAACGCAGTCTTCTCGAAAAATTCCAATGGGAAATATTTTTCAAAAATTTGTAATGGTGTTAAATCAGTATTGGAATCAGAAAACTCATTTGAACAAAACGGAATTTCATTAGTTTCAAACAGTCGAGTACCACGACGCCATTGAATGCTGTTTTTTCCGTATATGAAATATTTTGAGTATTAGCTTCGTCGATAAACTCAAGCTAAACGTTGTCACAAATTGCATTATCGTCCCCCGTAGCCAAAACAACAAAGCTTTGGTCAATATCAACCGGATCTAGCTCGGAATCGATTAGTAACTCTTCTTCGGGCTTATGAGTTAAATGTCCAATATTATCAACATCATTTATACCAGGATCTGGAAAATTGAAATTTGTTTCCATGTCAAATACTTCTGTAGATGGTTCTAAATAATCTCCGTTGTCTTCTTCCAAATCATCAAAATAATCATCATCGGAATCATCACCGTTCATAATCTCCGCAAGTTCTGTTATAGTAAAGTGCTTCTTTGCCTTTAAAACAGCCTTACGCCTTGCCAATGATTCATTCATTCTAGAAAATAAACGAGAATTTATTAAATTTGGTAGACAAATATTTTTTGGGTTAAAAACAACCCACAACCATTGAAACGATTTGGGTTTAATACAACCCATAGTAATTTAAAAAAATATTGCGTATACAAATTATAATAACATAGCTCGATACTATAGTTGATATATATTTGAAACTGTTGTTTTCTTACCTTTTTACGCAAAAATTTCTGAGATTCGCAGAAAATTATCACCAGAAATTAATAAAATTTAACTCCCGCCAAATTCAATATTTCAAACACCTGTACAATTGTTGACATTTCGTTTAATACTAAATTCTCTAAATAAAATATGGTAAAACTAAGGCATATATCGTCGGCCTAAGTGTGAATTAACGTATCGGACATTTTTCGAAAAATGCGATTTTCATATTCGAGTGCTCGTAGTGAGAAAATGTATCTGCATATTGCTCCATCGAACGATTTTTTTTTGTTCATGTTAATCTTCCTTGAAGATAGAAACCAAAATTTACGCAAGTTCTAAAATAACCAGTTTGCACTTACGTTAATTCACAGTAAGAACGACGATATATAGAAATACACATTTCAAATAATGTAAACGAAAAAAATGTAGTTGTATTTTCTGTCGTTTTATTTTGCAAAATTGAGTTTCAATGTGATGGGTTGAATTTGACCCATTACGTTTCAATGAGTGTAAAGTGCTTGCAACAGTTTTTGTTTCATTATATCATATTTTGATATAAAATATACGATAAAAGACCGTAAATATAAATCCGCAATCGTACAGGTTATATTTTGGAATATCGTTCAAGTGTAAGTTACGTAAAATCATTTCAAATCTGTTTAGCCAAATGCCATTATTTCAACATGAGACACATTTGTGACAACTATATAAATTGGTCTGTCTCACTCCCAGTCAGACTCATGAATTCTCAGTTCACAAACTGTTTTCAATAGACCGTGTCCAAGATGGTTGATATCCCATACGTGCTCATCATCTGAATGGTCACTATCTTCATCGGTTTTTATATTTTACTCAATCTGCATTATCTTCAAGAAGATCAAATAGGTCGTTTAACGGCAGTTTACTAAAATGTAAAAAAATTTTTTAGTGCATACTGTCCGTTATAAAGGACAACAAACAAATCCTCAATCGTGATTACTGTATTGTATACTGAACTGTACTGTATTGTAAACTGAAATTTTATTTATCTTAATTCGCCGGAGTAAAAACTTTTTGGATCCATTGCACAAATAAAATTCAAGTTTTTAATAAAAAATACCGCTATGAATGACAGAATGATGATAAATGAAAGATGTTGGTAATTAACAATATGAAGCCAAATGCAATATTGATATTCAGCAGGGGAGTACACAGGAAATTAAATTAAAATTAAAATTAATTAAAAATCAGATGTTCGATTAAACAGACGTACTCCAATTAAACAGAAGTTGGCGGTTGGTTTAAGAGTGTACGTAATGAAACTATAATTACATATTTTAGTGTGATATTTAAATTTTATGGTTTCATATATAACATAGATAATTAACACTCAAATAAAAATTAAGCGACATCCATTATAATACGTTAACATGGAAAGATAATCTACAAACAAATATATACTCACTGGGTATTAGTCGTAAACGTGTTGATTAATTACCGATCTTATCTAAAAATGGAAATAAACTAATCTTTTCCAAACCTGATCATCCTTGAAATAATACTTTAATGCTATTATTATTTTACAGGTATAAACTACCTGGTGTTTATCGGATACAATTATGTTATAATCATGATCAATAATTTCTACGTTTATATTGCCCAAGAAGCCATTCAATTCTCGGCACTTAAATTATTTATTTATAACTCAAAAGTCATTTACATGGTTAAAACATAACCTAAAACGATTTTTTTTTGTGTGTGCTTTTTATTTATATTCGCGCTGTTGTTACACAAGGAGACGATGAATAAAAAAGAAAATCGCGCGCGCGGGAACGAACGATTTTAATAAGAGAACACACAACTAAAATAATGAGCGGAACGTGATTAGAATTATCATTTTCAGTTTTTATTTTCTGGAGAACGTTTCCTGATTTTCATTTTATTATTTTATTTTTTTTTTGTTCACAATTTTCACTTTAAAAATTATTTTATTTTCTAAATCTTTAAGGATATAAAAATTACTTAAGCAAAATGAATATAAATTATATTAAATAAAATAAAATGTTTTCTAAATTTTCTACTCTCGTATGTACAACATCATGTTCGTAGCTACTCATGTAGTTTGAAGAAGAAATCTTGAACATTTTTTTTTGAGCATGCTTTCGTCTAAATTGATAATTTATAATTGTGATGTAATACGATAATTTCCTTCAAATTGAATTTTTGTATGGTATACAGTGAGAGAGACAGATAGATTTATGGTAGAAGATAAGGGTAGCCATGGATCAGATTAAAATGTGTAATAAGGGAAGGTAAAATATCTAAATTGCTGCTTAATGAAATTTATTTTTTTCGTTTAATCGATTTATAGGAATACTTTGGGTGCGTGCAGAGATTGTATTTATTTTCAAATTTGAGTCAATTATGAAGGGCGTAAACGGCCGATGTCCCGTCTCAACAAAAATCGTTAAGACCAACTGATAACTTACACGAAATATCCATAGCGAAGTTAAGCAAACCATTCACCCACTATTCTTTCTGATTAGATAAGAAACTATTTCTTTTAGATTTTGTTCTGTGTTGATGACAATTGTTCCTAACTTTTAATTAGATTGCGATTCTCTCCAAATTTTGAGTTTTTGGATTTAATGGATATAATTCCATGACCAAGACCCCAAAATTGTTTATGCAATCCCGACACTTTCTCCAATTTCCGATCTACCAAAAAATGTGCTGTATTTAGAAATTTCATAGTATTAGAAAATATTCGCACGGTTATTCTTGAATTAAACACAGCTTCATTTTTTTTTTTGATTAATGTAGAAAACTCGTCGAAGTTAAATCGTATATTGTAGGTTCGTGGACGTAAATTTAATTGTGAAATACATACTATAAATTTACACTGTTAAATTTAAAAAGATTCCAATTGGATTTGTTTTGTAGTGAAATTGAGACACTTTTAGATAATGTTTAACATTTATATTAGGGAAGTACCTGAGTCACTAATAGCGTCACTGTAAAGATCGTACAATTTAAAACACGAGAATGTTCTGATAGAATTTCACATTTTATTGCATCGATCCTTAGATGTTCACGAGATCTCATCTACATGGTCAGGTAGAACAGTGAGAGGCCCCTATGAGTTTGGTGAACGAGATCTACTAATGATGATTTTGAATTTGTCACTCTCATATATCCGAATAGGTTAGAAAATTTCCTATCAATATTGTGAAAACGGAACACTAATGATGATTTCTAAAATTTATCACTTCAATTTTATTCTAAATTGAAAATTTTGGTATTTTCACCAATTGGATTTTTACTCAACTGACGACATTCCCAAATTATTAATATGCCCCTATAAATTGTATGTTTTCGGTTTTTGTCACATTTAGAAAAAGCGTGAAAAGTAATTAATTTAGTGATTGTAACCAAAAAAAAAAAAAATAGTTTGACAGCTGTCAGTTTAGGGTTCGTACACATGCAGCACTCCATGAAAACCGTCAAAATTGCCGCATTTGGGGTTCAAAGAGTCCACATGTGATTGTCGAAAAATAAATGCAAAATAAATGCACAACGTGTCACTGTTTGGTGCGGATTTTGTTTAGAGGTGTCATTGGACCATATTTTTTCGAAAATGAAGCTGGTCAGTCGGTTACTGTTACTGGTGCTCGATATCAAGACACAATGACCGAGTTCTTTCTGCCTAAATTGGATGATATTGATGTGGACGACATGTGAAAATATCAACAAGGCGGTGCAAAATGCCATACAGCGCGTGAAAAAGTTCAATCACTGCATGAGACATTTCTTGGACGTGTACTTTCTCGTTTTGGCGATGCAGAATTGGCCCCTAGATCATGTGTAACATCATTTGATTTTTCTCTATTGAGTGATTTGAAATCAAAGGTTTATATTAAAATGCCCACATTCACACGTGCGTTGAAGAACGATATTCCACGTAGTTGTTTTAACGAAATTCAGTTACATTTATGCAAAATGGTCATGGAAAATATCGACAAAAGATTGCGTAGCACGATGTGGTATTCCATACAAAACCCTATTCCATAATTGAAAAAACTGTGTTTTCAATTTAATCCAAATCTTGCGTACATTTTAGGACCGTCAATTGGTTAAAATCCAAATTGGCGAAATTACCAAAATTTCCAATAGAGAATAAAATTGAAAATTAATAAGATTCAAATTTTGGAAACCATGGTTCTCGTTTGGATTTTGGAAACCATGGTTCATTGCTTCCCGTTTTTTTACAATATTGATCGATAGTACTATGCCCTATTCGAATATATGAAAATGAACCCGTGGATGTTTCTGGGATAGGTGGTATAACCATAAACGTAAAAATGCCTCCCGTTCACCACACTCACCACACTCAGGGTTTGACTGAGCTTTCCGCCCATGAAGAAGTTCCCATGAACTCCTCTCTCAGACATTCCGTTTCCAAAGGGATGCTGATTGAAATGAAAGGACAATATTGATCATCGAAATTATTTGGTGCTCCTTAATCAATTCGTTCGGACAACGATTTACAATTCCAGAGGTACAAAGGTCTGTTATTACATTATGGCATAAAAGATTTAAAAACTAAAGTTAAGGTCAACAGTGGAATTACAAGTAGGACAGGTAATTTATATAACAATCCACCCACAAAGGGACACTTCAAAAAAACTGTGTTCGAATTGGGTGCGGCACTCCACAAATCGAGTAATAAGTAGATTGTGTGCACTTTATTTATTCCATTGCAAGCTTAAAGCAGCAAATACAAATCGTTTCACATTTTTTTAAACCAAACTCGATTCGGCAAATTAACCAAAATGAAAAGCTCAATTATTAATTCACACCATAAATATTCGTTTGTTGATGTAAGATTTATATAAATTCTTCAACTACAAACATACAGAGTAAAATGATTTACGAGAGGAATATTGTTCATAATACACATGAGACTAATATTCATAGAATCATAAAATAACGTGAGCTCGTGTATATTAACACATGTACGTACACATTCAATATAAAAATGAAACACAAAAGCATGGAAAACCCTCAACGTATCACTTTCCATTTACATATAGATTTTCGCGGGAATACAGTAAAATCAGTGCCACAAGTAAAAAACAAATGTTTCATTGCCGCGCGAACAAAAAGAATAAACCGGATTTTAATGAGATTATTCCCGAAGACACCAACAGTACATACGAGAAAATAAGAAGAAGTATAAATTTTCATATTTTAGCTGGAAATACTCTCAAGAGTGTTCTTTTTTAAATTTTTAAGTTGCTTTTGTTGTTATTGTTGTATATCTTAACTGTTTTATTATAATTTTATTCCATCTCACAAGCACAATATCTGTATATATGTATACGAGTAAAGTCTAAGTGGCGGTTTATGTTACTCGTATATTAATAATTTATTTAGATTATTATTTAGATCAAATGAAAATGATAAATAAGAAGTGTCAATGGTATTATTACTAATTCACATATCATGAACGTATGTGGGTGTGCAAACGCGTGGGTACAAAAATAAAATGTTACACAGCTTTAGTATTTCGCCTCTACTAATTCTTTTACAAATTTATTTTTAGATTTCGTAATAAGCCAATTATTTGTTTTCGTGTTTTTTTTTATCTTTTACCGCAGCATAGTGGTATATTATTTTGCTGGAAAATCCTCTTAACGTTACGTGTTTAACCTGCTAATTAAAATGTACCTCGGAGCTAGTCTAATTTTGTAACTGTCACTCGCTAACAGGAAAATAATTTCGTCTAATAAATACAAATAAAATTCTGAGGAACTGTCCAATTCTAACAACTATTAAGTCAACAATAAAATGTTGAGAGAACTTTTTGTTTCCTCTGGTGGTTAAGTAGTTCGAAAGGTCTAATTGAAAAGATGTCAATAACTAAAAACACAACATCAACCTATCTAGTCACCATAACACAGCTATACTTTTTTAACTGTCCATTCCTCTAATGCTAAGTAGTTTTATGAATTTCGGGCGTTCGATGATGGACATTATTATTAGTATTATTATTATAGTTTCCTGGAATCCAAGCAACTTCTGTACTCAATGTCACACTGGGCCCACGGAGTAAACCGAGCAAACTGTAGAAGCTTGAACAAGGTCTGGGAATGCAGTAAAGTATTATCAGGGAATTGCAGTTTATAGTTAAGAAACCGGGACCGAACTACCTCAAAAGCTTGACAACCACAACAAGGTGAATGAGTTCATCGTCCTTTTCAATGCAGTTTTTACACAAGGAAGCGAGAGATTAAAATGGTCGCGCTAAAATAGCAACCTTAACTCTTAGCTGGTTTTTCCTAAAAAACATGCGTAATTGTAACCCAAAGATTAAGTTCACAAATGAAGTACTTTTATAGGTCATTGTGATTGTTTTTTACCCCTACAGATTTATTAGACGAAATGTCCTGGGCGCGTATTCTTTAAATCGGTGCGTATTTCCGTCAGCGGATTATAATTTGCATTAACTTTTTTTATATTATTCGAATTTTTCGCCGGCTACATTAATCGTTTTTTTAAATTTGGTTGTAAGTTTTATCTTTGGGAAGATAGCCCAAATAAACAAAAAACAACTAAATTCTACTCTCCAACAAAAATATACTGACAGCGAAAATCAAAAATTACTTTGAATCACCCTCCTTTACCAAAATGTTTATGTTTACTCTCAGCCCAGAAAAATGTTTGTGGCATGATAATTTTAGCTGTCATGACAGTAAATATTTTCGGGGCTGAGAGTCAAAAACTTGATATACAAGTATACAAATTTTATAAACAAAAATAAATAAAAAAAATTCTATAAAATTTTGTAAACGAAATTGTATAAATAAAATTAGACTCATCATTCAAAACATGAGCAACATTCTTAGATTCTAAATAAATTACAGTAAACAATAAAATTACTGTTAATTATCGTAACATAGTGCAAAACTTTAGTATATGATATATAAAAGTGTTGGAACTTGTTCGATCAAAGTTTCAATGCTTTTTTTAATTCAAAATGAGCTGAGATATAGCAGAGCCTCCTAAATATAATAGCCGTATCATTCAGCCATTTTTTTCCATGAGCTTTCCATAGAGGGGAAGCTTTTTGTACTTTTTCATATCAACCAGTGTATTTTAATATTTTTTTGGAAGCTTTTTTAAACATAAATGCTTTGTTTGAATTTTTAATGTGAATGCTTAATTCAATATTCAGTAAAAACATATTTTAAAATTGAGTCATACTATGTTTAGTTAACGCAACAACATTTAAATTAGTCTAACACAATTTTTATTTTTTTTTTTGTAGAAACAAGAATTTGTTTATACGTGTATGTACAGACAATAAGAAATTAGTATGAAGTGCTCCATCAAAAATTTCAGCATTATTTTTCCAAAACAAACGTTCGTTAAAAAATGCTTTTGTAGTAACAATGTAATATGGGGGTTATTGCGTTTTGGATTCTATTTCAACATTGGTGATGAACAAACTGCAAAAACTGTTTTTTCGTTACTTGTTAAAAATTAGATTTTTCATCGCAACAAATTCGCAGCCTATATTGCTTCATCCTGGGAGTCAATTCGCGTTCCGTGAAATAATAGAAATGGAAAGTTTTTTTCATTAGCAATCGAGTAGGCTTGCATTTCCCATAAGAAATTTAAAATTACATGCGAATAATTCCAACTACTAGATTGCCAATGAAAAAAACTTTTCATATTGATTATTTCACGCAACGCGAAATGACTCCCTGTAGCACTATTCTGGTAATTCCCTGGGAATAGGGAATTGGGGAAAGGTTTTATATGTAATTTCTATTTTAAAATTTTTTTTCTGGCATACTGAGGTAAAAATATAGTGGTATTTTTTTGAAAACAAAATAAAATTGGGAATAATTTTCCCTGCCAATTTAGATATGGAAAAATTATTCCCAATTTATAAATATTTGCATCAAACTTTTCTTCTTAGTAGGCCGGGAAAAAAATATTTGAACTGAAATTACATATAAAATCTTTCCCCAATTCCCTATTCCCAGGGAATTACCAGAATAGTGCCACTGTAGTATAAACAAAACAGAGCTTCACAAAATAAAAACATTGTAATTTGATAAAGCTTTTCGCAATTACTAAACCAATCAAAAGATGTCGCTAAGAGTAAATTAAAGCTAAGTATTAAAACCCAAAAAAGAAAATTTATTATGTATACTGCCTGGCTCAATAGGTTTTGGAAATCTCATGGAACTAAAAATAACCCAACACGAGCGAATTGGACTGAAATAAAAAAAGAAAAATTTGGAAAAATTGTGAATTTTTTTTTTATTTTTGTTTTACAGCGCGCAGCAACTATGATGGTGAATAGTTTACGACGAAAAGTTTTATTTACGCCAACCGCAATTTTTATTTATAAAATTATAATTGTTTGGAGTTTTGTTAATTATGTTAAATTATTCTATTAAAGATTTCGCGCTTAACTTGATAATGATTTATTTCGTAAATATTTGTTTAATTATTTTATTCTTTTCTGTAATTTCAAGTAATTTGATTGTAAACGAATTTTGAGATTACAGAACGCTCGGTTTACAATCGCATAAAATTTAAGTTTTCTACGTTTTGTTGTTTTTTGTAAGAATATTTAATTAAGAAAATTAACGATGTTGTATAGATTTCCAATAAATAAATTTTGATGAAAAAATTGTATTATATGAATAATAATTATTAGTTCTACATGGTGATTCATAAAATGTTGTTTCAGCTCACGTTTTCTCTCTTTAATTTTGTTATGGTCATTTATATTGCTATTAAATCCATCGTTCATCTCGAAAATTCTGATGTGCATATTACCAGAATTTACTAAAAACGTTAAATTTTTATAAAACTAAATTTTAAATTGAATCCGCGGCAGCACCCTTTACAAACTTACTTTACTAACCTACACAACTAAACGTAAAGCTCATTTTTATAGAAAACTAATAAATTTATGCTCCGCTTAAGTTTAAATTTAATGATAAAATACTACATTATGATGGCTGATTTTGCAATATGTGTTCCTTGAAAATATTAATTAAAATATAAAATTAAAATATAGATTTGTTTAATTTTTTATTCATAACTGTATGTTCAAAAATTTTCCAATTATCACGGTTTCTTAAAGTAACTCAACAAAAGCTTTCCCTATATTTAAAGCTTTCTTTTTAATATTAAGGCTCTTTAAAATCATAGATGGCTCTGGATATAGTTCATAGAAGTCGGGAACTATTACGTATGTGAAGAGCGCCCGAAAATCATCCCGAAAAATGACTTCAAAAAATTGTTTGAGCCCACGCTAAATGCGATAAAAACCTTTTTGGATCGAATAACAACATGAAACCTCTCAAAATTACACTATCTCGAAAATAAAAGAAATTTGATTTAAAAACCAGTTTATTAAAAACCAGTTTATATTAAAACTATGCTGCACAACAATATTTAGAAAATCGGCTACCTAGCAATTGTTATGAAGAGTTTTTACACCGGGCAGAATCAACATATAATTTCCATTTTGATAAAATAAAGGTAAGACAAAAAACCAAATTAGACAATATTTCGTTAAATAAATTAAGTGAAACTTCGAATAATCAAATAAGTACGAATGAAAGATGGTTGGTTAATGCGTCTAATGTTGATCTTCCAAATAACGTTAAATTTGTTTTAAGTTTAGGCAATAAGTTCTGTCCACCTACAGTTGATAAGTTTGTACCATTTTATGAAATTATCTCAGATGTTGAAAGCGCAATTTTTAATTTAGATGAAAATGACAAAATTAATATTCGAAATCGGTTTGTAAATATTTTAACAAATTTCAAAAGTAATCAAAATTCACAAAAACTAACACCCTCGGAAAATCAAATTTTATCATATGTTATGTAAAACAAACAAAAACGTTTTTGAAAAATAATCCTAACATTATGGTTACACGAGCCGACAAAGGTAATGTAACAGTTGTCACCTTATGTAAGGATTATTTAGAAAAAATGTATAGTTTATTAAATGATGATACGACGTACATACAAGTGCCCAAAAATAATACAACGCCTATACAAACTCATATTAGCTGCATTTCATGATACCACCATGATCCAGATCAGATCAAATTTTACATGTGAGATGAACTTTGGATTTTTAATTGGGAATTTCCAATATTGTGAACGGTGAACTATACAACGTTTCGAGCATTTTAACAAACTACAACACAAATTAATTGAGGATATGTTTTGACTAGACATGACAGTACTTAATTACTTTCTTGTTTTGACAAATAACCTACACAGTTTTTTTTTCATTACCTGCGTTGATTTTCGAATTTTTTCGAACTTGTACTAAAACACATAACTTCACTCTTGTCTTATAGAAAAAAAATTTAGAACACGATTTTATAAGTCAGTGTCCTATATTGATACTATTTAATATTTGCTAAAACTGTATGGATTTTGTGGGCTGAGTGTAAAAAATGTCATGATAGCAATAATTTTGTTGCCATAGCATTCGTATGAGACGGAATTTAGCCTATCTTCACACACATATGAAAATTGGGCTTATTTCACAAACATGTACATATTTATAAATATTATATATGTATCTACTCTCAGCCCCAAAAATTTCAACTGTCATGACATTTTTTAACTATCATGATGGCAAATATTTTCGGAGGTGACAGTAAAAAATGTCATGATAGCAATAATTAGTGTTGCCATCGCATTTTTTGGGGATGGAATTTGGGATATCTTCACATACATGCAACTTTTCTATTATTTATTTCTCGACTAAGGGAAAACTTCGCGCGAAAATGCACAGAAAGCAGAAATTCAACAATTTCCGTTTTGGAAGTAGTAGGCCTGGCATCTGGAAGCCACAGCACATCAAGTTTGCAAGATTTATTTTAATCAAATACTTTTAGCCTGGTTATTACAGAAAAACCAGAAGTTAGTCCAAGATGTCCTGCTAGTAGATCTTAAAATTTCTGTATAATCTTTTTAAGATGCTAAAAGATTATCCCAATCAAACCTTCGTTATATTTTTGAGCCCATTGCAGTTTTCCTAACTTTTTTAAGATTAGAACACCAGCTTCCTCCGATTTTTGTATTTGGTTTTTTGGGATTTGGATTTTTCAAAAATAATGTCACAGCACCCGTCAAGCAATTCAATGGCATCAGTCAAACTAATCTCGCCCAAAGATAATTTTACAAACTACTCCCAGTTGGTAAGCTTTTTATTACAGGAAGTTTTCTCTCTGTGGTCTTTTAAGACTTATGTTAAAAGAGATGCAGCTGCAATGAGTAGCGAAAATGTCATTGCTCAACTTCCAATTGATGATTAAATCGATAATCAATATTGAACACAAAATAATATCATTCACTTCCCTCCATACTCAATTGATGAAAATTGTCTAGCAATCTTTGTTGATAATTTCAAGATCAGATGTGCTTAGATTTAAGCACAGACAAACCCCAGTAATTAATATTCGAGCTACCTCATAAAACATGGTTATAATAAACTAATGATGGCATGCGTAGATCGTCGTCTTTCAATGCACTTTATATATTTAGCATTTTTGTATTTAGTAAAAAGTAGAGAGCATGCGCAATTTAATTCTTGAACGAAATAATTTAATTTTTCAGGATCTTTCTATTCTCCCGACCGATTGGCTGATCGAGGTAAAATTTTAAGTAAGGTCGTTCAGCTCTGTTAAATTTGTGTGACATAAATGATATAGGTCTGTCTAGCTCTACAATGAGCTTTTGAGATAGAACACCACCGATATCACTTGAGCTGGCATCACATTGGATATAAGCATATTTGGTGAAATCCGGTGACACAAGAACAACGAAAGGCCAAGGAAATCCTTCTAAGGAACTGTGTTAGGAGAGCGATAGTTTAGCGTACATTCAAACAAACCGTGTCTATACCACCTCGCAATTCCCAGGAAGCGGCGCACTTATCGAACAGTTTTACGCTTTCAGCACTTACTCGATCTGGTTCTCAACGTTCATCCACTATAATTGACAGTTACGCTTATCAAAAGAGGTCGTCCTCTAAGTAATGTGGGATAACTTTTCTCATCAGTTGACATAGCGATCGAGGAGCATTACAAAGTTCAATAACATTACTTTAAATTGTTAAAGAAGCCGTTCAAAGATTATGATGGAAGTATTTTCAAAAAAGGCAAATTTAAGATCTAGTTTCGAAATATACTGTCTTGAGTGTGCCCATGAAATCTTCGACCAAAGACACAGCCTTTATTAAATTTGCCCACGCACTGTTATAGGAGAGCTCTAAGCGATATCTGATCTATTTCCTCGTCCAAGCTTGTGAAAATCCGGTGAAAGGTCAATGATTCTTTTAAGCCAAATACGTTGCTCTACTGCGCTGATCCAGATCGCTAAAGTCAACGCTATCTACCACCAAAAAAAATTCTTTCATATTTCTCAATTCATATTTTTGGTTATAGATTTACAGGTAACAGCCACGTCAATGTACACAACAACTTTTTGTTTCGATCCAGTTGCAGTTTGTATAAAATAAACTCAGACAGGTTAATTAATTTAATATTATTTTTCTTAATGAAATCATCTACACCCTAACCTAAATTCACTAATATTGGCACTGCAATCCAATAATCGTTTGATATACAGATGCCATTATGAAAGATTACTGCATAAAGTTTGAAGTAATTCTTAACGGGATTTGAAAATCTACGCTCGAAATTTGAGTCGAAAACGATAACATAAAATAGATCGAAGTTTCTCAGTTGTATTTGGACAAGTTGCTCTTCGTAAGTTGTTATGTTGTAGATATAGTGGCGATGTATTTAAGATTGTTTGGAATAAGGTAGTTCCTTTTGGTTAACTTGGCTGATCCGAAGACGACTTTGTGCTAAGTCTTTGAGAGTTGATGGTATTCATGCCGACTCATTCCCGTTTTGGTTTACAACACAACAACATTTTTTGGTTATACGAACTTATAATTATGATGAATTTTCCTCAGGCAACCTGTCCTCGCAGTGGCATCGTTTAGTGATGGTTTTCTTTGCATTAATTACCTACATTTCCATATCTTATACCGTAGACAGACACAAACTAGATAACTTCGTTATCTAGATTATTAAGTTATTTCTGCCTGTCTGTCTGTACACGATTTTTTCAAAACAGAATTATTAAGTTTTCATAACTAGATAAATGAAATCTATCCTGATAAATTAGGCACACTCGCAAAAATCCGGTTACTGTCTGTCACCACAATTTGTTTATTACGATTTTTATAATTTTATTTTCAATCTAGATAACTGAAAATCGCGATAAATTTTGTGTTTATCTACGATATTATAGTTCAGGAAGTTAATTTGGTAATGGGAATATTAGTGTGTGAAATTGTGAAATTACTTGGTTAGTTTTATGTTTCAGGTCTCTAATGCTTCTTAAAATTGATTTAAAATTTCAGTCGTTAGGACGAATTTAAATTAACAGACTTCGGAGTTATGCCTGTCCCGGAGGTAAATCTGACGACCAAAGGGGAATTTTTTTATCTTACGATCCGTATATTTTGCGGGGAAATGGAGCGGGCCAGTGATAGAATTTGATTGTCGTTTGGAATTTCAGTGCGGCATCCATGGTCCCTCCCCAGAATTAAAATAAAAATTCTAGAAAACAAAATAGCCTTGTTTTCATATTTGATAATGAAAAATATATTTCCTATACTCTTTTTGTTCATCACGGGTTTGTTTGCAGTGGTGGCATTAAACGAAAATGGTTAAATGAATTATAATTAATATTAATAAATATTTATAATGTTTAGGAAGTCAAAAAGTATTATTAAAATTATATCAGGAAATCTCCAGGTTCATGTAAATTAATAATATTTTCTGCTTACGTTGTTGAAGACCAATACCATTGTTAACCATTGTAATTTATTCTACCTTCTAGTTGATTAGAATTGTGTTCGTTTCTAATAAAATACTTTTAATCTTGTTATGTGAGAATAGGCTGTAGGAATAGGACCGGCGTTATCCGGCACACTTGTCCAGTACTTGGTCATACAGTTCAATCAATATGGGGCAGCTATATGACGAGATGTATAAAAGTTTAGATATATGATCGGATATCATAGTCTAAGAACCAAAGTACGATTAGGGTAGAAATGGGTGCATGTAGAGCAACCATTTTATTTAAAATTTAGAGGACTAGGTAACAAAATACATAGTCACTTTTGATTTGATCTATCTCTCATTTTAAATAATAATCGAAAATAATTTTTAATAATTTCGTTTAGAATATACACAAAAAATCACAAGCTTTGAAACAATAAATCGTCCCAATTGCCTTTAGCCATTCTCAAACATTTTATCATAATTATTATTATTACTATTATTACTACCAAAGCTACTATATGTATATACTATTGCACACAACTTTACAATTTAAATCATCTAAAAATTCAAATCCTTATGAGATATAACTTGGTACATATATACAATCTCGATATATGTACGAGTAGGAGAACCAGATTCTTAATTAATTGAAATCATAAAGATAAAATATGGATTATGATGAGATATCAGGAGCTTTGCTTTTACTCTTATGTACTTTTAACTACTTTGGGTATGTAGATTTATATTCAGTTGTTATAGGTAGAAAAAAAGGTTATTGCTTCAATGATTATTGTAAAAAGTTAAATGCCTCAAACTATATTTTGATTACCATTATTGTTATCGTTCCCAAAATAAATTTAAAAAAATTAACCGAAATTAGACAATTGTTTTATGTTCTAAAATCACAGAAAGCATAAAGAAAATAAAGTTAAAAGCTCATATATACATAAAATATGTACATTTGTAAATGTCATGTACATCTATCTGTGATATTCAACAAAGTTTCTCGATTCTCGTATTCATATGTACATCCCTATACACATACATACACCTTATACACATTACATATCTAAATTAAGATAAGTTTCTTATATTTAAAAAGCAAAAAAAAAAAAATTATAAAATTTTATTTTTATTCATAATCTAATGAATGATAAGAAAATTATTTTAATGATAAAAGTTTTTCTCAGTTTTATATTCGGAAATTTTTCATTACCAAATAAATATTTTAATTTAGGTTAAAGTTTTTATTTTTATTTTTTTGTGCTTGCTAAATAAAAGCTTAATGATATTTGAGGTATTTTATCCTCACATTTTTATTATTTTTGTTTTTTTTTTGTGGAGAAAGAACCAAGAAATATTTATAACGCTGTAAGGAGGATATTTAATTAAATTAATCTTTTTGTCGTAAACGTTTTGTGGGAATGGGTTGGATCGTTTTAAATAAAGATTGTCGATGAGTTTTTTGTTGTTGTTTAATTTTAATTGTATATGGTATTTGGTATTTATTATGAAATGGTGAGTATCCTTTAACATATAACATTATTAAAATTATTTTTTTATCCTAGAAAATTACAATTTTTAAGAAATTGTATTTCGTCACAATTTTTGTAAATTGTTTTTGTATAATTTTGTCTAGAGCTTTTTTAAAGTGTTTAAAAATAATGTAGGCCACTTTTCACAACATTCAATATTGTTCACCATCACGCATCTCTTTTGATTCACAAATTCTGACTTCCCATAACAAAAGATGGAACTTATTCTCTATATAGTTTACGTATCTAAACGTGTCTAACTATTTGTTGAATCCAGTCAGGTATAACGTGCAAAGAGTTCGTTAATTTTTAGTGTAAATTTTTTACACATAAATATTGTAAAAAGTTTTGTTACACTTTCGATAACACTTTACCTATTATGCTTAAATTTAGGTGGAATGTGAATACACCGCGGATTGCAAACCAAATTCACTAAAAACTCCCAGTTATTGTAAATCAAATCACTGAAACAACTGTTAACCAAAAATGACAGTTTACCGAAAACAACAATTCACGGAAAAAAAACTTTCACGGAAAACGGCAATTCAAACCGAAAACAACAAATTGTCGAAATGGACAATTTACCGAAAACGGCGATTTACCGAAAACGACAACTCACCAAAGAAGACAATTCAGCGAAAACGACAATACAACAAAACCAACAATTCACAGAAAAAACATTTCACTGTAACAACAATTTGCCGAAAACGGCAATTCACATAAAACAAATTCACCGACATTGTATCGTCATTGTATCGAGTTCACCAAAAATTTATCGAAATATAATTAACGGCGCCCCTCATCGAGAATGCTGTTTCCTTCATTGCTTAAAAAACCCTATATTCCTCGTGAGTTCCGGTAAGCTTTTGACTCGATAAATTAATTTTATAAGTCTATTTCCATCCAAAATAAACAATTTCATCGGTAATAAAATTTAATTTTTCTCTTCAATTTGCCATATCTCAGAGTTCCTCCAAAACATTCTTATTCTACATTCGCAATATCATCATTACTGGTTAAGAAATGACATAGTTTTTACTCAGTTAACCATTTTCCAAATCTTCTTCCAAAAATCAGTTGGATTTTAGACTATTAAATATACCCAACGTCTATTAAATATACCCAAGTTAATTATGTTCGGTTAAGGAATGGCCTCAGTACGTCCTTGTTGGCCGCATTTCAGAACTATTTGCATAAGTATTTTAGAATCGCATATGTATTTAACCTTTATATCACATTTCGTCATGATCATATGAAACATAACATGACAATTAATTAAAATATGGCCATTTCCAGTGCTACATTTGGAACTCATATTCGAATACAGTTTTTATCATATAAATCCGTTTTAACTATGAACAAAAAAACAAAAAAAAACGGTGTTAACAAAAAACCATTGTGCACGGAAGGAATTGAGACTCTTATTGGTACTCGAAACGCTAAAGTTAGTTTTATCTCAATCGTGCAACAGAATATGATACAAAATGCAAACCAACAGTAACTGGTCATTTGATTTTTTATCGGTGAAGTCATTTTCGGTGAATTGTCATTTTCGGGAAATTATCGTTTTCGATAAATTGTCGTTTTCGATGAATTGTCGCTTTCAGCAACATTTATCGTTTTCGGAAAAACGACAAATAGCCGAAAGCATCAATTCCCCGAAAACGAAATTCGTCGAAATGAACCATTCACCGAAATCGACAACTCGCCAAAAGCGACAATTCACCGAAAACGACTATTCACCGAAAATGGCGACCCGCTGAAAACGACAATTAACCGAGAAACTATAATTCACCGAGAACAACAATTTACCGAAAATGATAATTCACCGAAAACTACTAATCCTTTATACCACATTCCGATTGTTCCTTTAAAAGGCGAAATTTATCTGGCTTGTAATAAAAACTTCAAACAGAAATAATTTTATTGTTAGAAAATATTTGCTTTAATAATGAATAGGATTGTATTGAAAAACCGAAACCTTAAATCCCAAAATGAAGAAAATTGAAAATCGTGAAAAATATATTTTGCAAAATATTGAAACATAAAATTCTAAAAAGAAATACTCTGGAAATTTAAAATTGGTAAATCCCGTTACATCAGCTCATTCTTTTCTAATTCAAAATCAAATTAAATTATAATTTTAATTAAACTGGGTGAACCATTCCAATTAATGAATTTCGGGTCCTTACTAATTACAGTGCCAATTCTATATGCCCGTCATAATTATAGATTTCCGCTCGTACGACCCCCAAAATTTAAGGGTTGGTGCTAATTTACTGAAAATTAAACTAAGAATTCCCGAAAAATTACTAAAAACCTAAATCCCGAGACTTTGAAATTCTCAAATTGAAAATAAGGCCCTACAATTCCATTCGAAGTCATTTCTTAACGAATTGCAATTTTAAAAATTATATTTAATTTTTTCTGTTCACGAGTTCAACTTTTGTTATTTTTGAATCAAAATTTTCAAGATTTTTATTTCAATATTGTAATTTTCATTAAATTAAGGCGCTTGAATTTTTTTCGGCAAATTTTCGTTTTCGGTGAATTGTCGTTTTTCGATTAACTGTAATTTTCGAGAAATTGTCGTTTTCAGTCAATTGCTTTTAGTTAATTGTTTCTCGGTGAATTGTGGTTTTGGTGAATTGTTTTTTCGGAACATTGTCGTTTACTTTGCATTTTCGTTTTCAGTGAATTATTTTTCAAGTGACTTGAGGTTTTCGGGAAATCGTGTTTCAGTGAATTGTGTTATGAATATCGAGAGTATAGAGGGGGGAAAAACGATGCTTGGGGGAAACTTGTTGACTCGCCTCATTCTGGGATTCCGGGCTTGTAATCCTGAATGATGGTCAACTATTGCACCATGTGTGGGGTCGACAGCCAGTGCAATACATTTATAATTAATTTCTAAAGGGCTGGTGGCCCAAGTCACTTGGAATGTTTCTGATGAGAATTTAGGTTTCATTATTTGTTCAGGGCGTGTTAAGGAGGTATAAATGTTGACATAGACCATTAGGCCATTTTAAATGGTAAGAAATTGGTCGAACGCACGGACGACATTCTCATAATAATAGAGGTAAACGAGGTTAACTGACTTGAGGATGAAATAGAGAGTGTGAATGATATGTGTACTATACATATAAGAGGGAATAATTTAAGGTGCCAACCATACATCGTGGAATAATGAAATCCATTATTGGTATGGTAGGAAACGGATAGCATTGAGTGAGTGAGTACAATAGGTGTATATGTCAAGAATGTAGAATTATGTAGAAAAATGCGTTGTTGTAGAAAACTGAATGTTGAATGTAGAAAATGCGTTGTTATGTTGTTAGCAGCTCATGATGATAAATGGCATATTTTTGTCTTTTCATATGTCAAAGAATTATCTACAACAGATAACATTAAGTACTAAGTATATTTGAGATTTTCTCGGCTTTTCGGTCAAAATATTACTTTTAATGACCCCCATACAATGTTTACAACTTTTCTAGTCGTAGAAAATAAAGAGGCGGTGAATATAGCCTCTTTGTTTTTCTACGATTAGTTCTCCTTTGAGTCGATCTTACTTAATGGTATACACAAAGCGGATTCTATAATGATAAGAATGATAGAACGTGTGAGATTCAACCATATAGATTTAAAATAATGCTTGAAGAATGGTCATTTCATTGAGGATGAATTATGTTGAAAGTGTTTCATTTTGGATGGGGTCGAAGATTTAATTCTGAAATGTTTTGCATTTAATCAGATCAGACAAATGTTCGATGTTCTCTTTAATATACAAAATTTATCTGATTTATTCCGAATGGGAATGAACGTATATAAGGATGTGCATGAATTTATTAGAATAAATCAGTTAGAATTGTTAAAAGGGGATCGATGTGTGAAGGCGAAAAATAGGAAAAAATATCATAAAATTCTAAAAATTGAATTGCAAATTTGAAGCTAGGCTAGACGGAACACACATTATGAGGCTAGTGCCAACTAACTAAACAAAAAAAGAGATATATATTCGTGGTAAATTCGTGGTAAAAAGAAATCGCGAGTTAACCATAACATATTCCCCCTTCGATATTTTAATATTTTGTATATTGTTTTTTTTTTTTTGTTAAAATTTCCAGTTATTTTATTTGTCGATGGGTATGTGACGCACCTGACAAACAAACAAAGCATTTATGTAATAAATTGCAAATAATACTAATTGCATTGTATCCTAATGCCACTCAGATACTACAGACATGCGATGTGGCAGCGTTTAGGCCCTTAAAATCAGCGTGGCAAAAGGTAGTCCTAAATTGGAAACGGGAAAATGTTGATAACATCCTTACTAGAGAAACAATTGCTCTACTATTACAGCTAGCTGTAAACAAAACAGTCAACCCGGTGACCATTAAAAATGGTTTTAAGGCATGTGAAATTTATCGTTTCAACAAATATGTTGTTGACTATTCAAAATGTCTAGGCAAATCAGGCTTATATGAGGGTATACATCAGACAGTCCAAGAATTGTTCAATCCAGTTACCAATGGAAATACAATTCACATGGAACAATTTTCTGATATTGTTGGCCCGAAATTTTTGGAACTTCAATCGATAGAAGATAGTGAATTAATTTTGAAAACTCAGGAGTTTCGATGCCTTCACAAAATTTATAAAGCACTTGCATCCTTTGCCAATTTAGAAATGCTACCGGATATTATGGACATTTATGAATTTATTTATCTATCTGAAGAATTCAACATTGACGGGCAGATGGAACAGTATGGAACAAAAGGTATGGCACTGATAGACAGTATCATCCGGATACGCAAAAATTTAAGAAGCAAAAATTAGAAACGGAAATTTAAAAGGGACATCGGCAACTCTTACGAATTCAAAATAGCTAAAATAAACAAAAAATAAAACAGGGAAAATCAAATAACAAACTGAAGAGAAAAACAAAACCTAAGATTCTACTTAAAAAAATTATGCCAATTAAAAAACTTACTATTAACGAATTTGTTCCTCTGGATAACATTTATCAGACAACCTAAAAAGTATGGGGTCGATACATGATAACGTGGTGGTTACAATAACGCCAATGGAAATTAAAACCGCTTCTCTAACCCAACCAAACCAGCTTGAAGCTACAGATGTCAGTACATTTGACAACATCTGTTCCTTTGACGGATGCGGAATTACTTGCTGCATATGAAGACAATAACAACTCAACATCGTGTTGTAATAATGAAACGATTACGACAACTTTGGAATTAAGCGATACTGATCTTCTACGCACACCAAACGAATTTGAAGAAACAATTTTGACGGCAGCTTCTTCGAACACAACATTGGATATTTTAATGCCTGAAAAAACTGAACGTAACATTGAAAAATACAGCAAATACATTCGCTTCGGGGAAATGTGCTATCATTGCACATACACTATCCATAAAACAAACAAAGGACTCGGCTGTGCGCATTGTACAAGTGAATTTCATATTAGTTGAATAAATAAACTAAAAATTGAAATTGATCCCAATTTGTATGTGCTTCGTGCAAATCTAAGAATTTAATTTAATTTATATTTATTATAATTTTCTTTTATTATTTTAATGTGATGTTGAAATATTTTGTGATATTGAATTACTAATGTATATGTACCTGTTGTACCTGTAACATTAAAAATTTTAATTTATGAAAATAAAGAAATTTTGCATAGATATATAGGTATCTAGGTACCTAGCTATTCTTAGTACGGTCTTATTTAAAACTATAAAAAACTATACCTTTTACCTACCAAATTTAAGTTAGAAACAAAAGATTCGTAAATTTTCTTATAAACGTCCATTATTGTATCATTTATGATTTTAAATAAATTAAATGAACCCTTCCAATTAATGAATTTGGTGTCTTTTTTATAAATAATAACAGCGCCAATTCTATATTCCCGTTATAATTATAGATCTTGGTGTTAATTTACTGAAAATTAAAATACTGAAAAACTAAATCCCGAAACTTTGAAATTCTGAAATTAAAAATACTTAATAACAAAACCTTTAAAACATTAGAAAAACACATAAAAATAATTTATCTTTTGACTAAGTAAATTCGCTCTTGTAATTCACTTAAACTAAAAATAAGTTCGTGTGGAATTGTAGGGGTTAACCGCTTACGGAGCTCTCACGTGCACCGATGGGTTTTTTTTTCAATTTTGGGTGACGTAGCAGCATGGAGAGAAATTTTCAGAAACACGCGACATTTTAACAACGCTATGTACAGTTCATGCGAGAGTATTTAGAATTGGGTCATATGGTGTAAGTCGAAAACACGGAGAACGCAACACGTCCTGAGATCTTCAAAGTTTCGCGTAGTTGGTGACGCTTCCAAGAAAACCCCGACCGCCGCTTCCTTACACGAACTGCTCATGGTCGGCCCTACTGTTCAACCGACACTATTCGCAATCCTACTAAAACTTCGCTGGAACAAAATAGCTATCAGTGCCGGCGTTGAAAAGATGTACTGGCAGATTTTAGTCAGCACGGAAAACCAAAAAGTGCATGCATTAAACAACATTGACGTATGGGGCTGCAGCGACTCCGTATAGCCACCCGAGTACTAAACGAGTTGGCAAATAAGCGTAATCAACAATTCCCTGCAGTATAGTTCTTAAAAGTACTTATGTAGAGGATTTAATAACTGACGCAGCTACAGTTGAAGGAGCAGTCAAATTAAAGGCTTATCTAGTTCAAATTATTTCTTAGGCTGGAATGAAACTTCGAAAATGGATTTCGAATTCGAACAAGTTCTTACGCACCACAATATCAGAAGACATAGAGACTGTATCACGAGCGTTTCAGAAAATCTACCCATGTCAATCTTTTGAAATTTGTTGAACATATTGGTTAATTGAATGTTGTTGCAAAAACCTATTGATTGTGCAACGTTTATTGCATGCAGCAAATTTGGGATTTTTTTGGACATATTTCACTTGGGTAAATATTGCAGCTTACGCAGAGCTATTAATAATATTAGAACTCTGTTAGCATTACAGTTATTCTTTATAAAAGTCATCATTATGATAAACGTGTACTACATCGCTAGGTTGTATTCGCTGTATTTAGAATCAAGAGCAGGCATGTTTATTAGTATTATAAATAAAAAAGAAAATTATTGCAAACATAATAAATAAATAACTAAAAGAAGCCTGGCAAGGCAAATAACAAATTACCTCCAGGCTTTTTTTATTAACCCAATCCAAACATTAAATATAAAATCATTGATGAATTGCTATCTATCTACCTAAATAATAATAACAATAATATAATGATAATAATAACAACAATGATAATAGTAATAATCTCTATAACAATATTGGAAAACAATACGAACATTGTTTTATAAATAAATCAAATTTTTCATGTAGCAGCACAGTACAAGGAAAACCGTACATTTTCCTCTATATATACGTGTATACCTACCTTTAACCCCAAATCACACTCTGTGTGTTCTGGTTTTCCTCTCTCTCTCTGTACGATATTACATAAAAATTTCCCAGCAAAAAAACATGTTTTCTTCGTAAATGTTCTCTGCTTCGCTTTATGTTTGAAATAAATTAACTTACATTTCTGGTACCAAACATACCTACAACGAGCAAAAAAAAAAATCTTCAGAATTCAGACAAATGTAGAAAATTATTATTATTTTTCCAGAGCTTTTTTTTATATTTCACACAACAGCAGCAAAAAAATATTCAGAAAAACACCAACAAATAAAAAAAAATCTAAACAATAATCGAATTTGGCAACAGATAAAAAGATTAAGCAGATTTATCAAGAAAATGATGACATATAAATCAAAATGTGTTTAGGTGTATATAGTGAATATATTTATATAATATGAATCAAGTAGATATTTAAGAGAGGTGGGGGTCGAATTTTTATGCTATCGGTAAATTTACATAAAAAGATTTTTCACTCAATTTCGAAAATGGAATATATGTTGGTTTAGATCTCACGGCATTCGTAACATGTATAACATTTTCGACATGCAAATGAAATAGGTGCGACGTATTGGAATTTATTCACATATGCTCAGGCTTATCTAAATACTAAAATTTAGCTGTGTAATGTGCGTGTATGTATTCAGAATCGATGGAAATTTGGGAATTTTGAATTTGAGGATCATGTAAAATTTTTATTTATTTCGTACACGTTTCGTGAATCTGAATCTTGAATTGGAATCGACACACTCACGCATATAGAAAACAAAATGTTGTTCCCCTTGAGCATGGTGTTGCATTCTTGTAGCGGAATTATGAATGAGATTTCAATATTAGTTGACATTTAAAGGTCCGTATTTTCAAATAATATTATTTCCAAAAAAAAATTTTGTGTCATAACAAATTCGTGTGTTATGTCTTTGAATTTATGGTCCGATTCTGAACATGTAAAAATTCTGTATTTGTGTGTTCAAGATTGTTGTTCTATTTGAAGGGTTGATAAGTTGAGGAATATTGTGCGGTATTTCTTGTAGTTGCCTAAACAAGCTGCTACGCAGTACTCCTTCCTCAGTGAGAGGTCGACGAATCTAGAAACGTAGTTTTCGACGAGTGCTTTTGCGATTGTTAGTGCAGAGTTGTCTTTGATGTAGTGGGCTTCTAGCAACCGCGTGAAACGATTTACGCTCATTGCAATGTAGGTGTATTCATTAGATAGTGGAAGTAGTCTAATAATATCTATATGGAAGTGTCCAAATCTTCCTGGAGAAAATTGGTTATTCCCGTGAGGTGATTTGGTGTGATATAGCACTATGCATTTTCGTTCAAGATTTCATTCACTATTGGATGGGTGTCTTTCGTGAATTGACAGACAAAATCAACGTGGCGTAATTGTCTTTGGTTGTGCTCTGCTTTACGTGAAATTTCTCTAGTAAGTGGCTTGTGGTCGGTGAAAATAGAGGATGTATTCTTGCATAGTGATCGGGCAGTATGGAACTGTCGAGCTCAAGCTACAAATTGAACAGCAACAGCGCGAGTGCATTTCCCTGTCGAGCTCTAGATATTATGTGAAAGGACGCTGAGGCAGTTCCTTCAATTATGATTCTACATACACACCCAGACGGTCTCGTGGTGCAACATTTAACCTAAAATCCTCCTCATGAACGTTTAAAAACATGATTTTAATGATATAAACATGAACATCTAAAAAAAAAAATATTTATATTATTATTTTATTTATTGCAAAGCGCGTCATTTTAAAGCGCGATAATTTAAACGCGATTATCTCGAAATGACGTTTTTCAAGTTGGCGTGCAAGATTGAGAAAAACTACTTATCCAATCGTTCTAAAATTTTAACACGTTGATCTACATATATTTCTGCTCAGAATGAACTACGGAAGGAATAATCGGCTTTGAATTTTTTGAGTTACAACTATTTGGAGGGGGGCGGTACAAAATAGCTGCATTTTCGAAAAAAAAAGCCGCCATTTTTTAATTTTTCAACCAATTGTTTTCCTTTACTTCATTCCAACGGCGATTTAATATTGAATAAAACCCCGTTTTTTAGACGTTTCTGAGACCAGTTACGCCGCGAATTTTCAGTGTTTTTGGAAAACCCTAGTAGCAGACGACAGTGGGCTAAAAAAATTAAAAAATGTTTTTTGTATACTTTCAGTTAAATAAAATGTCTCTAAAAAGATATCTCTTTTTATTCCAAAAAAAAAATCTTTGAAAACCTTTTTTTTCAGTTTTGAAGGTGCTATGTCCCCTTAAAAAATGTTGGGCTCCATCCCTTGCAACTAAAGCGCTGGTTCTGCTAGCTTTAGTAAAAGTTAGCAGAACCCATATCTAAAAACGATTTAAAAACAGTTGGAAAATTAAAGTTTAATTTTAGGCTAATTAAATGCCCAATTTAATTTTTTTTATTATGGTCGCTCTAGGAGAAAAGTAAGGCTTTATCACTTAAAAGCTAGCAGAACCCAAATCCAAAATCGGACCGAAACCGAAATTAGAACTGAAAACAAGAACAATTGACATTCAATAAATTTTAGGCTCAAGATGGCCTAATCAAAAGCCAAATTAAAAAATTTTGGGCTCCACTCGTTTTTTCCCAATTTAATCTAAAGCCAGCAGAACCCAGATCGAAAATCGGACCAAAACCGAAATTAGAACGCAAAACAAGAACAACTGACATTCAAATAATTTTAGGCTCATCATGGCCTATTTCCGTTATAATTTCGGTTTTGGTCCGATTTTCGATTTGGTTTCTCCTTGCTTTAAATTAAATGATCTAAAATTTTGTCAAAAACGAGTGGAGCCCAAAATTTTTTAGTGTGAAAGTGTGAAAATTTTTTTAGTGTGGGTGAAAGTCTTTAGTAAGGTTTTTGCTTGGAAGCTGGTGTTTTCAATGCATGATCTCATATGCTCGCGCTTCTTTTTTCTGAGGTATTTAGTGGTGGCTTCTCAAGCCTGAAGAGATTCTTCTAAAATGCAAGCCAACCCATTTTTCGGAGGCCTGATGATATTTTGCACCGCGGTAGTTATGGCTGGCTATATAAAGTGAAATTGCCCCTGAATATTAGGAGGAGTTTTTCATTGTTACTGTGTCTGTTTAAAAAGCCAGTTACAACTGATTTTTTAATGCATCGATATTCCATCGAACGATCTATTGTGCTTCTCTATTGAACGTAGGTGGCAGCTTGCATTTATATTTGAATACAACAAGCTCATTATCGCTGTCCATATCTGGCCTCTGTAAGATCTATTGTCGGATATGACGGTGGAGTGTCTCTTAAACAACATGACGTTGGATTTGGTTTTCCCATCTCTCATCATTCGATCTCTACGTTACCCTGTGGATTCTCTTGTGTGGAACAAACGTTAGCTCGACCTCTCATATCAAATTAGAAATCCAAAAATACGATTTCCATTCGCATATTTTCTAGTTCAGTAAGCGCATAGCAAATTAATTTATCATGTATGCTGATCATCGACTACCCCGGCCGAGTAGTATCAGTAGTAAACTATCTAGAATTAAAAGTTATGAAAATCCAAATTTTTATATTCTCCCATGTCGTTCACCGACTAACATTTATTTGGGATTTTAGTTTTATGCGCGACAATGAGATAAATATCAAATTGCACTATCCCAACGTTATTAATGGGTGACTCGTGATTCTCGTTAGGCCCATAATACTTGAGTAACTTGCCAAGCATGTTCTCCATATTAATGAAGATTCCTGCGGTCTCTTTTCATTTCTCGATAGGGCAATAAGGGACTTCAGAGAATTTTCCTCGGATTTCCCTTTTCAACATAGATTTTGAGATTTCGCTAGCCTACTTGGCTCAATGGAACTCATAATGGCTTCTATCTGTCTTCTCAAAATTTTTAGTAGGAACGAGAATGCATCGGCAACTTTTTTTCGTCGAAGGTCTAAATATTACATTAACTTCAGTCCATTTAGCCAGAGTAAGGTTATGTCTTCCTACTTATATGGCTTAAAGAAACAGGATTTTCTCAGAGATTATACTTAACGCAGTCTAAATACTTCAGAAGCCTCCTATATTTTATTACGGTAAAGCCTCCAAGCATTTGTTTTAGCATTTCGTAATTCGTATTTGTATGTTTTATGGAGTTCTTTGCAGCAGTGCTAGTCCTTAGCACCTTTAGTTCCATTGGCTGTTGTAATTGGTCTACTAGGAGGACTCGCACCTAATATAGCCTTACTAAAAGCGTCAGATAACTGGTTCTTGTGTAGAATGAGGGGGTTTGGAAACATGTGATGTGAATTTGCATTGCTTCCTAGGATGACCCCAAATTTTTGTTTTTGAGCCGAAGCTGCCTTGGAGTGATGGAGGTCAACCTGCGGGAACCTCGGTAATATAGGTTCGCTCCTTTACCTCAACCTCCACCACAGTTACATCTCGCTAGTGCAACCAGCAACTCTCTATTAAATATGATAATATCCCACCTATAATCAGCCTTTGATGCTTTCAACTTGGCCACTCTCCATCGGGGATCGGCAGTTCACAATTGCTAATTTGTAGTATTTCCAGAATTTCTTTTGGGTTGCTGAGTTCCACTGGAATCCAAACTATCGCTCTAGGTGTGCAGATGATAACCTTTCTAGCGACTATTTCTATAATCTATATAGCACCAGGCCAGACCTCACCTAGGATCTTCTAATTCAGCCTTTTTATGCAGGCTCAATGACCATTGGTCGGCACAAGATGTTAACATCACACGATTCAAGTGCCACATTCCGTCCTTGCTGAAGCTGAAGCGGGTCAAGGGTTTCCCTTATTATTGTTAGAAAACTGGTGGCTAAAGCCTTCTCCACTTTCCTCCAAATTCTGGACAATATGTTTTCGTCTTCGTGAGCTCTGTTAATAAAAACCACCACTAAGTGTTAGCTTAGCATCTCAAGGCCTAGTTACAGTTTCCTGCATTCTAGTCCTCTTTGCATTTTTCTGCGATTTCCCTTACGATCCCTGACTTTTAAGTAGAAAGCCTTGTTACGACACCTTGAGGGTCATAACACGATTTAATTTGTGTTTTTAATTTTCCAAAAAAATAAATTTCATTGTAATTGAATAGGTGGTGCCATCTACATTTAGGCTTTAATATTTTATTCCATGTTTCTGCATTCACCCTATCTAATACATAGACGTCGATAAAATAATTGGAGCGAGACCAATGTGCACCTTGTGAGTGTGTGCGAGCGATGCGATATAGAAGGGGTTTTTTTATTTGTTTTCTCGTTTGTATCAATAAAATTGATGCGCACGGGGACAGAGAGAAAAAGATGGTTCTAGAACTTTTGTATGGTGCGAGTTTTTTTTTTTTTTTTGGTTTTTCAGTTTAGTTTTGATTTTGTGATAAGTTTGGTGCGACTTTAATAATAATATAGTTTTTTATTATAAAAAAGTTAGGCGTCTAGTTTTTGGTCGAAAATCAAATTTGGTCAAGTTTTAATATTAAAATTAGGTAAAGAGATATTTCTTTTGGTGGTTCTAAGCCCCAACTTGTGGATACTTACAAAAATAAAAATGGTACTTGAATAAATATTTTTTTATTTTTTTATTTTTAAAAGAAAATAAAAGTTTCAGTACAAGTGTTGTGAATTGAAATTTTGTTGTGTTGGGAAAGGAAAAAAAACTATTTTAACTATTTTTTAACAAAATTTTTTTGAAAGTGCGTTGTGCGCGTAATCATAATTTCAGGAGCAGTATCAATCAAACCGTTGATTATTGAATTGCTGTGGTGGTGTCCCGTACTGTTACCTAAGCTGCGCGTGTTTGAATAACTGTCAATTACAACCCAATACCAGGGCTCTCCAAATTTTAATTTTTCCGATTGTAAGCCGCAACACAGTTTAATAAAGTGGTCGACACGAGATTCGTTTTCCAGTGAACCGGCGGTAGGGCCGCAACGGTGCAATACAGGGTTTATACGGCGGAAAGGTCGCCTAACAGAAAAATATTTTCGGGTTTTTGCGAGCCCGCGCCCTACGAGTTGTCGGATGGCCAGTTGAGGCAACTTGACTTTGTTTACTGTCAAAGACTTCCAACAGAGAATCTGCATTGCAACGAGCAAGCAGCCAGCCGACCATTGACAAATTTTTTTACGAACAAAGGCGCTGAGACGCCATTACCCTACAGGGTGAGCTTGCTGTAGGTCAATGTACGATATTTGTTTTAATTTATTTTTTTTTTTCAATATAATTTTTTTATTTAAATTATTTCCTATTTGTTTGGTTAATTTTAATTCAATTCAAATATTTTCTTTATTATAATCGAGCACCAAATATACGGTGGTCGTGCACGTGGCCGAGGGTGTACATTGGTTCTCGCTTCAAATTTAGTTGGGCGGCAATATTTTTCTTTCTGATACCATTTTGTTTATTTTTCGCTCGGTCATTTTGTTACTATCGTTATTTTTTTTCGATATTCCCTCCTTTTGTTGTTGTAGGTCTATTAAAATTTTGCACTGCGATTTCAACGGCATTTCTGGGATTCTGTTCCGGTGCCATATTTACAGGCTTTGCTTGTCACTGCCCTTCGTCCCCTTAGGAGGACATCTTAGGAGAATCTCTGAAGATCTCTCCGGGTGAAGAAAGGCCTGGTCCGTTGAAGAGGCGTCCCTACACTCTAATGCTGCTTCGTTGCGACTGGGCATCGTCCTTTCGGGTTCGATGAGTCATTCATGGGAGAGGGAGGGATATCTCTTAAACAACCTAGGCACTTCTCATTCGGGGAGATCCGGTCAGCGCCGGATGGACGCACCCGGTTATTATTTGCTTATCACGTTTCTCAAATTCGTTCGACAAATTCTGGTCGACTTAATTTAATTTTTATTTTTTTTATTTTTGCTTTGATTTTTTTATTTTCTGTTCCACGGTATAGGCCAGGAGGACCCAAGCATCTAATTCTCCCCACCACCCATGCCATTACCCTGAGATCTAGCCGGCAAAATATCACCGTGAGCGACGTGCTTAGTTGAACAAGTGCGGGTCGGCTGAAAGCCATCCGTAACAGCCTTCAGACGAAGGTTTCTGCTTCAATTTAGTAATCTTTTAGCTCATAAGAGCGTTTCTATATCACCGTTTGTTCACTCCTCCAACGGAATCTTATTGAGCCTTGTTAGAGCTTTCCAGACTATTTCCCTTTGTGAGTTACCGCGTAGGAAATAATATATATTTACCAGCGTCCTAATTAGGCTTCAAGTTATAGCAAATCATATCATCCCGAACTTTTCACTGCTGAACGGCAGGTTGAGGACCAAAACCAAATTTGAAGTTACTGAGATCTCTAAAATAGATTAATGGTTTAAGCCAAGGATTTTTATTATTTATTATGAAGGAGCTATATTATGAAGATAGGTGTCACAGGTATAGATGCTGCCAGATGCTGCCAAACTTATGGACTGCGCAGCGACGACGCACCACAATCAATTCCACAAGAAATGTTAGCTCACCACTACTGGCGGAATGATGAAATCAGAAAATACAAAATGTTTGCATCGTGTTGCGAAATTTTGTTTAAAACAGGTATGCATTGACAAATAAAGTATTGAGGTTACGTATGTGAATTCTGAGCACTCTTAACAGGTTCACGCATTACTAACGTTATTATCGCCGAAAGTTTTATTTCATGTGGTTTTGTGAAAATGAGCTTTTGCGCTAAGGTATTTGATCAATATGAAATAATGACATACACCAAATGACACAGTGGTTAAAGTTTTAGCGTTTGGAACGGGAGGCACATTTTTCGAATCCCGATAAGAGCAAGATGTAAAAATGATTTTTCGTCTGCATTCGACTTAAATACTCCAAAGCCTTCGTTGATTTGTTGTTCTAATGTTTTTCTCATTGATGGATTACCGACCCAAACCATCTGGTATAGAATATCCACAGCTCTCTTTCATTGGTTAGTGTTATTTAAATGTCTGAATTGCTATTGAGCTTTTATTTCAAGTATAGTAAAATACAAGAACATACAACATGACATGACGAGATTTTATCATTCACTATAACGCCGTGCAGACTAAATGTCTGTAGGCGCTCTACGGACCACACGGGTTGATTGATCGGAATCAAACTTCATAATTAAGCTTTTCTCATTAATTAGAAAATCACAGTAGATTTTGACTGAAACCGGTCCACGGGAAGTGTCAGCCTCCATAATAGGTTTTTGTTTCTCGCAAATATTTTGAAAAGTACATCATTTATGAGGAAAAACTATTATGAACCAAAAGAATTAAAATTAAATTTGCAACATTATCTATTCAGATCATTTTTCTATTATTTAAGCGTGAATCATATCCCTATCGGGATTCTAACTCGGTGCCTCCGGCTCGATACAGCCCAGGCGAATTGATTTTTTTTGGGATGAAACTCCATATTGACTTGAAATCGGTCAACCGGAAGATAATATTTTAAATTTAGATAAAATAAACTTTATTTCATCAAAATTCGGCATCTGTATAGACCAGGCGGATTGACTCTTTAGAATAAAACTACATACTATGTAAGTGGTGGAATAAAATGTGGTGCACATCTGTGTACTGCTTTTTCAATTGTTTGCAATGGACATAATTTCAACCAAAATATTCTTGGTTTGCTGAAATTTATACAAAAAAAAATTAATCACAAAACCGGTAGGTTCAATTTTTTGCTTTAGAAATTAAGTATGGTCTATTCGAGATCTATGTACATTTCTCGGAATTGAAAGTCTGATGTTAGTCACAATAAATACACTCCTCTATTTTTTTCGATACAGTGATCAAAGAAGAACCATCGTAAAATGATAAAGTACCAAACAAAATCAAACCGTTTAAGCTCAAATATATTAAGCTGTAAAAAATTGTTTGTTTGTCATCTCAAATGACACTATATAGACCCAAATAAATAAAACATTTCGTTTAAGCGTACTTGAAGAAAAATTTTAACGATGATTTTCATTCTTGTGAGAACGATTTGGTTGTCCAATCACCAGCAATAATTTTTTTTACGACAAAAATATGCAAAACAATAAAAACAAAAAAAAAACGATGTCGTGCAGAAAGTGGAACAATAACACATAAAAGCTCAAAATCAAGTCTAAGTAAATTTTCTATTTTTCATGTCGTTTATTGTTTGTTTTTCATCATCAAATATGACATAACGAATAAATCATGTAAATCGACATACATAAATTTTTCTGTAAGAAGAAAATCCAAAAATACAAACGTAAACAACAACAAACAATTTACAAACAAACATATTAAAATAAAGTATCAGGAGAGGAATTGAATTTGTCTGTAAGCGGTTTTAGAATACCTACTTTCTGGGTAAGACGTGCTGTTGCATTGGTATGTGCTTTTAATACCGGAAAATAATGAAAATGTATAGAAAAGCAGTGTGATATCAACATAATTTTTTGTGTATGTTGACACGAAAATATGAATTTATTGTTATTTGCCATTTGGAAATTTATATGAGAGAGCGCGCGCGTCATAAACAGGTACATCGAGTCATTGAAGTCATTAAATTTTTGTATATTATATCGCACAGCATCAAACAATCTACATGGTTAAGTAGTTTATTCAACTTATATGGGAGATATAAATTACAAGAACACCATACCACAAACTTTGTTGTATCCTAGATCTAAACCAATTCAATTATGGTATTATCAATCTTCTTGTGTATACATATTATACGAGTTTGTTATTTTTCTTTTTGCACCAACGTAAAAGACATTTATTTTGAAAAATAACACAAATTATTTAGAAAAGCGACGAAAAAAACTAATTTAAACTATATATAGCTAGTACTTTTTTTTTGTTACTATAACTAATAAAACTTTCAAGTTTGTTCAGCATCCAATTTTTAGTTTATTTGTGGCACACAGCACACAATAAAATCGTATACATGCAATTCACATATATCGCATATATAGTGAAAATTTTTTGGGGAAAAACAAAGGAAAATTATGTTTCGAACAAAGAACGAAGCTTTTGCTGTGAGCTTTTTTCGATTATGTGAATCGAAATGCATTTATCAAATACGCTGAAAATCTAATTTCGTACACACTCGTATTACCAATTCATTTTCGAAATAATACAGCAAAACTCTTGCAATTAAGTGCATAATGTGAGAATAACTTTACTATACACTCCTCTGTAATTTTCTTAATTTTCCCTACACAAATAAAATTAACTAATTGTAGTAATTTAAACACTTTTCCAACTGAAGGCAATATTTTCCAACAAAAAATCTAACTAAGATAAATTTTCTAATTAAATTACTTATATGTGGTTTTAATAGACTATAAGGAAAAAGCTTAATTAATAATCTCAGTACATGAATGTGAAATATGTACATCAATTTTGCAAGGTACAACAAAAAATATAAGGAAACTACGTAAGTAATTGAATTGCAACTGACATTTCAATTAAAGCAAAATCTTTAGTTTTGGTTTACTTGCTTTTTCATAATAAAATTTGGGCATCGAGATTTTTACCTTTCACTATTTCGCCGAAGTTAAAAATATACATTTTAAAAAATCTGTGTGTAGGCGACACATGCCGAGACGGCCAGTGATTTTAGCCGAAATACGTCCTCCAGAAGTGGCAGCTTCCATTGGAGCTTTTTCGTTTTTGTAAATATTTTGAAAAGAATTTACGAGAAAAACGATTATGAACTAAAATAGCCTAAATTAAATTTACAAATCAGGTTGACGTTTTTTGGCGAAAAACTGTTTTACAACAAAAATGCGAACGTTATTATGACTCCACGGTCAAACATTGCCCTTTTCCAGTTTTATTTTTGAATTTTGAATTTCATTGTAGTCATTTGCTTAATGCATTTTTGAATTGTTGTGAGGTGTGCGTGGGCGTTAACATTCTGTTCTGTTTTTCTTTGCCCACCCTGTTGTATTGCATGGCCGCCGAATAGTTTTGAGAGCGAGACCAACGAGTATCTGGTGCGTATGTGCGACCGGTGGAGATGTAGAAAAGTATTTTTTTGTGTGTTTCCCGTTTTGGTGTGTGCTATTGCTGCACGGTGAAAAATAACACGAGAGGCACAACGGAAACATATTCTTCTAGATTATTTGGTGCGGATTTTTTTTTTATCAGCTACGTGTGTGAGTCACGTCAGAAATCCCATTTTGGAAATCCCACCGTTTTCTTATTTTGTCGAGTAGTATTTGATTGTGCAATTTTGTGCGTCTAACGGTAAAATTTGTGCATAATGTACTTTGGGAGATAATGTGGGATTTCTGACGTGATTATTACACCAGAAATCCCATAGATCCGTTTAATGATTAAAGCATATGTTTTGCTTTAATTAAGTTGTGCAAAACTGTGCATGTCAAAACCAATTTAGTTCTCCTCCAGAATTGGTCAGGATTTTTCCTAGAACGGCTATATCTGCCTATTTACATGCGATATGTACAACGTCTATTGAAGTAGATCAACCATGTACGAAAATGTCGTTATTTTCTAGTCAAAATGCTTACACTAGATGTACATAACCTGATAAGACCAGAATTCAATAGTGGCATACTCAGCCATCATTGGGAACATAGAAACCCTTGATTCAACCCTAATTTTAAAAAATCAATTTCTGAAAAATTTTGTATGGCTGATATCTGGAAATCCCACTTTTTATTAATGAAATCATTTAATCTCAAAAAACCAATCTTGAAGAAAATTTTCGAATGTCAAGAGTAGATTGCTGGTCTTCGCCAATGGAGATATTGTTAAAATATTTTTTACTACAAAAACCAGCGGGTATATCAGACAGACATGTAATAACTGCATAATGAAGCAGACAATATTTACGCTTAAAATTATCCCACTTTTAATGGATGTCATTGAAAATGACCTAAAAAGTTAAGTAACGGCTATACATTTTAATGAAGTAAAAATTTGTTCCTGTGGTGTTCCTCTAGCATGTAAATGATGTTTCATTAAATCAGTTTTTACTAACTAACTTTAACGATATTTCCAAAACACTCCAAATCAGAGGCAAAACTTTTAAAATTTTATCAGTTGTAGCCCGTTTAATGGAGTCTCCGCACTTTGTGACCTATACATATACAGGACAGACGAACGTTACCATCTGTACGACGATCAAAATAGCGAACTAGTCCTCGCAGAAACAAGTGCACGGTTTAAAGCAACGCTTCTGTTTTATTTAGAAAATTAAACGATGAACTAAACTACAAATGAAACTATAACTAAATTAAACATTGAATATAATAAAACTTTAAAAATACAAAAATCTTAAAAATCTAAAAAAAATTAAAAAACTTTAAAAAAAAATAAAATATAAAAAAAACAAAAAAAAAGAACTAAGAAAAAATGGGAAGTAACTTTGTCGCCTCCATCCGGTGCTTCCTGGGGATAGCTAAATGACCAAAAAATTGATTTATCTGCCAGTGACCTAAAAAAATAAACGTTGACAAACAAAAAATCAGTTCTAGTGAATTCATTAAAAAATGATACGATCCCAGAAATTACCCATATAAAATTTTTCAGAATTTGATCTTCTGAAAGGGTTGAAGAAAGGGTCTTGTAAGTACGATTCTGGCTGACGGGGAGTGGGCACAATTATGAACTATCATCTGAATGTTCATTTCAATTAGTTTAAGTGGTTTCTTTAATAAAAAGTGGGATTTCCAGATATCAGCCATACAAAATTTTTCAGGTAAATTGATTTTTTAAAATTAAGGTTGAATCAAGGGTTTCTATGTTCCCAATGATGGCTGATATGGAGTATGCCACTATTGAATTCTGGTCTTATCAAGTTATGTACATCTAGTGTAAGCATTTTGACTAGAAAATAACGACATTTTCGTACATGGTTGATCTACTTCAATAGACGTTGTACATATCGCATGTAAATAGGCAGATATGGCCGTTCTAGGAAAAATCCTGACCAATTCTGGAGGAGAACTAAATTGGTTTTGACATGCACAGTTTTGCACAATTTAATTAAAGCAAAACATATGCTTTAATCATTAAACGGATCTATGGGATTTCTGGTGTAATAATCACGTCAGAAATCCCACATTATCTCCCAAAATACATTATGCACAAATTTTACCGTTAGACGCACAAAATTGCACAATCAAATACTACTCTGACGTGTGTGTCACGTTCACAAAATGTTGTTTAATTAACGAGTTTAATTGTTATTAAATATATGAAAATACCTGTAATCTTTTTTTTGTTTTGAGATGAAAATAAAAAATAATAAAATAAAAATACATTTGGTTTGGGTGTAGAGTTTATTAAAGTGAAAAGTTTGTGCCATAACAACTAAGTTATTTATCCGTGCGATCTATAAGACTGATAAAAAAATATTTTTGTTCGACGGTCCTCATAAGAATTATATTGCATTTTCCGGTGCATTGTCGGTGACGCAAACCAGCACTAAAACGAAATTTCGTTGTTTCCAATATACGATGAAACAAAACTTTTTATTTGTTGTGAATTTCAACGGGTGCCGCATTTAATGGGTATCGCATAATTAATTGGGCAGGACAACGACACGCATTTGTGGTTTGGTGAGACACAGCAAAATATTTCTACAGTTTAACTTGCAAAACGTTTTTTTTCGAGCGCCATTACAGTTATTCGACACGGGCAAGGGGGAACGCACATTGGTTTCGTTCTCAGAATTGTTCACGTTCGGCGGCTATATTTTTGTTCAATTTACATTTTTTTTGTTACCTCATTTATTCGGACCGGTGTGAGGTTTTCAACATTTATCAAAAGTGTGGCTACACAAATTAACAAAAAACAAAAATGTAGATACATAATTCAACAAAAAGTGTAGAACTACATAAAAAAAATTATGGCACGGTTGAAAACAAGTGATTAATAAAAATGTGTTTATTTGCTGTTTGTGTAGAGATTTGTCCTTTCAATCATTATAAGAACAACATTAAATATATTAAAGTATACTTGAAATTGATGATTTCCGGAAAATTAATACGACCTTCCAGTGACCGGAAACACAACTTAGGCCCTCTGTTGGAGTGCAGAATTCAGCTTCGACCCACCGTTCATGTTAGTGTGCAGGTTGACATGAAGCTTGGAACTTGCAGGTGGTATACTGTTATTATGTGAGTAGGTGAATGGGTGGGTGTGTGCGTGAATGAAAAAGGGAGTATTAATTGACCTTAAAAGGACATTAAATCCACTGGATGGTTAATACTTTCTTTAAAAAAAAAGAAAACAAAAGAACCTTCTACAAAATCTATGAAAATTCGAAAAATAAGAGTGCACATGTTGAAACTGAACCGGATCTTATGAATTTATAAGAGCCATTAACACTTAATTCAAGAGAGGATAGCACAAGTCAGAATACTGACATTTTGGGGAAAGTTTCGAGAATTTTAAGTGATAAGCGGTATATCACTGCGATCTTCGGGGAATTTTTTTATTTAGTGTAAATCAAAATAAAAGTCTACACAAAATCGAACTTGCACGCGAAATCGACACCAATAATTTTGTAATATTTTGCTTGTTTGAAATTTATCTCTAGCGATTTTCCAATTTTCTTGTAAAAGTTCTAGTGGGATAAATAAAAAATTCAACCCTGTCATAATTTTTTTATGTAGTTCCACACTTTTTGTTGAATTGTGTATCTACATTTTTGTTTTTTGTTAATTTGTGTAGTTACACTTTTGATAAATGTTGAAAACTTCACACCGGTTTTATTCGGTTCGTTTTCTTTTTTCCGCTTCACAAACTTCGTCAATATCATCGACCCTTTTCGTATTTTGTTCGGTTTAAATTTCATTTTCTACCCAATTTCCGCAAGTTCAGTGATTATTTTGCCCTAGAACTGACACGAAATGAAAAACCCCCTCCCCCATACCGACCGAAACAATTTAATACTTCATTTTATCATAAACAAAAATATGACAAAATGAGTTTTTCATTTCGTGTCGGTTCCATCTTTGCAGGCTGGGCTTGTCACTCCCCATCATAACTTGGCTGGACGACCGGAAAATCCACACGGTCTCCCCGTGACACTCTGGCTGTCACACGCTGTTGGAGTGTGAATTGTGGGAGATTTCCTAGTGGTCTCTTTGGACGAAGAGAGCCTCTGTCTGGTAGAGAAACGTTCCTACCCTCATATGTTTTATTGCGGCTATGCATCGACCACCAGCGGACGATGGGCCATTCGGGGAGTTTCTCCAGCAGACATTTCACTTGTCGCTCGGAGAGTTCTGTATATCGATTTTGTCTCGTGACTCATTTAAAATGAGTGAAGCAAAAAAAATCGAATACGTACACTGTGTATAATACACAATTATGTCTTTGTATTTGAATTTTTATTTTGTTCGTATTTGTGTCATTTGTAGGATGAACAGTATCAAAATAACGCGATCCGGGCGAGTCGTTTTAATTTTTATGGTGCTTATTTCTTTTTCTCAGCACATTACTATAAAAAAATCGAAAATACATAAACAACACAAAAATATGGCGTTTACAATGGTTAACTCTTTGAGTGCCAAAAAGCGAGATCGTGCTCCTCAATACACTAGCCGAAATCATGTTGGCACTCAAAGGGTTAATATGAATAACGTGGCTTGCATATGCAGTAAAATAATCATACGCACGAAACTAACACAAACACAAATGCTACTACTATATCTTTCCGGTTACACTCATTTCGTTTCACACATTTCGAGACAAAATCCGTATACTGGACATTCTTGGGTTGGCACACCCAGTTATTATTAAAATTATTAAGTTTCGGTCGACGAATTTTTGGTTACTTTAATCGTTTTTATTTTTTAATTTGCTTGCAAGTTTTCTATTATTTGGGGGAATAAATCCGTATTGATTTACCCAGTCGGAAATTTCCACCGATTTTTGTTTAGTTGTGAAATAAATAATAGAAGACTTGCAAGGAAGTTTAAAGGAACGATTAAAGTAGCCGGCGAAAAATTGAAATAATATAAAGAATTTTAGTGCAAATTATAATCCGCCGACGGAAATCGATATTTGACCGACGGAAATATCCACCGATTTCAAGAATATGCACGCTGGTGTCATTTAATTTAAGTTTAGTATTTAATTTGCTTTTTATATTTTTATTGTTATTCTGATACAAGGCGTAGGCCAGGAGCACGCAAGCCTCAACTTTCACACGACCCAAAACTCTGAGATCTAGTCGGCAAAATCACCGTGAGAGAGGCCTCTGCGAGCTTAGATGAAATCTGCGGGTTGGCATCATGCCATCCTGTAACACGGTGTATAAAACACAAATGGATTGATTTATTGATTTGGATAAAACTTCATAGCTATTTTCAAATATTGGGAGAACGCAATGGTTTTTGGTTGACATCGATTCGGCGAAAGTGGCAGCTTCCATAGCAGCTTTGTGGTTTTTGCAAAATATTTTGAAAGGGAAAAATTTCGCCCCTTCATAATTAAGCTTTTTGAAAAAAGTGTGAGATACCAGTGATATTGGATAAAAAATGGTCCACTGGAAGTGACACATTTCAAAGGAGATTTTTGTTTCTGCAAATATTTTGAAAAGTATCTCGCTTATAAGAAAATCGACTAGGTTTTGAAAGATCCTTAGTTAAAAAATTCAATGACAACAAATGTATTGTAAGTTTAGTGGTAAAAGCAAACATTCAGGCAGTTCTATGAAATTGGGGTCTTACGTACATTTTAAAATGATTAACAATATTAACATGAACTTAAGTGATATAGATGGACTGCTTAGACCAAAAAGAGTATCCCTATAGTAAGTTATATGAATTTCTAATGGGTCTGACAAATCTCCATGAGATTTTAAAATGTGATTTTTAATGGACGTTATGGCTTATTTAAAATCATATTTTAAATCTCTTGGAACACTCAGTCAGACCTATTAGAAAGTCAGATAACTTAGTAGGGGCACTACTTTTGGTGCTAGATCCTAGAAAATACTTAGGGGTATGCAATCTTTTAGGGTTTACATCTTTTAGGGGCTACAGTTTAGCCACCTTTGGAAAATGTTTAAATTTGGCTTTTAAAGATATCGGTTTTTTTTCTACAAATTGACTTTATTTTTATCGTCTTTAAGGCGAAATATGCCATTTTGTAACAATTGGTTGCCTATGCAATGTGTGGTAAAACACTTCTTGAGCTGGGTAGCCTCTTCCGGTCTAACGGGGTTCAAATTACCACACAGATGTCGAAATCACCAATGTACAAATAAATAGTGAAGTGTTTCAGTTTAGCGTAAGAATAACGTACGTGTATCGCGAGCGGTACTCTCGGCCAATGAGATTAAATTCAAACGATCATTTCCAGTGCCAAGACTTACGATAACAACAAACAAACAACAAAAAAATTAGTAAATTTTCACAGAATGAGTTAATGGAGTAAATCAAATAATTCGGTTTTGATTTGAAATGAAATAAAAATAAAAGAGAATCCATTCACATAAACTATGAATTATCAATATAATTCCCTAATACTAAATTTTAAATTTGAAAAATATTAAAAGACTAAAATTAATTAGATACGTCACCAAAATAAGATTTTATGTTGAATATGATGGTGTCCTTGATTCCATCTGTGTTATTTCCCTATATATATACAGCATAATCAAGTTGGTTAACAGCGTCCGATGTATCCCGTGGTTTCGTATAATTTGTGGTTTGTAGAGTTGTCTATGGTGAATTGTAGCCAGCAACCATTATTCATTCAGCAGCATTTATTATGCCCAAAATTGTATATCAGGCGTTTGCATATCTTCTTATATATAAATCATATAATATATATTTATGGATTTATGTCACTCCAACAGCACAAAAATAAATTTAGAAATTAGAAATACTCTTTGCGTAGCGGATTTTAATAAAACACGACATTAACAATATTCGCACTAATGTGTTTTTGTTTCTCGTTTTATTTACATTCTAGGTATACAGTTTATTTATTTTATCATTAGTATACATATTTATGCAATACCAAATATGCAATTTTTCACAAACAATATTCACTATTCTAAAACTTATGGATTTTCTTATTTTTTTTTATTTTAAATTTTTTTTTTTTATTTTTGTTTCATTTTCATGTGCGTACCAAACTTTACTGTCCCCGGCTGGTGTTGAGAGCTTTTTTATATGTATTTTTTTGTTGTTCTCGTTGCTAAAATTACACCGAATTATGGTATAAATGTCCACCATAATTTAGTACATAAATTGACATGATCGACCGGTTGAAATACAATTATCCCAATACCGAGTGCTCGTTTCTGGCCGTTACAGGACAGATTCGAATTTGGGGTTAAATTAACAAACAAAATTCGAATCTGAGTTATAAGCGTTCGAATAATCGCGCGATGGTTGACGTAGTTGAATTTGTAAGGCATTAAGTAAAGAAGACAGTCTTGAATGAGATTGCTGTTCTATTCACAGATTCGATCATTGAAAACTGTTTGCCTCCTCATTTAACGTTCTCTTATTCATCCAGAGTTCTCATCGAATAATCAATTGATGACGAATATACTGATGTCCATGTATATAATAACTCGCGGAAATAAAGATAGTACAAAAAGAAACTCGATAGAGGCAACAAGATAAACAACCATTTATCTAAAAGATAACTGCTTTATGCAGAGCGTCTATTCCAGATAATTGATTATTTGGTCTATAAATGCCAATCAACAAAATTATGATGTGTTGGTTAAAATTGATATTAAGTAGTCAGTGTGAACTCAGCAATAATTCTTTTAAATACAAGAGTCAATTGCTGATGATCATTCTGACGATATTTAAATGTAAAAATTATGCCAGGACTACCATTTCAGAATTGGAAATTACAATGGTAACATTAATGATGGTCGATACAAAGGAATTCAAATTTAATTAACAATCAACGGTTCATCAAGAATGATGACGATCACAATTTCCAACTTATAAGATAACATTATTTATTATTTCACTGACTATGGTTGGGTCGACATCTTAAGTTTTCGCCGTTGCAACCACTTTGTATTGGTTTATTGAATTAGTTTATTTAATTTTTTTTTCTTTTCAATGTTTCATGTCTTTTGCATGGAAGGTGCCTAAGAACTTCCCGGATTCGTCTTTTAAGCGGTAATTTACATTACCAATTTTCTCAATTATGATCGCTTTGGTAAATTTCGGGAAGAATTTGCCGCATACATTTTTCGAAGCGTCACTCAATGAGTGTTGTTTCACGAATACGATTTGGCCAGGCTGATAATTAATATGTCGGGTTCTGAGATTGTAGTGCTTAGAATATTTATTAAAGGCGATTTCCAGGTTTTTAATAACCTTGGAGTGTATTATCGACAGTTTCTCCGGTATAGGCAGAGGGATAGTATTTTCTCCCAGTGAATGCAAATCTCGAAGAAGCCTATAATCTTGTCCATTCATCATCATATTATAACCGAAGAGTAAATAATACGGAGAATATTTGGTTGACTGATGAATTGCACTTCGTAACGCACATCCTACATCACCAATATTCTGATCCCAAGTTTTATGTTCTGATTTCACGTATGCGCGGATAGCTGCCACAACTGAGCGATTCACACGTTCTGACGCATTTGTTTGAGGAGAATAAACAGCTGATTTAATATGAGAAATATTAAATTCCTTTAACAACTCTTGGAATGCCTTGGCAGTGAATTGAGGCCCATTATCTGAATGGAGATGCTCAGGTACCCCAAACACGAGAAATACCTCATTTCGTAGAAAGGTGATTACTTTGTTGGTCGTGCTCGAACTAAGAGGCTTAAGTAGCACAAACTTCGAGAACTCATCCAATATGACTAAAATGCAAGTGTTGCCATGTTTTGATCTCGGATAAGGGCCCATAAGATCGACGTAAACGTTCTGCCAAGGTCTCTCCGCAAACTTTTTGTGTCCAAGTGGTGGCTTATTCTGAGAATTTGAGGCTTTGGTTGTTTTGCATACTTCGCATTTAGCTACATAATCATAGATTTCTTTACGCATCCCAGGCCAGTAGTAGAGAGTTCTGATTCGTTCGAGCGTTTTTAAAATTCCTCCGTGAGCAGCTAAAGGGGAGTCATGTAATTCTCGCATTACTGAACTGGTCATGCTGGAAGGAATCCATAATTTCCATAAAGGTGTATCGGTCAATTCTGGATCGATCCTTGATCCAAGTCTTATGAAAATACGGTCATCCTTTATGTTAAATGCTGGATACTTATCTGGGGCTGATTCAATTTTGTTGCGTAAATTTACATAATCAATATCCTGAAAAGAGCTAGACGAAAGATCTATTTGGCAAATGGTCGGGGTTATTACGGAGTCACAATACATACGCGATAGCGTATCTGGTACGATATTTTGCGTTCCTCGTTGGTGTTGAATTTCGAAATCAAAAGCTTGTAATTTCAAGCTCCAGCGGGCCAATCTACCATTGAGGTCATTTTGTGACATCAACCATTTTAGGCTAGAGTGATCTGTTATGATGGCAAAATGATAACCCTCGATGTATGGGCGGAACTTTTTTATGCTAAGGACCGCAGCCAAGCACTCTAACTCCGTGGTTGAGTACTTTGATTGTGCAACATTTAATTTTTTCGACATGTAAGCAATTGGACGCTCATTTTCTTCTTCATCCTTTTGATAAAGTACGCTACCGATTCCTGTATTGCACGCATCACAACGTATAAAAAATGGTTTTGTATAATCCGGGTTAGTCAAAACTGGAGCAGAGGTTAGGAGGTATTTCAATTTTTCAAATGCAATTTGTGCTTCTCTCGTCCATGTAAATTTACGGTTCTTTTTAAGTAGGTCCGTTATTGGGGTGGTGACTTCTGAGTATCGAGGAATGAACCGCTGGTACCATCCTGTCATTCCTAGCAATCTCCTTGTTTGTTTTAGGGAAGTGGGAGGAGGAAATTTATGAATCGCTTCGACTTTCTCGGGATCTGTTTTTAGACCTCCGTCTCCTACAATAAATCCCAGATATTTTACTCTTTTCATAAAAAACCGGCTCTTAGAAAGATTTATTGTTAGCCCCGCATCTTTTAATCGTTGACCCACTAACCTAAGTAACTCGAAATGCTCGTCTATATTGGACGACGTGACTAGCAGATCGTCCAAATAAACGAAGATCTTATCCTGCAGCTGGTGCGGCACCACTTTATCCATTAAACGGCACATCGTCTGGGGTGAGTTACATAACCCAAACGGCATGACCGTAAAATGGTAAAGTGGCCGCCCCGGTACAGTAAATGCTGTTTTGTCTCGTGAAGCGTGGTCCAACGGTATTTGCCAGAAGGCATCTTTAAGGTCAATACTCGATATCACGGTGGTGTTAGTTAATCTTCCAAGAAGTCCGTTGATCAAAGGTAGCGGATAGGCATCCTTCTTGGTGATCGCGTTTACTTTTCTTGAGTCGAGACATAAACGTATTTTATTTGGTTTTCTTACTAGGACGACGGGTGACGACCAAGAGCTCGTACTCTCTTCTATAACCCCCAAGCTTAGCATACGATCTAATTCTTGATATAATAATTCTTGTATTGCTGGAGAAACAGCATAGTGACGCTGTTTAATTGGTGGTTTATCTCCAACATCAATATGATGTTCCACTAGTGTCGTCCTACCTAAACCGTGTTTATCAAATGACGGATAATTCTCGAGAATGTTGTTCAAAATTGTTTGGTGTGCGGACGTTAAAAGATACTGATCCTCCGACTTTTCTACATTAACGTCTAGCGAATTTATCGTGGGAGAAATATGAAATGCATTCCAAAAATCCATACCGAGGTATAGTGGAAGTTGGAGAGTTGGTACTAAATATAGTGGTAATGTTTTAGTATCTCCGTTAAATTTTATTGGGACTTCTACAACTCCTATTATCTTATTTGACGAACCATCTGCTGTCGTTACTTTTGATTTTATTTTCTTGAACGGAATATCAAATGTTTTTCCAAGAGTTTAAATAAAAAAAAATAAATAGTTATGTTTAACTAACTATGTAGGTACTTAATAACGAGAAAAATTATTTCAAAAATTTTTAATTTTTTTTTTTTTTTATTTTTTTTTTTTTTTTTTTTTTTTTTTAAATCAATTTCATCAAGAATTTTTCAAAAAAAAAAAAAAAAAAAAATCAAATTCTAAAGGTGTTATCTAAGTTGGTACTCTTGCTAGATATATTAATGTACTACAATCTGCCAACAATGAGATACTCAATCTTAACTGGAAGTCAAAGTCATTGTTTGACAAGGTTGTCAAGCAAATAACGCGTTACAGCAATTTACGTCTTACCCTCAACTTACGCTACGAATGAACACGTGATTACAGATTTGGAAAACGGTATTAAGTCAATGGTCGACAGATCTGAAAACACGTGTCAATTTTAACGTATATATATTTATAATTATTCAATATTCGAGAACCTTCATTCAGGTCCCTGTTTCGGCGCCATTTTGTAACACCGTGATCACTAATTAGCACAAATTGAGCTTACTCGGTATACAAAGTTTATCTTTTGAAATCATATATGAAATCATATATTGAAATCATAAATGTTGATGTTTCCTATGCTTACTCAACGGCATTTCGATACATTTGGTAGGACTCTCGACTGCAATGTGTTTAACATTTTGAGCAAGACCAAAGGCTTTAATTTTATCAATGACGGGCTGAATTTATGCCGATCGAATCGATTATTGAAAAAGATCAGCTATAGAAGTATTGATGCTCGAAAAGTTGAGAACCAGCAAAATTTTATAATTGTTTGTTCAGAGGAGCCTATAGTAAAAAAAAAATCACATATTGGTTTGACCTGAGTGTTAACGGTCGGACCTAGTTACTTATACACTCCACACCAAATTTTATCCTATTCGTGATTTTTTTTAGCAGTCTTCAGCAAGTTTATTGAGGAAATAATCATTATTCAACATAATGCAAATATGTTTAATACCCAACATATTTTTATTTGTTAACTGAAGCATAATCTTTCGGTTCAAATTATGTTTCATATATGTGTATACAACACACATTGAGCAATAACATAATATATTTTCTACATAAAAATCATAAACTGAATATAATTTTTATAAAATTTTAATGAATTCTGTATCTACGAGATATTTCCAACTTATTTTTTCTTCTTTGATGCTGCATTTCGCGTATATTCATACACAATCTCTTATCCATTTATAACACAAAACGTTAAGATTTTTGTATTCAAAATTTAGTTTTTATTGAAATAGTTTTTTAATTTTTTTTTAAATTCAACTTGATTTTATACGTACGAGTGTATACAAATTATATATTCGATTATTACAAATCACGTTGCATGCTGTGTACCGAGATTTCACACCAACCGTAATTTAATTTTGCATAATTCAAATGGCACTAAATTAAATTTTACCCTAATGAACTGTGCTTATTGATTTTAAAATTAAATTTCCACTTCCGCAAATTAATTAGAAATGGTTTGTTGTTATAATACAGGAGTTTAATGTTAAACAATTCATGTTACGGTTTTATAGGATTTTAGCACGCAACCAAATTAATTTTACTCGTGTATGAAATTTGGTTTAATAGGTTTTTTCTTTATTGTTTATGTTCGTTAAGGTAATTTAAATGAAGGTGAAAAATGTTAGTGATAACTGATTAAGATTTGGTTTTAAATATATTTAACGATTTCGTCGTTCATCCATTAAATCTGATTTTGTCGCCTTTCCTTTTATCGCTATTCAGATACCTGAAAATCGTTCAGGCATCGTACTGTACTATTCCGAATAATGTACCCGTCATAATAATATACCAGTGGTACACTATTTGGAATTACCCACCCGAATAGTGTACCATGGTACATATTTGAACAAAATAACTATCTTTATTTTGTTATATTTGTGTGTTTTCTCTATCCTCTCTGGGATTTTGTTATATTTGTTGTGTATTTTGTACCTATACATTTCAAATGTATCCCGAATAACGGTTTTTGAAAAAAAAATATTGCCTATATTCTTAACATATCCATGTGTAGGTAGTTTTGCGATTAATGGATTTAATTATGTGCATATTTCGTACTTTCAGTTTTTACTTTTTTGAATATTTTGACGTTGGTCACATCGTGGTTTATTTTATTAATGTTCTTTAGTGGTAGATAGATAAATTGGTAGGTAAGTAAATTAAATAAAAAAAATACGTAATACCTATTGGTATTGCAACATCGAGGATTGTTCTTTACTTCCGTTCGTTTAATCAAATTTAGTCAAATAGGTAGGTACACCATCATCTAGGAACGATGCCAAAAAAGAAACAAATTTTAGTAGACGAAAAATTGAAAATCATTGCCCAAATGAAAGCAGGCGAACCTTTAAATAAACTGCAAGAACGTTGCAACGGAATTTTGCAAAATTAACACGGAACGATTTTTTGTAAAACTTTTTTTTTTACTAAAATTAAGGCAGGAGTGTGACCATCTCAACCAATTTATACTTTTATACCAATTTATACTTTTATCGGGCCCGTGGCTAGATTACACAAAGTTGCCACTGAACGATTTTTTCTAAGTTTCCTTAAGATATCATGAGTGTGACGATCTCAAAACTACATAGCACTAATTCGACAAATTTATACTTTGAACGTGTCAAATTTAATTGTAATTTAAGTTCAAATAAGGGGTGGATGGATATACCTGGCCCATTGCTCAATTCCGTAAAGTTGCCACTGAACAATTATTTTTAACTTTCCTAAAAGTAAGGCACGAGTGTGGCGATCTCAAAACATACCCTTAATCCGACTAGTTATCGTGTTTAGTATAATTTTGCTTCGCTCAAATACACGTTCTTTAGATATCACTGTTGCATAGCTAAAATGCGGAAAAATTTATAAGTAACGAATTTATATTTTGTATTAAATGTGAAATTCCGGGCTGGGTTAACTGGTCTGAAGAGCACAAATTAAAAAATTATAAATTTTTCCATTTTCTGATATAGAATCGTGGGATAGCTTCACATACGTCATATAATATACAGTGTAACAAATCTTAGAATATATGCCAACAAACCATCTAACTGTGGAAATATTTATACAATTGAATTAAACGAACTCTCAACTTGGAGCCTGATTTGAGCCCGTTTATTATATGGTCTGAATCATAAAGATTTTGACACATAGCAGTATATGTGTAACACAATAAACGGAAGCTACCTTATCACGACAAGAAACCTAAATTTTTACACGGGTCAACACGATGCCCTATTTTTGACCGATAAAATTATCATAATTATATCAAAAAATTCTAAAAATGGAAGCTCTGACGAGTAAATCCTGGAGATTTTTTCAGTAGTCACACAAACCAAATAGATAAAAGCTGTCCAATTTCGAGAAAAATAGGCCACATGTCTATTTGAATCGCCAGGGTGTTTTACCTTAGCGACCTACTGCAATAGATGAAAGATCGTCAGGGTGTCCCATTCTGACTCGCCCATTTTATCATAATAATAATAAAAAGGCCGAAAGTAGAAATTTCGTGGAGCGAATCCAGTGTTTTTAGACACATGGCCACTTACATTGTGCAATAGATGAAAGTTGTCTAATTTTGATCAAATTCTGGAGATTTTGACAAATAGCCACCTACATAATGCAAATGTTAAAAGTTAACCAATCCCAAGAAAAAACACCACATGTCTGAACATCAGATCGTCCGAGTATCTTATAGACGATTTTCACGTAAATTTATTTGCGGCCATATCAAAGCTGAAAGATTGTGCTAATCCTAATATGTGACTATCACTGGGGAGCTCATTATTGTTTGCCATTATCATAACAATTTCAAAACACAAAGAATCATTTCCACATTAGGAAGTACTTATGAGATACAAACTTTTATTTAAATTCATCTGAGATTTTGGAGTTTCAACTTATACAGCTGGTGCTGGCCGCCGGGTGAGCACTTACCCAAAACAACAATTGCCATTTCTGGCCCAGCAAGGTTTGAGAACTTATAGACGATTTTCTTACAAAATTTCTATGAAGCCATATCGTAGCTGGAATATTGTGCTAATTCTAACACACGGCTCAACCATTATTTGTCCTTTTCATTACTAACTCAAAACATAAAGAACCTTTGTCGGCCTAGAAGGTTCTTAAGAGGTACACATTTTTATTTAACTTAACCTGAGATTTTGAAAGTTGGCCATTTACTCAAATTTGAGCGGCATATGGCTGGTTCTGGCCAGTTGATAAACTAGTAAAGGAGAAACAGTTGTCGGAAGTAAATCACCTAGAAGTTCGAGATAATCGTCTTTCTGACGAATCAAAACAAAATCTCCAAATGGTTCTGTCAAATGTTTCTCCAAATGGTTCTGTCAAAATTCAAGATAAAAGTTGCTCATCTATTAAAAGATGGAGTTATAAAGGCCTCCAAAATTATACATCTCCCCAATTTCGGTAGTGAAAAAATATTGAACGCTTCTGGCATTAAGAAGTATATATAGTATGGTCATCGATTATAAAAGACTGACTGCCGTAATCCGATTTCTGATATAAATATCGAACACTCTTGCAAATCTGGTGAGTTCAAAATCCTTTACTATACCTGACAACGTACTGAATTAGTTCGCCTTACTGAATTAGTTATAAAATTGGAAAAGGCCTATTTGTGGGTTAATCTCGGCAAAAGAAAGATCGTAAAGAATGACAAATAATTTCTTGGTTATGTTATAATCCAACAAGACTTCAGACCACATGAAAAAAAGGTCCTTGATTTTCGAAAAATTAAGAGCCCATGAAAACTAATTGATTTGAAATCATTTCTCGGACTCACCCTCTTACTATAGACGTTTTATATAGGGTTACGCAAAAATAGCCAAAAATTTTACGAATCTAACCAGAAGGAAAAATACCCAGTCAAAAAAAGTTCAAAGGACCCTGACCGAGAAGAGAGATCACGCATTTCAGCAAATCCAAGGTCTATTGTTATCAACGGAAATACTGATCTTAACTAACTTCGAGAAACCGGTTATACTCACAACGGATGATTCGGACACTTCAATTGGTTGGAGATAAACCAATAACATTTATATCCAGGTCATTAAACAAAACAGAGGAAAATCATGCTGTTAATGAGAAAGAGATCCTGGCCAACACCTTATCCAGGTTGGAATAAGGAGCCAACATACTATCAAGAGATAGCACAATTTATAGCGCACACAAAGATAGTTCGGATTTAATCCCATACTGTGATGCACCGATAAACGTATGCAAGAATCAACTTATTTTTACGAAAATAGAAACGTTTATGCCTTTCACCCATAGTACCACAGGCATTTTATCAGCGTAAGGGAAATAATCAACCTCCCCCCCGGCATGCCAGTATGCCTTACCCAGCAGCCCCGGGATCTGGCTAGGATGCAATGGACCAATCACCCATTAATCTGAAACAAAAATGATTACAGAAACGGAAACTAGAACAAATAATAACTCAAACCGGCAAACAACACAATCGACCCTTGGCTTATTGTACACGGACACAAATCGGAACCTGGAATATAAGAACTAACATTGGAAAATCATGGGCAGAAATAAAATCAGTAGCCCCAAATAGAGTCAGATGGAAAAGTCTAGTAGACGCCCTATGCTCCTAAAGTGGAGATACAGAAAAAAAAAAAAAAAAAAAAAAAAAAAAAAAAAGGGAAATAATCAAGGAAAATCAGACGAGGATCTTCTAAAACAGAATCAACCCTACAACAATTAATGGGGTGAAAATTCCGGAGGAACACATTTAAATTTTACATTTTACATCCATTAGTTGTTGGTAATATTTAGGTGGTAAGTGAAAATGGTCAATATTTTTTTGTTACATGGTCAATCGACGTCCTCAAGTTTTATACACACCCAAAATATGAATTTTTCAATAGTTTAAAAGATAAATTTAACAAAGTTTACACAAAATTTAGATCCTACCATCAACGAAGTTTTATTGTTGTCGCAATATAATAAGACTAATGAAACTAGCAATGAAACTAACATAGTTACCGAACAACGGTACAAATAACATCATTAATTCCATCAACTTCGCCTACTTTCATTTCAAAATAAAACATTTTCAATTGTTCAACAATTCAATGAATTTGAGCTTTTTATTTACCATTTTTATTTATACTCAACTCGTACCTCCACCACCACCACCACCACCAGTAACGACACCAACAACAAAATAAAAATGCGGTGGAATAATGGTCCGAAATAAAGGTTTGTCCACACAACGAAATTCTCTTAATAAAATGAATGATGATGGAACACACAATGGCGATTGATGGTGGCATACAGAAGAGAAAAAAAAATCAATTTATGAAAAAGACGAAAAATTGGAAAAAATTTAATTTGATTTTTATATGAATCTGAAGCTTTTTCCACCGACATTTTCCCACATTATCATTATTATTGTAATTCAATAAAATTAAATTATGTTGTTATCTATGTACCAATAATATACCACCATAATCATAAAAAAAACAATTGAATCAAAGTGAAAATTAATTGCCCATCGAACAGTAACCAATTTCAATTAAATCACAAAAAATACACAAAAAAATGTCAAATCAATAGAAAAAAAAAATTCCAACACCCAGGTATTTTTATGATTGGCGGTATTATATCGCTCGTCCTATTTTATATTATTATGGTGGGAAATTTCGGGTTTATACACAAAATTATGATAAATTGTATAGGTTGATAAAAAATGTCTATAGGGACTCAGATTTTTATTTTTATGTGCATAGAGTTTTGTTTGAATCGTATATAACTTTGATTTGAAAGCAATTTGTTGATGAGAAAATAAATTAACGGTGATGTGTGGAAGTGGCTGAATGGATATAGACGAATATATAGTTTTATAAAATTTACGGTACATTGGGTGCCGCCAACAAATCACCTTTCACTTCATGTTGGGTAAATGTACAACGATGAAATTGAATAATTAATCCAATAAATCTGTATTTCCTTAAATAATTTTATTGAATCGCAATAAATAAAATTCTTAACGGCTTTTGTGTATCCAACAGTTTTCCACGATTAAATTTTAACAATTTGTTATTGTTCGAAATGCGAAAGTCTCATGCGGTTATTGAAATATATCCATCGTAAACGCTGTGGCATTCCGTAATACTACAACAAATTCATATGCCTTGTAAACAACAAAAGACTTTTAAACACATATTCCAACCATAAAATAAGCTTTTGAAAATCGGAAACACAATGTAACATGAATTGAAACATATTTAGTTCCTATATGCCTGTGACACTTTGTTCTGTTTATATGGAGGAAGAAGGCATAAATAGATTTTAGACCACACAAAACTGTTTAATACAAGAAAATCGAAAAAGGGGATGGAAGAATTCCTTTTTGCTAAGTTTATCGTTTTATGTACAGAACATAGAGTTGAATTTATTTCTTTGATAATAAATATATTTAGGTTATCAGATATAAACGTTTCGCGTTACTTTAAACTAACCATTAAAAACGGGTTAAATAAAATCTTCTTAAAGCTTATTAATGCATTTCTCTCACATAATAAAATTAATCATATACAGGATAAAGAGCAATAATAAAAAATAGAGGGATCAATATGTTCTGGCCAACAGCCGACTTACTTTTATTTCGAATGTATACATGCACTTCAAATTCACAACACTTGATTGTTAAAACGAAAAATTAGGCCTATCAGACTTTCAGTAAAACTGTCTTGTATAATCAAAAAACTTATCCCTAGAGACGCCAAACTATGGTGAAATAAAGTTTTTTTCGAATATTTTTAATGTCACGTAAACATTCAGGGGAACAATCTTTAGCTCCTGAATAATACATATAATAAAATTAAATTAAGCAACTATATCTATTTAGATTGCGTAATATTCAAATATGGCATAATGTAACAATACATCGATAAAATTATCATAATCTGACAAATTTTGAAGTTCAGGGATTAACTATAAAAAATCTAGCCTTTGACTCTGCGCTTCGGTAATGATTTTTTATTTAGCTATGAATTTAACATTTACTAGACTAGGTTCATACTTCTATCTATACGGTCCGTAATATCGAGATTCGAGGATACGGCAGAATGCGAAAATACACCAAAAAAAATTTTAAAATTTGCAAAATTTTAAAGTTCAGGGATTTCAATTTAAAAATCTATTAGGCTGTGGCCCTTTTTCTGATATTGATTTCGTTTCAACAATTTGAAATTTACATTTACTAAACCTATCATCATAGTTCTATCTACGTTTCGCAAAAAATACCAAAAAAAAAGTTCCGGGATATAAAATAAATACTACATGATCAGTTTCATCATTATATTTATGTTCCGTGATATACAGGTACGGTAATATACGAAAACACAATGAAAAACTGATTAAAATGCGAAAAATTTTAAAGATCTAGGATTTACTGTATGAATATAGAATGTGATCTCTTTTTTGATGTTAATTTTATTTTAAGATATTGAGTTTTACATTTACTGGCCGCGTATTCTTCTCTGCCGCCCCGGTGGCAAAGTGGTCAGCATGCTTGCTCCAGCAACCGGAGGTCCCGGGTTCGATTCCCGTTGGTGACAAGGAAAAATTTTCACGGCTGGTTTAGGATCAATGAATTAATCACTCATTATCCGAAATGAAAATAGGATTATGAAACCTCATTTGAGGCGGCCAAATCCCTTGATGGGATATAATGCCAGAGAGAGAGAGTATTCTTCAAATCGGTGGAAACTTTTACATGTGGAATATAATTTGCTTTAATTTCTTTATATTATTCGAATTTTTCGTCGGCTACTTTAATCGTTTTTTCATATACCGGGTGTTTCTTTTAAACTGAGACGATCAAATATCTCGAAAAATAGCCACTCTACGGAAAAAATGTCCATAATCAAAATTTAATCATACCGCGGGGGAAATACGTTAGTGCAAAAAATAGTCCCCCACCCCCGCTTTGTAGGTGGGCCGGGAGTAACTTTTAAACCTTTATTTAAGATAGGAAGCCATATTTTTTATTGCAGATACGGATTCTACGACTAAAAGTACGTATGATTTGAATGAAATATTTTGTTCGGTTCATGATAGATGGCGTTGTAATCGACGAAATTCAATTTCTTCTTCTTAGAACACACGCATTCGATTCTGCAATACGTTTGAAATAAAAAACATCATGTTTTCATTGGAAATACTCGAATTTCGTCATCAAAACTATTTATTAATGTAAATGCAGGTGAATAAAATAATTTTAGCTTAAAATAAGTGTTCAAAATGATAGCCTGCGACTTCAATGCATTTATTAATACGCATTTCCAATGATTGTACACAACTGAGAAGTGTGTTTGGTTCAATTTCAGCACACGCATTTCTGATTCGCTCACTGTTGGTTCTTGTTTGTAAACTTTGTCTTTGAGATAGCCCCACAAAAAGAAATCTGGCGAAGTAAGATCTGGTGATTTGGCGGGCCAATTTATCGGACCAGCTCTACTGATCCAGCGACCATTGAAATCACGATCAAGTATTTCACGTGCCACCACCGAATAGTGTGCAGGACAACCATCATGTTGAAACCACATGTTCCGTATCACTTCTAAGTTCAAATTTTCAAGTAATATTGGAGTTCATTTTCCAAAAAGTTTCGGTACATTTGACCATTCAAGTTGCCTTCAATAATGTGGGGGCCTATGAGTTGGTTGCCAATTATTCCACACCACACGTTGACAGTCCAAGGGCGCTAATGTTCAGCTTGACGAAGCCAGTGCGGATTTGTTACACTCCAATAATGCATGTTGTGTCGATTAACCGTTCCATGGTTTGTAAAAGACAATTCGTCAGAGAACATTACGCAACGAAAAAAATTGAGGTTTTGTTGTATTTATTCACGTGCCCATTGACAAAAATTTACCCGATTTTGGAAATCAGCGCTATGAAGATGTTGGTGTAAAGACACATGATATGGATGATACTTGTGCCGTTTTAAAATTCTCCAAACACTGTTGAGGGACAATCCTGAATCGCGAACTATTTCTCGTGTACTAACATGAGGATTATGAGCCACTGCTGCCAATACAGCAATTTCATTATTTTCTCCAGTGACTGTTGCTCTACGGGTCCTCTTTTTTGGTTGAACATTTCCATCAGTAATAAATTGTTTGATAGTACGGCCAAATGAAGCACGTGAACGAATCCTATCCGAAAGAAATTGAAAAAATTGAATTTCGTCGATTACAACGCCATCTATCATGAACCGAACAAAATATTTCATTCAAATCATACGTACTTTTAGTCGTAGAATCCGTATCTGCAATAAAAAATATGGCTTCCTATCTTAAATAAAGGTTTAAAAGTTACCCCCAGCCCACCTACAAAGCGGGGAGTGGGGGACTATTTTTTCACTAATGTATTACCCCCGCGGTATGACTAAATTTTGATTATAGACATTTTTTCCGTAGAGGCTATTTTTTGAGATATTTGATCGTCTCGGTTTAAAAGAAACACCCGGTATAATAAGAAAAGACGATAAACGAGTGGCGAGAAAAGAAAAACGTACGCTTGTAAAATTATATTGTAAATGAAGAGCAATTAAAATAAATTTGAATTTTCGGTTTGACCAAGTTTAATTTTTTTTATAATACCGTGATTTTGTTACTGTACTATGTTTGGTGGTTGAATGCCGCGTTGTTACGTTCAAAAGATAATTTTAATTGTCTAGTGTGATCATCTTTATAATTCACGGTGCAAAGTACCGAACCTTTTTGCATTTGCGATAAGCTGGGATAATTAACATAATCAACGGGTGCCCTGTTTTTCCAACGGTACCATACTATCTACGAGTGCCGCGAATACCAACGGTATTACTAAGGGCAGGAGACACCTAATTATCTAAGGTTGCGGGTGGCCACATGGCCTTATTTGCATTCTAACTGTTTTACGGTTGTCGCGAGGCGCCCAACAAAGTATTTACAGGTGGCCAACCGGCACCTCGTTTTCATTTATAATTAGTATCGGGGAAAGGCCCCGCATCGGGAACGGGTAGCCAACCGGCTATTTGGTTTTTTTTATTTGGTATCGGAGAAAGGCCCCGCATCGGGAACGTTTAGTCAACCGGCTATTCGGTTTTTTTATTTAGTATCGGGGAGAGGCCCCGCAACATAACGGTACCAAGGCCGCGACCCATTTTTGTATCGGGGAGAGGCCGCGCAAGGCCGCAACAATTTGTTGTTTTTGTTTAAGGTACATTTCTTTTCATTTTTTATTTTATTTCATTTTTTGTTGCTTTTAAATTTTTTTTATTTTTCTCTAAATTTTGTTAATTATACATATATACAAATTTGTAATCGAGCACCGGATAGCGGTCGCGCGCTCTGTGTACATTGCTCTCTCTCTCTCTCTCTCGTTCTCTCCCTTTCTTTTCTTTTTTTTCTCGTGGGAAGTGGTATTTCCTAATTTTTTTTGTGTGTCTAAATAAAAAAAAAATGAATTATTAAAATTTCTCGGTTGGGTATGATGAGGGGGGAATTCCCATTCTGTGTCTGCGTAGGACAGGCGGTCCCTTGGTGCCCGCATCCGGATTCGAAACCGGTGTTTACCACCGTGCGAGCTCGGGCGGATGTGCGCACCAGGGCACCTCTCTACAGTTATAATTTTTTTTAATTTTTATTTTTCTTTTTGGTTCGTTCCTCAGGTTCCGGCCGACAAATTTCGGCGGAACTCGGTTATTATTATTTCCGTTTTTCCCTTAAATATCTGTAATCACGGTGTAAGCCAGGAGCCACGCATGCCTCAATCCCGACGACCCTCCGCACTTCTCCCTGAGAATGTAGCCGGCAAAAATCACCGTGGAGGCCTCTGCGTGCGCTTAGTGATATCTGCAGGTTGGCAGTAGCCAGCCTGTAACACCCATTTAACCAAAAGTGTGCTTCATTACTGAAAAAAATTTTCAAACGAAATTGTAGATCAATAACAATGTTTCCTTCCGCCTACTCACCAAATGTAAGGCACGAACGATGATCGCGTGGCTTTAATTCCTGTACAAGTTGTATCTTGAAAGCACGAAAACTAAGATCTCTACGCAAAATTATACTTAAAGTGGATAGACACAAGCTTAATTGTTGATCACGATTACTTATTGCAGCATACTATCACTCGGTTGTTGTGTACACACTGTACGACGTCTTACGGGATGCATATTATCGGGTAGAGTAAACGTAAATAAATAAATACGAATTATTGTATTCCAAACAAGTAAGACTCGACTTGGACTAGCAAGTGTTCTGTTTTGAGAATGTCACCATTCGCCTATCACTTAAACCCTTTGCGGTTCACATAGACAATTTTACTATAGTCTTAACTTCGCTCGATGAATTTCCTCTCCAGTGAATTGTACCTCATCAGCAGCCCAGAGTGAGCAATAACTAGATTACATTGAATCTCCTTGAGAGTAGTGTAACACTTCTTTTGATTAAAATTTTAAAGGACAGTTCGAATTTTTCGTTTTTCACCATTTTTTAAATGTACCATGTACGGTTGGTTCTCTTTGATTTAAAAAATCGGTACCCAATCCCAAAATCAGAAAAATCCATCATAAAATCTGGTCTATTTATCAAATTTTCCGGTTCAATAAATTGTTGATTCAAAATATAAATATTTCGCTCGGCGGCCTTCCGCCCCCTAAAATAAAGAGAAAATCGAACCAAATGTATTCCGGATACAAAATTAATGATTATTACCTTAACAAGAAGTATAAATGAAATATTAGGTTAAATCAAATTTGACATTTTCTTGCAATATTTCCCATGAATTTTTCTTCTGTAAACCCTTGTATATGTATTGTAATGTGTATAACACAACATATAACAATTTCCTTTCTTGTTCTACCACAATTTCCGATTTTTAGGTTTTCCCTTATGTTGTTCAACCACTTGTTTAACAGAAAATTTAATTTTTTGTGCTTTTGTTGTAAAAAAAAATATTTTTACAATTTTATCTGGAACATGTAATCTGACTTTTAACAAAATAAAAAGTTTTAATTTGATTGATGGCCAATTTTTTTTTTAATTAATAAAATTGGTGAAGCTCACGTCACATATAAATATGAAGCATAAGCGGGATACAGGACGACTTCATTAAAACGGTGAGCACAATATTTTTGTATAATGGTGAGACGCAATTCCTTTTTTGTTTTACACAAGACAAATTGTTTACGTGATTTCAATGATTCACAAAATCGTGCTGAAGGTTTTATTTTATTGTTTTGTGGGAAATGTACGGAATTCATAACTAAAAAATAAAATAAAAATTATTGATGTTGACATGGGAGGGTAGATACGCATGTATAAAGGACCTCAACGAACGCAAAATAATAGCATGACAAATGATAAAACAGAAAACCAATTTGTACATGAATGGATATATGAATGTAGAGAGAGAGAGAGATAGATAGAGGGAGAACCAAAACCCAGGGATGAAAACCTCATTAAATATTCTTTGTCAATTTATTATATGGAGAAAAACGATTGGGAAATTGGAAAAAAACATCAACGGAAAATCGCTAAGATATTATTTTCAATAAATTTTTTGTTTTGTGTTTTATTGAATTTGCTGTTTTCAATTTTTACAATTCCCGAAATGATAATTTATTTGTGATTTGTTATTATTGTTGCTATTTATTTTCCATTCGATTTGTATATGAATTCTATTGAATATAATAATTTTTAAATCGGCTTGTAATGTACGACTATTGTTTTGGTTCTTTTAATCAATTCCGATTGGTTTAGAGCTGGTAGAAGTGAACATTATAGTAATGCAAAAAGAATTCATTCGCTTATATGTTGGGCCTGGGCTCTGTAGATAATATATTAAGGTCTAACGATTCATAAAGATCATAACGTGTAAAATGACTTTTATTGAAACCAGCTTTGCAGCTTTTGTCAAAATATTAAAATATTCATTAACAATTTTTTACACATTGGTCTATATTTTAGTGAGTATGGTTCAAAAGAAGAAGGCACAGGCAGTGTGTTACACAAACTAACTTACTTGGATTGAGTGCTAAAATGAGTAAAAGCATGAAGGTAAAAATTAAAACAATTAAAATTTGCGCTGTTGTAATATTTTATGTAACATGTTTCTATATTTTAGGTTTATTGGGAAAAAGCTCAAATAAGGTGGCTCTTATAAATCTAGATGCTCTGGTATAGCCATACACAAATTTTATAATTTAAACGCTTGCGAAATGATAATGATGAAAAATTTTGAAATTTTAAGATTTAAATAAAATTAAGTTCTAAATTATTTAAATTATGTAATTTGTCGGATTCATTCATGAAATTGAATATTTAAGATTTACCACCAGTGTAATTTGGAGGATTTGTAGAACTAGCGCTAATAACAATATTGTTCTTTGCACCAGGATCTTTCAAACGATAAGCCGCATGTTTGTTTTGGAATGAAGAAAATGAAGCAGTTACTTCAGCACTACAACGGTGGATTTGAGTACTAAGTACTTCAATTAAATTTGTAACATTCTTCAAGGCCGTTTCGGTAGTATGCGGCATAATGGATTAATAACACATTTGTTGCAATTTTCTAAACCAGTCGATATCACGTCAGGTTTTTCTTAAAAAATATTAGGGATCCTATCCAAAAATTACAACAAAGAGCCCCTGGTAAATCTAAACACTAAATTTTTCAATGCGTTACTATAACAAAGGCGGATAAACAAATATTATCACAGCTCATCATTGAAACAAGTAGTTAATTTTACTAGGATTAACATGTCTTAATGTAATCTGGAGTTTTTTAAAAGTATACCACATGTTATCGTTATACCAAATTTCGGATAAAGTTCTTGGCCTTTTCCCGGTAGATGACTTTACATTCATATATCTCAGTTACCATTGATCGTATCGGGCAATACTTATGTGTGTTTGAAAGGTGAAAATTTAGCTTACACTTTCACATACAAAACATTAAAAGCGGTGGAGTAAATAAAAAATGTTAAAACATTTAATCATTGAGATAATTAATGTAAAAATTCGATAAACAGGTATAAACACGGCTCAGGATTGCGAAAAACATTGTGCTGTTTATGGAGAAGATGCTTTACCAACGTCTGCAGCAAAGAAATGGTTCCACGTTTTCGTTCCGGAAATTTGGATGTCAAAGATGCACTGGGAAAGTTGATGAAATGATGCAGAAAAGAAGACCGGCCATGCAATTGGTAAAGAACTAAATATTGATCACAAAACAGTTTTAAACCATTTGAAAATGGCTGGATACAAAAAAAATGCTTGACGTTTGGGTACCACATGAATTATCAGATCGAATGATTACTGGTGATGAAAAGTGAACGGAACTAATTCCCCTACCCTTTATATAGGAATTATTTTTTTATTTTTTGACTCGTTTGCTGCATAACTCATGACACCAATTAACTATCAATCCAAATTTACATAAACAACAAAATGTTAGCCGACATCAAAAAAACCTCGTGAACCACAATTTTTGAAATCATCACTGCTAAATAATAATAATGCAGACAAAATTTATTTTATATTAAATATTTGCGGTTAATTTTTAATGTTATAATTAATATTGAATCAGTTTAATTAAATAATTATAAACAAATACACATCCTCTATTATTATTATTATTATTACTATTGATACGTTCATAAAATAATAATAATAATATTATGAATTATATTTGCATCAACAATTTAATTTTATGTAATATTTATAGAATTTATTTTAATTGACTCCAAACAGTAATTAAATGTGTTTTATTTATTTTACAATATAACTACAAGCAAAAACAAAAAACTTATATTCATAAAATTCAGACAAAATGAAAAGCACTTAATGAGCTTTTTTACATGCAACGCCAGTGTGCCAGTATTCAATGTGTGGAGTTCAATTATTTTATAATAAAATGCTCTTATTGAGGTTAAAAATATATAGATACAAATAAATTTAATTACTCTTGTGAAGCTAACCAAGAATTTCATGCCAAAAAAATGAAAATATACCATCGAGTAACACTAAAACTGCAATGATATCCAGCCCAGAATTTAATATAGTATAGCCAAGTTCAATTTCAAAATTTTATTATAGCCCAGAAATTGAATTAAAGTTATAAAGATTAAATTATTAAAATTTAAAAATTATGTAAAATTAATAAAAGATTAGATTGCAAAGTGGGTCAGCTCGTTGATTCTCGGTAACAACTAAAAATTTTCTACTAATAGAACAGCGACTAGATCTGTCACAAATCCCATAACAATTTCCGTTTTAGAACGGTTTAATGGTTTCAATGTATGTAGGCCATTCAAAAGTTCAACGCAGTATCGTGTTCTAAAAACATGTATATATTCTATGCGACACATGGTCGAATTGATAAGGTCTAGTTTTTTAAAGGATCCAAAAAGAAACAACCTGGTCTGTCCTAGCTCTAGTTTAAATTTTAAAGTGATTTGCGTATCGTTAACGGAGCTATGACGGTTTGAGTCACTGTGGTATCGAAATACTAAAATATCCAAAGGCATTTGGTCTGGCATGTCTTACGGCCGAGAAAATTTCCCGAAATCCCGTGTAGTAAATCGTTCATGTAAACACACAAAAAATAATTGGAAGCCACAATGATCAATTAAGTTACATCGATATGATCAATAATTAAAAATTTATGTCATATTTAAAATTGACAAATTAAAAATCTAAACTAAATAATAGCCATTGACCCATTTACTCAAAAATGAATCAATGAGAATTTTAAACTTTTCCCAAATCTGCTTCAAGAACATTCTAAATATGCTGTATAACATAGCAGATTACACTACTCGCCACAAGTGGCAGCACTATCACTAAACAGAATTTATTTTGTTATGTTATTACCAGCAGAGATTTTTTATTCATTATGTATCACTTCTCTAAAACATCTCAGATATTGATCTCCGAAGTAAAGGAACTCGGTATATAAAATATTGAAATTTAGCAATATTCCGTCTTTCCGCCATTTCTTAACGAATTGCGATGAAATTTGGATAGTAGTATTTTAAAGTAGGATTTTAAAGTAAGTTTTCGACTAAATTCTAGCATCTTTTCGTGCTGGACTAAACTGGCCATTTCATAACCAGTCCTTTTTAAAAAATGGTATAAGTACATTTTACACGATATAAATAAATGTTTAAACCGAATGGAACTCGGCTATTTGTTAAATAAATTTTGAAAAATTTGCATTGCATACAGGGACAATTCGGAAAAAATGTATGGATTAGAAATTCCAACCTTATCAATACAATGATTCAAAGCATAATTTCAAAAAATACAATTTTCAACCATTTTGAAGGAATCCATATATCAATTAACACCTACTAACACCTTAATCTTATAAATCCATGAAACTTGAAGCTACGGATACGTCATCCATTCCAGATAGGAGTAAACAATTCACCTAACCAACAACCTTTCCATACCAAACCACCATTACATCAAAGAGCACCACCTAAACTTTGATGGCGAGAACTCTTCAACGTTGAATAAAATCTTTACGATGAATGTTCATCATGTCCTGGTCACCAAGAATATTACGAAGAATCTCTACTTCAATCAACTTCTCACACTGATATATAATCCACATTCCATTCAAAACTAAATGAACATTGACCGCAGTTCAAGATATTGTACAAAGCAATTATTATCCATCGTTAGACACAGAAATTGAAGTCGAGGATTTTCACCTAGAAGCCTCAGTCAACGAATCGGATACCTAACCTTTAAAAATCATTCAGGTTAAAAATTACTATTTATTGAAAATAAAAATTAGAAGAGAAAAAATAAAATTGTTGATAGACATGCTATTCGGATATCAGTATGTTCTCCACGTTGCTCCAGCTTCACATTGAAAACATTAATGAAGTGTTCCATAAACTACAGGTAGATAATTTTAAAATACTAGTGGGCAAATTGGAATTTCTGCATAAAAGAATACCGTTTATGGGCCATATTGTTATGGCTCATATACAGCCTATATACAGTACCAGCCGTACTGTAGGATTCGCGCAATTTGCCAGCTTCCATATGGCCCAACATAAAAATTAATAATTGGCGTTCTCCTAGCAATATAATTTGCCTGAAATGCTTGATACAGATTTATACTGAAATTCCAACTATTATTCACTCACGGTCTTTTCAAATTGCATCTCCCGATAAATAGTTAGAACAAAATATTTTTATGTCAATTGCTAACTAAAAGTTTGAATGAAGAATGTTAGTTTGGAGTTAAATGTAGTACCATTGCAAGCCATTGCTATTACCAACCCAAAACTGTATCAATCATTTCCGGCAAATCATATTGCTAGGACAATTTCAATTATTAATTTTTATGTTGGGCCATATGGAAGCTGGCTGATAGCGCAAATCCAACTATACGCCTGGTACTGCCCTGCCAACGGTGCTATTCAAAACATAATCATATTTCTTGGAAAATGGTACGATTTTCTCATATTCTTATATGCGGCAATATGGAACTTGGCCATTTGCACCAGTACTACCATAAGGCTGGTACTACCATCTTACTCAAAAAAAATTCCGTCTTATACAAGTTTAAATAGAAAAAACTGGAATGAGATGAAATAGTATTGTTTGAGGATTTTTTTTTTCTGGGATGAAAAACTGGCCTAACTTCACATACATTTATTTTGAGTGATCCGTTAGGTTTTGATTTAGATTTAAAAAAAATGTATCAATAAAAAATGTGTCATTAGAATAGGTTCAGTTTTATTTTGACTTCGTTCGAGGTAAGCCATTAATATTGCCCCATTTTTTTTTATTATTTCAAAAATGTATTTACTACCTATCGACTTTATCTAGGTGTCTGTATAACCCGCGCTGATTCAATCAATCAATTTTATTTCGGAAGCCGAAATCATTAATTTATAATTAAATTTCAGTAAAGTTCTAGTTGTAGGTACGTGAAATATTAATTTTTTTTTCCTCAGGTTGCTGATTTAGAGAAGCAATTGTTGAAGACCAATACCATCGTTATCTATTTAATCTATTAAGCCTTTATTCTTCTTCTAGTAGATTAGAATTGTGTTGTGCCGTACGATCGCTAGGTGTCTGAAAGCGGGTCGTTCCGTCCCCCCAAAAAATATACCTTTCCTATCCTTCCTATGGTTATGTTTAAACACTAAATAGGCTCGGCGTTATCAGGGACACTTGTCAAGTACTTGGTCTTACAGTCCAATCAATCAATCAATTTTTTTTATGGTTTCAAAAATATATGAAAATATTTAAAACTAATTACAGAAAATTCATTGTGGCAATAAAATGGGCAGAGGAAAAGCTTTGAGCGTAGCGGAAAAATCAAAAATTGGTGTTTTGCAATTAAGGATATTCCGGTCGAAGTATTGGAACCAAAATAGGTCGAAGTTGCAACGTTGTCAGTTCTTATATAAAAGACTTTTATATCAGCGAAAACTTTTAGAGCGACAAATGGGAAAATCGGTTGATCGGAAAGAAGCCTCTAATGCCACTATATCAGCTGTAAAAATCGCAAGTAATGTAGATTGTTCCGCCAGCATTTCGCCAGTTCGTATTGTCACCAAACAATGCCCTTACCTGAGTAGGCGAAAAATGATTTAAAACGATCTCTGGTGGCAAGCAATGGCAAGCATCGAGAATGTCGTTTAATATTTGCAAAAAAAGTGCAATGAATTGGTCTGAAAAGTGGCGAAAAGTAATTTTTTCGTATGAACGTAGTTTAATTTTGATGGTGCGGACGGATTCTACTACTACTTTCATGATTTGAGAAAGGTGCGACTCAGCGACTCAAGGTGCGACGAAGCGACGGTTGCCTTAGTAGTTCTCTAGCTAATTTGTTAGGGTGTGATTCCAGTTTCAGTTGGTATTTTAGACTGCATGCCCTACTAAATAATAAAAATCATTGTTTCCCAAAACGTAAACACTGTTTTGTTGTTTTTTAAGTGAACCTATTCTATAATGACGCATTTTTATTGACACTCTCAATATACCAAATTTTAATTTAATTTATTTAATTTGAGCTTTTATTATTTTTACAGAACTTCTAAATTTGATTTTAACATTTTAATATTTAAAATTTGAATTCTATATCTGGGCTATAATAAAATTTCGAGATTGAACGATAACATATTTTTATTTTTTTTTGGATGCAATTCTGGGCTAACTCCACACACATAATTTAATTAATTGAAATTCGGTGTAACTTCATATCAGACCGAAATACGTACATAAAATTCGATCGACGTTAACCCATTTTCTCAATTATATAATGTTAAATAAATTTGGCCGACATATTTAATTCTTTTATTAGATTATAATGTTTAAGGAGGTTCATATCCATAAAATAAAAGATCATTTTTTTTTTTTTTATGGCAACGGAAATAAAATTAAAACGAATATCCCTCTTGTGCTGAACTCGTATATAGAGTCACACACACATTTACTATACGAATTTTGTTCTTTTAAGAATCAATAATCTAGAAATTTTTATTATCTCGGATACAAAAAACAAAAACAAAAAATTATTTTTTATGATACCGTAAAAAAGCTCATTTCGGGAGGGGTTTCTTCTTCATTTCGATATTGTTGTTGTTTCGCATAACACAATTTGTAAATTGATATTTATAGCATTATTTATTTTATATACGTATTGTAATATGACAAATTAATGCATAAAATTATAAATAAATTATGTATTATGACATATTCATGTGAGATGTACTTAAAGCTCCGTATCATATGTCTTCCATACGTATATACATAACCGTATTAGAATACAATTAAAACACCTGATACACGACGTATTAAATCCATTAGAGGGTGTTATATTGTGAAATACATTTTTCATTGTGGGTTAAAGTATATTTTTTTTTTTTTGGTGTGTTTGATTGATTTTGATAGATTTTCACTCTATTTAACTTTATGATTAAAATTAAATTTTACAATGAATGAAAAAAAAAACGAAAAATACTGTGCTTGATGAAAAGATGAAAAATTCAATGGAACCAACACACATCAACAAAAACCACCACCAATAACTATTTATATTATTTTAAGCGTTAAATTGGAATTGATTACAAAAGGAAACACTAACTACAATGGATCCTATTGTATTTAAAATCAAAACCAAACCAAACTGTACAAAAAAAACTCGTACATGAATGAGTGTGTGAGTCTGGATTGTGCGGAATGAATACGATGATGAATACAATGTATAAAGCTTTTTATATGTTTGAATACATGTTATGCTGTGTGTGGCTTTTACTATTGATTAATGTTTAATGCCGATGATTACATCAAAGCTTTATACAAGTTGTATGTATTTATGCAGTTCATATTTGTATTTGTGCGGAATTGAAATTTGGCTAACCCCTATTCAATACATCTAAATCTCAACCCGTTAACGTCCGAGAATTTGATTTTCAATGTCAACCTGTTTTACCGATCTTTACAGCTTAATATCTACTTACAAATTAACTTTCTTTTATAAACTTTAAATTATATTTAACCCGTCCAGTGCAAAATTTTAAATAGCCATAGGAACGTCTTTTCGTTTATTTTTATTATGAAATTTCATGTCAGATTTACAAAAATGTTTGATTCATTACAATGTTGAGCCCGAGCGCTGATAATTTGGATTTTTAAAATTTGTCCACAAACGAGTACAAATTCCGTCAAAGGTATGTATCCAAATAGTTTAATAAAAATAAATAAAATTTTGAAAATTCTGTCTTAACCATATAAAAATAACGTCCACCTACAATATTCAGCTTTTTGAGTGATTTCCGTAAAAGCCAATGTATTTTTTATGTGTTGGAAATTGTCGACCCTTTTTTCTTGAAATTTATTTGGTGGAAAACAAAATTATTTTTTTGAAAATTTATAAAAGTCGTCCATTTTTAATGAATGGCTTGCTTTAAAGTCCTTTCTGTATTCGGTCCACGATGAGGCAACCGAAACGTGCAGGAAGCCAAGAACCATTCTTAATGCCCATTTTTTGCATTTATGACAGTTCTATAATACGCTATTAATTGATCCAAAAGGTCCACTCCTCTCATGCCAAAATTATGGGCTACTAGGCCTGCCTGCTTCACATCCATGTTGGCTGTGCCTCACGTTGCCTATATTCACAAACCATATTCCCCAATAAATGGAAATTAAAATTAGTGTATCACATTACTTTATATTAAATAAAATTACGCCTTAATCACGGCTATATTTATGCGTATATCGAAGATTCAAACCATAATACTGTTTAATACATATAGGGTTTTCCAATAGGAATGATATGATTTTTAAGTGACGTTTCGACCATTTGTAATATGTCATGATCTGTCATTTTTTGTTTCATTGTATTTAGTAATGTTTACAAGTTCATCATGGTGAGATATACGCAAGAACAACGTTTACAAATTATTCAGATTTATTATCAAAATAATCGTTCTCTAATTGCAACTTTTCGTGCGCTTTTGCCATTTTATAATCATAATAATGGCCCAAGTGTGCTCGCTATTCGTCGAATTGTTGAAAATTATGAACATACATTTTCTTTTGAACTTTAATGTTCAAGTGCCAATAAGACAAAGAAACGCTCGAAGCACTGCAAATATTGCTGCCGTTCAGACAAGTGTGAAGACCGCAATTTGTCGATTCCAAGACGTTCTCAAGAATTGGGACTGTCTCAAACCACAACCTGGCGGATTTTGAGAAAGGGTTTGGGTTTGCATCCGCATAAAATTGTTCTCACTCAAGAACTGAAGCCATTGGACCACCGTAAACGTCGTGCGACAAAATAAATAATAGACAATATTGATCTCGACTGCACCAGATATGGATGGAGAACTTTTGCGATATACTCATAGAATATCCCTTTGGTTATCCATGTAAGATTACCTCTTGCCAATCCTTTGTTTACCTCATAAGCATTGATTTTTCGATTTCGGACATATAGAAGAAAATTTTTTCTCGTTGCCATTAAATATTTGTGTAGGGTCCTTCAATATATCACGATAATTATTATCTGTCAAAAATCGTTCAATTCCATGAAACCAGGAGTATGAAACTGGAGCAGTCGCACGAAATGTTAAAGATGGGTGCCATTTTAAAAAAGATTACTACTACTTACTTTCGTTAAAAAACTCTTGAACAGCTTGAAGAGCGTCTTCCTTCCGTTTGGAAAGTCCTTTTTTTAGACGCTATTATCCATTCTCCTATCCGTTTTTCTTCATCTTCAGTTAAAACTGGTGCGGAACCGTTTTTGGTATTTGGCAAGAAAACTCCACGAATTAGGTGACGTTTAATTAAATGTAACTAACTCAAAGCTACATACCCAGCTACAGGAAAATATTTTGGAGCGCATGAAGATAACTTATCAGCAAAGTTGTAATACCTATAATCTAAGAAGTCGAATTAGACAGTTAAATCTCCGACAAATCGTGTTCGTTGTTAGTGTTGCTCAAAGTGATGCATCAATAAAATTTCGGCTAAACTCAGTGTAAAATTTAGAAAGGTGGAAAAACGAGGAAGTAATTTGGGAGCTTGCAAGATTTGTTGTAACCCAACGCAGCAGTTGTTCAGCTCACAACCTGTTCATCTGTGAATTTATCACTTTAAACCGGCAAATGCTTATTTTTCGTATTCTTGAGCCCAACCTCGTTCTGCTACAAAGCAAGATAACAAAGCAAACGGTCGCTGGTTAAAAAGATTATTTACCTTTCTTTTAGTTGTTTTCCAAATTGAATGAAGGTAATTATTCTTCATTGACACGTATTTGAGTGCAATACCATTATTCCTAATTCCTTTGTTTGGGTTAAGCCTTAACCTACGTATGATGACTTCATTATTTGCATTTGGCATCCTAGTGAGTAATTAGCTATTCATCTTTAAATGTAGGTCAGCTGCCTTGCCCTACACCAATCCCATAACGTTTAATAACTTCTAACTGCGGTAATCACATACCGAGAGAAAAAATATTTCACATTCACAAATTAAAATACCATTGCCCTAAGAACAAAAAATCAATTCCAATTAAAATATGAATCAGATAAAAATTCCTATAGCCACACCTCTGTTATTCATTTTCAAGATAGACAAAGCAAACAAAAATTACAATTTTATCGACTTTAGACAAATCTATATGTAATCTCTAGTCTCACAGACATACCTAAATACATAGCATTGGCGCCAAACATCTTCACCGTGTATACACGGTTCGGTAGAAAAATACAAACACCGATAATAAAAACACTCGTCATATCATCATTATACATCTCTCTGAATCGAATTCGAACACAACAGGACAATAAATTAACCGTCTATAAGGATAACCAATAAACCGTATATGACTTACATATATAAAATACACATACGGTATATACCGATGAATTGAATTAGTTTTACACAGTAAACGAAAGTATTTCGATTTAGAAAATTCTCGTAAAGTGAATCAACATCATCTTGTTTAGAGCGGCGCAAAAATTTCACTTATTGGACATTTAAAATGAAAATACTCGTAAATTCCTTTCGACTGAATTATTCGTTCCGTTTATATAGCAGACGGGTTCTTTATACCGACGACATAATATACGAGTAATGTCCAATTTGGGATGGAAGTACACAAAAAACGTTTTTTGTTTTGTTCTTTTATGCCAGACAAATCATTCAGCATAGTTAAACCACAATTGAGGGAAACTCATTTTTTATATAATTTTTCCTCGTATTTCCCAGGTTTATTATTTATTGTTGTTGTTGTTGGTGCTCCTTTTAAATAGATTTGTATTATCGTCTACGGTATAATAATCCGTAGAATGAATAAAAGGGCTTAAATTATGCAGTATAACGAGGCATATAATAGACTTCTGTTGTTAAAACTTTTTTTTTTTGGTGTTTTATCTTGTTTTCCTTGTGCTTTTCCAATTTTACTACTCTTTATTGTAGACGAACGAGCTTTATTTTGGTACGCTGTAAAACTGTTCTATATGCTCTGTGTGCTTGTCTCTGTATATCATGTACTATAGTTTGTGTTCTAAATATTTAAGTCAAATATTAGATTAAATGTTACGTTGATTGAAATGTATACGAAAATTAAGTTATTCAAGAGGATTATAAGCTTAATTGAGGGAGAAACTTTTTAGCTTTAGGTATAAATGAGTGAAACTGATGAGGGTACAATATACAAATTGTATGGGTGTTTGCAAAGGATTTTTTGTATGATTCGGTTTATTTAATACAGACATATAATAATCCATAAACCACTTGTTGGAAACAACACGAATTTTTAAAACTCAATAAAAGTCTTTAAAGGCAACACCTATTCCATATGGTAGGTTAAACCTTCATTTAACTGTAACTAATGCTGCTGCAAACACTGAATAACTGTCTAAATAGTTTCCCTGTAGGGCGTATTTAATTATGGTATTCATCGATGGGAGCTAATTTACAACAATATTAATTTTCCTACTGGTAGTGGTATAAATTGCGTGTAAAAAATTGCGCACGACTCCATATTTGCAATTAATTCAATAGGTTTGGTTTGGATATGCCATTTCACCGGAAAGTACCATAAAATATTTGAAAATTTTATTGTGCTTTTTACCTCTTTAAATAATTCAGTACGATTGGGATACAAAATTCAGACCTCCTTTCCCATAGTCATGACTTCATGCGACGTGACTATGAATCTCCTTGGTTACTAGATTATAGTAAAATCAAAATTTACTAAATCATTTTGTACAAAACTCACAGTAAATATATTTTAAATCTTAGTTGGCTGTCTTAGTTAGAAAAAAATTCCATTTTCTGTCGCTTTAAAATTTCAAGTGCTATATAGAGTGTGTTTCAATTGTTTTAAATGCCGCATAAAAAGTTAAAAAGTTAAAAAAAAATCGTAGTTTTTCTTTAACTTTTTATCTGTTTCAATTGGTTAAAATTTTGACAATAACATGGTTGCTTATTTTATGTATAATTATGAACGTATATAGATAATTTAAATATTAAAATATGTAAAATAAATACTATTTAAATGTATATTAGTTAATTGTGGTCAGTTTAGATCTAAATCATTACGATTTTTCTCCAAATTTGTACATGACAAATTTCTGTTTACGAACAAATATTTTTGTCAGCCAAATGTTTTCCACATAAAAATTTTATCAGCTCTTGAAGCAGAGAAAAAGTTTGACATTTTTATTCACCTCAATTTTTAACTTTTTATGCGGTATTTAAACCAATTGAAACACCCCAATATGTAATGCCAACGGAATTCCATTTACATTCGCGTTCTTAAACCACACTGCTTCTATGGAAAGGACCATGTGTATCACGCGGAAATTCGTACTCCCAGCCAAAGAAAAGTGTCACAAAAATTCCGGTGTCGGTGTGAATCCCAACTAAAAAGAGAAAAAAATCACAGAAACAAAAGGCACGTGTTTGTATATATTTTCCAATTGGAATAAATAATAATTCTTATCCGAAATAAAACAAAATTTTCCATTTATAATGAAATAGATATTAACATTGTATTCACATTATTTTTTATTTGTGTACAAAAAAACATAGAAAATTTATTTACATATTTAAATTTCATAAATTGAGTTTTGTATTGCATCCGCCACGTTGTATTGCATCCGCCAGCATATTAAGATCTTGAAAAAAAAAATCATTGAACATATACGTAAATGTATTTCGCGCCGACGCCATTGTGAGACAGATCTCTATTACCTTTTTAGTCCAAATTTGCACATCGCGATCACTAAATAAGTTAATAATTATTATTATATATTTAAATTTAGAATTATTTACTTTAACAAATCGAAAAACATTATAATGAAACACAACACTTTAAAGTAAAAAAACTAATTATGTAGTGCAACCGTGCACGTCGACTTGTCAGAAGAAACTGAAAATAAAAGATATACAATCGAAACTTATGAAACGAAAATAATATTACCGCGAAATAGAAAGAGAAAAACAATCATTTTTCTCCAAAATCAATATTTTTGTGTCTTTGATATTTTGTAGTACGGAATTTTGTAAGACATTTGAGCAGTTTTTTCCACACAGTGGAATAATTGCATACTGAGACACTCAAAGAAATTAAAATATAGGGTTTTCCAATAGGAATGATATGATTTTTAAGTGACGTTTCGGCCATTTGTAATATGTCATGATCTGTCATTTTTTGTTTCATTTATTCAGTAATGTTTACAATTTCATCATGGTGAGATATACGCAAGAACAACGTTTACAAATTATTCAGTTTTATTATCAAAATAATCGTTCTCCAATTGCAACTTTTCGTGCGCTTTTGCCGTTTTATAGTCGTAATCATCGTTCAAGTGTAAATAACTTGAAAACGATAACGATTTGTTTAAGAAAATCTTCTCCGATGAGGCTCACTTTCATCTGAGTGGTGCGGTAAATAAACAAAACTGTCGATTCTGGTGCGAAGAAAATCCACAAATTCATGAAAAACCATTACATTCACCTATATTGAGAGTTTAATGTGGTTATTGGTCTGGCGGAATCATCGGTCCGTATTTTTTTCAAAATGAAGCTGGAAACACCGTTACTGTCAATGGAGATCGGTATATATCGATGATAACCCACTTTTTATGGCCGAAATTGGAAGAACTTGATCTTGACCAAATGTTTCCAACAAGACGGAGCTACGTGCCACACAGCAAGTGCAACAATTGAATTATTGCAAGAAAAGTTAGGAGATTCGATTATTTCAAGAAATTGTGATATTGAATGGCCTCCAAGAAGTTGTGATTTGACACTATTAGACTATTTTTTGTGTAGTTATTTGAAGTCATTGGTCTTTAGCAATAAACCAAACTCTCTTCAAGCTTTACAAGTCAATATTGAACGTGCTATTCATGACGTACGACTTGATTTAGTGGAAAAAGTAAATAAAAAACATTTCAATTTCCTTAACAATTAGTGTGTTTTTTTAAAAAAATCATATCACTCTTATTGGAAAACCCTACATACATTATTTATAAAGCAGCATACTAAGATTCAAAAAAACAGCCACAACAAGTTTTGTGAACAATAATTTTGTAAGTTTTGATTAATCTAGTAACCAAAATATGAGTAGTCACATATAGCATGAAGTGATTGGGTAGAAAAAAATCAAGTAAGTACCACCTACCTACATACACTTAAGGAAAATTCAATAGAAGCTGGTTTCTTATGCAAATACTAAATTATGTTAGGACATGCCGAAAATGAAGTAATATGACGCAATTAAATTTAAAAAGTATGTAAAGTCATTGAAGTTGGCCCGAAAAATCATCCCGAATTTTTTGGTAAGTTTCCTCGCTGAAGTGTAGTCAACCCGAAAAAAATGAAAATATTGCAAAAGTGTAGTCTCATCCCGAAAACAAAAAGTGTAGTCTCATCCCGAAAGTGTAGATACATTCTTCATAAAAAAATTGCTTTTATTTTATTACCATATTAGTCTGAATTTTTGATAATATGTACTTATTAATCCAAATGAAAACACAATAGCTACGTAACGTACACTATCAATGAAAGTAAAAACGTTAATAGCTCTAAACGACCGATCGCAAGGGATAATTACATAAAGTTATACGTAGAAAAATATGATCTAAAATTTTCTACAGTCGATACTAGAGATAAATATGTGTAGTGGCGTATACGGCCACATAGGCCTTGGTCATAGCTAGTAACCCTGGGCAACACAGGCGCATATCATGACAAAAAAATATCAATTTATAAAAATTTGTTAATTGTATTAAGACACAATCTTAAATTTTCTAGATCCGATACTAGAGATAAACATGATATTTTTTCGTCATGATATGCGCCTGTGTTGCCCAGGGCTACTAGTTATGACCAAGGCTTATGTGGCCGTATACGCCACTACACATATTTATCTCTAGTATCGACTGTAGAAAATTTTAGATCATATTTTTCTACGTATAACTTTATGTAATTATCCCTTGCGATCGGTCGTTTAGAGCTATGAAGGTTTTTACTTTCATTGATAGTGTACGTTACGTAGTTTTTGTGTTTTCATTTGGATTAATAAGTACATATTATCAAAAATTCAGACTAATATGGTAATAAAATAAAAGCAATATTTTTGTGAAGAATGTATCTACACTTTCGGGATGAGACTACACTTTTTGTTTTCGGGATGAGACTACACTTTTTCAATATTTTCATTTTTTTCGGGTTGACTACACTTTAGCGAGGAAACTTACCAAAAAATTCGGGATGATTTTTCGGGCCAACTTCAATGACTCAGTATGTAGCGTGAAAAATAAATTGTATGACTGCATATTGATGAAGTTACTGATTCAGCTGAAAAGTATGTTACCAATGTTATCATTGGCATTAGGGATCCTGACGAGACAGTCGCTGCCTTGTCAAGCCATGCGCCATCGACCGGAACAAGGGATAATCCGAGGAGATCAGGTGTGACGATTAAAGTAGTTGTGGTGACACATCCCATCTCAGCAACAATTCAATGCAGGACGCTCTTTCTTTTACGACGTGAAGCAACAGCTCGATGCAGGAAGCTCTTTCTTTCATGCCGTGAAAGCAAAATTTTACAAGTGGTTCGTCGAGTTTTCATGAATCAACTCATTCGGCACCCGTTTTCCCTCCTTTTAAATTTTTTCCATAGCATGTAAACTTTTGGAAATACCTTGGCGGGTCCTGTTTACTGCATCCACAAATTGATCTTGAGTTTGCTTATCATGTCCATCCAGTAACGCTTGCAGCTCGGTGTCTTCAAATGTTTTTGGTCTTCCGGAACGCTTCTTGCCCTCAATGTCGAAATCGCCGCTTCTAAAGCATTTAAACCTCTTATTCACAGGTAGTTTTTGATGATACATGGTTGTAAGGAATTTTTTTTCATCCTAATTGACGTTCAGACGTCCGTGATATTGTTAAGTTTTGGGGGGTCATTTTATGGTGGTTATATCACATTTCGTGATATAGAAAGTATCGTAGCATGCTTGAATTTTGTCACGTCGTTTATTAAGTTAAATTAAGAAGACCTTAATATATTACGTCTGGTTCACACACACACATACACACACACATTATTAAAAAAATGTTTTGACGCTTATTTTCAAAATCATAATAATTTATTATTTTCATCATATCAGCAGTGCTTTAGAAACTGCATACATATTTTGAATCTTAAATAAAGTTAAAAATAATAAAATTAAACGCAGCATCTTGTACCATGACCGGTGGTCATGTTAACAGAAATTAATTATTTCGTTATCCAGGCGGTCATTATTTGTTGGCTAGACTCAGGGTTAGGGGTGGGTAGATCTGAATAACCAAATAATTCTAGTTTGAACCTCAGGTGCAAAGGAAAATCAGAGAAAGGTAGGGTGGGAAAAGAAAACCACTAAACAACTCACCTATATTTTGGTCTACTTACCTACATTTCATTCGACAAATTTATTTTGTATTACTCCATTATGAATGCACTATAAATCATAAGAAACAAAACCAAGCCAAAACAAAAAAAAAACCAAGAAAAGAAATTATAACCACTTAAATGAGAAAGAAACAAAATCAGTGAAAAATTCTGGAGTTAACAAATTAATTCTAACTAAATATATTTTAAGTTTAATTTTACATAGAATCAAAAGTCCCATTACAAAAATAAATTATTGATTAAATAAATTAAAGATAATTGAAAGAAAATTAAATGAGTTTAAATTAAGTATAGCAAGAATTTAAATAAAATTAACTTAAACAAAGAAAATATATGTACCGTGATGTGGTCGATCATAATTTTGATCGCGAAATTTTTTACTTTTGATTTATTATTATTAAATTTTTATTAAGATTATTAAATTGTTAAATATTTAATTATCTTTACTATTATTATAAAGTTAGATCAGAATAGTTAGCTTAAATTTTATCTAGGTTTGCTTTTAAGTTTTTGATTTATTCTTGTGTATTCTCGCTTATACAACTCGTCCATTTTTTCCCACAATCACAATTTTGATTTATGATTTTTACACATTCATCGTTTTTTTTTTTTTTTGTTTTAATTTACTATTAAAAAGTTGGATTTTTTTTGAACATATAAGTATACAATAGTTTACAATATTTAGAAATAATATTAATGTCAACAAACTAAACTTACAACAATTTAATAAAAGCTTCAGTTTCCCCAGTAGATTTATTGTCCTTTGAAGGGGTTTACCGAATTTAATTAAGACCATAAAATAACAGTATGTATAATAATAAAAATAAATAAATAAACTATATATTTACAAAGATAAACAAACGTGTAGATATTTAATGCAATTTAAAATCACCCTAGAGCAGAAAACGCGAGATGTTCGAATGGCAATATTCCTTAATAGCTTGTTTAAAATTATGCAAGTCTCGTATTAATTTCACCGGTTCTGGTAATTTATTATAATTTAGCGGGCGAATATATAATACCCGTTTCCTACCATATTCATTATTAAACGCTGCTCTACAAATATTATGTGCAAATCGAGTCTGATACATATGGACAGGCGTACGAAATTCCAAGTTATATAAAGTACCGTCACTATTAATAACCTTATGAACATATGCCACAATGGATAAATTGTTCAACGCTAATAACGGAAGAACACCTTTAGCGACACTAGAATATAATTCAAAGGTTGAAAACAAAAGTGGCAATTTATATACTGCTTTAAGAGCTTTATTTTGTTGAGATTGGACCTTACATAACCTTACCTAACCGAGTGAATGAACGCAAAATAAATATTACGCAGTACTGATGTAGGGATAAAATAAGAAAGTTTGCGCATATAGCCAACCAAAGAGGCTATTTTCTGGCAAATGTGATCAATATGGCTTTCCCAATTTAATTTTGAATCAAATATCTAATCTAGATATTTGTAACTGTCAACTGTTTCAATATTTATGTTGGATATACTTAAATTAAAAGTCGTATTAACAGTTTTATATGCCGATTTAAATAACATAAATTTTGTCTTCCTTAAATTTATGGATAGCATATTGCAATTGAAGTATTCATTTAGAACCAACAAACCAGATTGAACCATTGCGGGAATATCCTCACATTTATTAACATTATAAAAAAGTTTTTTTTTTTTTTTTTTTTTACAATTTTTTTACAATTTTCTTTATTTATTGAATCTTTCAAATATGAAAATAACAATAAGTTTTCAAATCTTAATAACTAAGGTAATTATGTAAACCTGCTGGAGCAGAATTTACTTCTTATCAATAAGTAAATTAATAATTTTATAATTTATGTTATTACAACAGCCATCGTTCTCTTCTTTAATCGCGAAGACGTAGGTATATCTTTTAGGTTTCGCGCCAGCAAATTCGGATGAGATACCAGTTTCCCTGCATAGCTGATCCGCATCTTTTGTAATTCGTCTTTGACAGTTAGGATGCTAAGGTCCTTATGTATATTTTTGTTTTTTACGAACCAGGGTGCTCTTGTAATCATCCTGAGAATTTTCGACTGTGTTCGTTGGACAATATCGATATTCGAATTTGAGGTTGATTGCCATAATTGACACCCATACGACCAAATAGGTTTAATCATTGTGTTATACAGGAGAAGTTTGTATTCCAGGTCAATAGTTGAATATTTCCCCATCAACCAGTGCATCTTATCAATTTTTAATTTGATATGGTCTCGTTTCATTTCAATATGTTTTCGCCAAGTTAACCGTCGATCTAGATGGACGCCTAAATATTTTGCTCCATTTGATTGAGGGATTTGTATTCCGTTCATTGTGACAGGCGGACAAGTAAGCTTATTTAAAGTGAATGTTACGTGGGTCGATTTCTCTTCATTGACTTTTATCTTCCATTTCTTTAGCCATATTTCGATGTCATAAATATGTTGTTGCAGAATTTCGGACGCCGTTTGTGGATTTTTATGGCTACATACGATTGCCGTATCATCTGCGAACGTAGACGTCAGAATTTGCGAAGACGTTGGTAGATCTGAGGTGAAAATTAAATATAACGTTGGGCCAAGCACACTACCTTGTGGTACTCCAGCCAGAATGTTTTTCTCGTTCGATTTAGAGGTGTTGTATTTGACATAATATCTGCGATTTGACAAATACGACTGCATGAGTTGGTAAATTTCTGGCAATTTAAGATTAATTTTATGAAGCAAACCCTCGTGCCAAACTTTATCGAATGCTTGGGCAACATCCAAGAATACGGCGGAGCAGTATTTTTTCTCTTCGTATGCTGACCTTATTTCTGTAGCTACTCGGTGCACTTGCTCAATGGTTCCGTGCTCGGCTCTGAAACCAAACTGATGACTAGGGATGATATTTCGTAGTTCCGGTTTAATATTTACGATAATAGTTTTTTCGAATACCTTCGAGACGATTGGTAGTAGGCTAATTGGTCTATATGACGAGACTTTGGTAGGATCCTTGCCAGGCTTTGGGATCATTTTTATAGTTGATAATTTCCAGCATTCAGGGATACATCCTGATTCGTAAATTGAATTAAATATTTGTGCCAGTCGACCAAAGGCACACTCAGGCAGTTGTTTAAGCATTTCACCTGTAATTCGATCATACCCAGGGGCTTTCTTTAATGTAATTTGATGTGCGATAATAAACTTTACCAGTGGTTTCTTTATCTTAAATTTCCTCACAGGCCTGATTGCTATATTTTCTGTTTCAACCACCGATAATCCAAGGTTTGGAGTGAAAACACTTTCAAGGTGATCAGCAAAGGCTAAAAAAAAGTGATGTGTAAATAAAAATTAGGAACAGTGTTGGACCCAGAATTAATTAGCTTAGTGGTATAATTAGAATAGTATAGCTTTTCACTTAGATTACATATCGTCCATTTTTTGGACAATAAACATTTTTAATTACCAATATAAACTTAATATTATTATCTTAGAACAATTAACTTAGGTATTCAATTTAATATCTTATAACTTTAGACTATTAATTATTTTACTTCCATATCGTTTCAAGATTCTTTATTTTATTCGTTTTTATTAATAAATAATCCCAGTACCGATATTTTAAAAGAAACCACTTTTTGATTTGGTTTTATACGATGTTTGTGTCATCGTTGCCAAAAACTCGTCTACTCCCTACATACCCGGCATCATCATCCAATTTTATAACCTTTTTCCCCGTTTTATTACATTACCAACCAGGAATACTACAAAATAGTATATTCTCTTTATAGACAGAGGTCTCAATAGGGAAATAAGGAGTATGCGTGTCATATTTACTACAGTATGTAACCAAATATTTTTTCACTCGCAATTACGAAAATATAACTTTCCAATTTTTGCAATACATGGAACAAAAATAATTTCGTTATATTCGTGGGGACGTACCCAACGCACTCTGAGATCTCATCAAGCCGGGCATCAACAACAACAACTAAGTGGTAATCATTTTATTATCTCTTTTAAAACCCAAAAAAAAAACAAGTACGAATAAAGGACAACAACGAAATTAAGTTTTAACGTCCATGAAATGGTAGTATATTCCCGCAAAATACATTTCCTATTAGAAGAGTAATCTTAGCTTTTATGAACTTCGGAGCCAACGAAATTAGATCGCAAAACTTAATCTATTGACATACATCTAACAAACACATTTTATTAAACATTTATTTTTATTGCGCAATTTTTTGAATATTTTAATTAGAAAATTAGTTTAAAAAATTAAATATTGAAGTACATTTAATTACCCGACGTATTAGTAATATAATTACGAGCGTTAGAATAAAAAAGTGCGGGATCCGTAATTGGTGAGAATCGGATTGATCTATGTGTTCGTTGAGGATATTTTGCTTAAGGAATATGGATTTTCGAATCTCGTAAGATTCTAAGGTATCTATAAATACCTAATTGACATACAAATATTTTTAGACTCATTATGGCCTAATCAAATGCCTCATTAAATAATGTTGGGCTCCCCTTGTTCTTGATTAAACTTCAGCTCATTTATGTTAAAGCTAGCGCCCAAACCGAAAATCGGACCAAAGCCGAAATTCAAATAATTTTAGACTCATTATGTCCTAATCAAATGGCACAACCAGATATGCTAACTTTAGATTAAATGACCTAAGATTTATTTAAGAACGAGTGAAGCCCAAGAATTATCCATAATATTTTTTAATGTTTTGCTAGCTTTAGGGACGTAAAAATGTGATCTACAAGATAGCAAGTTTCATGTATGAACTTTCATTTTTATTAAAGCTTCCGAAGTCAATTATCATTACTGTCTGAAAATATTGGCCAGGAAAATATGCGTTATAATAATGGAAACTCACTATTTTAATATTACTCATGCATAATTATAATCCTAATGAACAGTAATTTAATATACTCCCTATTTCCATGAAATAATATACACAAAAAGCTTCGGATATTACCTGTAATCTAAATTAATTTGTTCCTTGTATTTTCAATTAATATCTAATCAGGTGCGTATTAGCCACTATAATCCTCAAATGGATTACGCTCTGCTTCGCTTCATTCCGATTTTTATTTCATTTTATATTCGATTTATTCTACGTTTGACATTAACCCGGCTGTATACAGTCGTAACGATCGTATCGTATATATATATACATAGTTGAATGGATTTATTCGAATTTTCCTTATTGTGTCTCCCCCCAAAGAAAAACTAAATAAAGATGGCAAAAGCGGGATGAGACGCCGAGGTTAAGACAAAAATATATACTTTATGTTACGATATACAAGAATTTATGTTCCCCCAGTGAATTTATTAACGATAATTATTCTTTTTCCTAATTAACATTCATCAATTTAATTTACTCCCATTATGGACGGATTCTTTTTTTTTTTGTTGTGTACACGACTACTATGTACCTACTTCTCAACGACTTTGTGGTGATTTTAATTAAAACTGTTTTTGTATTACAAAGTGTCTAAACATACCGTAACATAAAGTGTATTTGAATGACGGTGATAATTTATGATGACTTTCTTATTTAATTGACTTGCGCCATCCCTATATATAGTCACCCAGTCCTCTAGGTTTTCTATACTCATTTGTATTTTTTAATGTTAAGTTATATAAATAATTAGATGTGATAAAATAAAAATCTTTTGGATACAAAATATTTGTGTTAATGTTAATAGTCTGGAAAATATTTTTGTTTTGTAGATAATTAAACTTGTTGATTACGCAATAATTAATATGATTTAATTAAATTGGCGTTAATTAATAAAATTGCGGAAAGATTAAGTCGTACATGGAGGGCAAAACGTGTTATATTTATATAAATTTATTACTTACCTGAATACACATCTGACACCGCAATCGTCGTCGCCTGGTTAAGCTAAGTAATTTTAAATTGGGAATTTTCCATTCCGTTTGTTTGTAATTATAAATAGGAGCTTTCATTTGATCCAGAAAAGAAAGAATTTTTTTTATAAATTTATTTTTTCGACGAAGCAAATAAAATGGGAAATTAAAAATATTTTTTTTTTATTTTTACTTTCAAGGAATTATTTAACAAAAGGAGATAAAATTTTAGTTTTGTCGTATATAGTGTATCCTTACATAGTTTATAAGGATACCGTAGTATGATGGTATAGTAAATACGAAATTTACCTTTTTATATTGCTGGTATACATAGCTACTAACAATTACGTACGTAAGTCTAAATTTATCTCGTATATTATAATTGTAAGAAAACTCAGCTTAAATCCCAATTAAAATAATTAAAAATAAAATCTTTTATTTATACATAAATAAATAATTAGAAACTTACTTTGTGATCCTGCAAAAGGTGTATACCTCTTTTGATAAAATTTGTTTTAACAATACAAAAATATTTCTAATCATCAGTCATTTGATTAAATTTCATTTGTTGTGAGATTAAGTTAATTAATTTGTTTTTGAAAAAAAAATGATCGAATTATAAATAGCTTTTTGATTTAATTAGATAAATACCGTAAAATGTTGGAAATAAACCAGTGCCAGAGGGCACCTTAACATCCGGAGGTGGTAAATATCGGCAATTAAAAGAATGGCGTCGAGAATGTAGAGAATGTAGGAAATATCTAAAATTATTATTTCTCTTACCAATCATCAAAATTGTATTATATTTTTTTTTTAAATAGAACCATTTCAATATGGAGTTCATTTTACATTCACATTTAAAAACTTGAACCCAAGATTTTATATGGTAACGAAGCATGAGGGTATATGCTACCAAAAAGTTTACTTCCACTTAAATGTCCGTAATATTGTTTATTTACCTTGGGAGGATTAAATGGTGGAAAGGAGGTACAGCAACTTGCCGACTTTCCGTGCTAGTTATGTTGAAAAGTTATTATTGTAAAAATAAAATACACTGCCGGCTAAAAGTATTTGATCGATGATTTTTTTTCAATTAACTGACTTGCAATGCTATTTTCGATTAATATATTTTTTACACACCCTGTCTAAATGCATCTATATAAACGCATGTTTTGTTATGTTTCAGTTTTTATTATTCGAGAAATCGCTAACATACTGAAAATCGATAAATTTTGATGCGTACAGAACAGATTTATTTTAGTTATTAAATAAACATCTGTGAGTGAATATTAAACATTTTTTTATCCTTTGCTGTCAATTGCGAATATTTAAATTAAATTTACAATTTTTTAGAAATTGATTCTGGTGTTAAATATTAATAATTTTATTATGATATTGATTTAATAAAAAAAAATTCAAACGCAACAAAAATGGGCAGAAAGTGCACCCTTTGTCATTCCACATAGAGAGGGCCATTCGCATGCTGAAATTGGCAGAAAACTAAAAATTCCGCCTACCGTGCAATACACACTGAATCGATTTAAAGAAACTGGGCAGAACTCATCCCAATATCGGCAGGGGCAAACTTGGGTCACCATTGCGAAGTTGACGGCACTTGAAATATTAGCGCAAATGAACAACGATCGGGAAAACAAATTGTCGTGGACTACGATAAAAAGGCGCCTACCAGATCAAGGGTTAAAAGGCAGAATTGGTGTTAAAAACCACTTCTTTCGATTACAAACCGTAAAAAATACTTAGCTGGGCAAAGTACCACCAGAATTGGTAAATGTCACATTGGAAAAAAGTCCTATGGTCGTCCCGGTGAAAAAGTGCTCCCAGACTATATGATTCCTACAATAAAACACGGCGGTGGTTCTTTGTTGAAATTACGGGTTAAATGGATCGCTTCGGCTAATTTTTAATCTTGGAGAAAAACATGCTATACCATCGCTTAACTAAAACTAATAAAACGGGGTGTTTACGTACCAGCACGACAATCATCCCAAGCGTACATCTAATCCATTTATCACACACCAATTATGATAAATTTTTTTTTTACTAAATGTACAACTAATTGTTTTCCTAATGACTTTTACTTTAATTTTAGAATGGTTGACTATGCATCCTTGAATGAATTTCTCAGCACTGCCGATTGGGACTTTTAACAGCATGGCGCGGATTTGTATGATACAGTGCACAGATGCAATGTGCTTCTTGAGAGTGGTATCGAGAGTCACGTTCCGCGAGTTATCAATAATAAATCCGGTTTTCCTGAGCCATGGTATAATACCGAGTTGATGGTGCTCGAGAAACGATGCAACAAGTTTCATTCACTGTACATGATTTACGGCGTAGATTATTATTCCGATTTGGTGAAAGCCGGCAAGGAATTTATGACCCTCAATTAGTTTCTTTACAATAATTACGTAGTGCAAATCGAACAAGTTTTGACATCTAATCCCAAAAAATTTTGGAACTTGACTAACAGTAAGAAAAAAGTATCTGGTTTTCCGTCGAATATGTCTTACCAGACCTCCACCACTAGTCAGCCATCTGATATTTGTAATTTATTTGCCAAATTCTTTCGGTCTACAATCCGCTTCGGTCGACAGACACTCGGTTTCCTAATGCTTCCACCTCAATTGTATTTGATCATTTCAAATTTACTGAACAGGAGGTTCTGGATCAACTGCTCCTCCGCCACGTTACTAAGGGAGTGGGTCATGACGGTCTTCCACCGATCCTATTCAAACGTTGTGCTGTAAGTCTGGCGTCTGCAGCTACCTTCTTTTTTTAACGAAAGCTTTCGTCGTGTTTGTTTTTCGGATCCCTGGAAAATATCATGTGTTCATTCAATTTTCAAGGCGGGTGATAGAAGCGAGGCTAGTAATTATCGTGGGATCGCCTTCCTCTCTGTCTTATCCAAGCTGCTCGAGTCCATGGTTTACAGAGTATTGCACTTCCATACCAAAAGATTTATTTCTCCTTTTTGGCATGGATTTTATTCCGGTAGGTCTCTAACTTATAAACTTTTGTGGCCATTTATTTGAAAGTCTAAGTTCCAAACAGCAGATTGACGTTGTGTATGCCAACTTCGCAAAGGCTTTCGATGTGATTGATCACTCTATTCTTATTAGCAATTTGGAGAGTCTCGATTGTCATTTCATTCCCATCGACTGGTTGCGTTCTTACCTCTCAGATCGCTGGCAGATCAGATGTTAGGACTCTGGATTCTTTCTCCCCATTATTTTTCGGCCCACTGATATTTTAATCTTTTATTAACGACGTTGTAAAATGTTTTAAGTTTGCCAACTGCCACCTCTTCACGGACGACATGAAAATTTTCGCCCGGGTCTCTTGCGTGTAAGACTGCAAATCTTGTAACGATGACTTAAACCGCTTCTGCAGTTGGTCAATTAACAACATACTTCCTTTAAACGTGAGTAAATGCAAAACTCTTTCTTTCTTCCGTATCCGCTCGCCTGTTTTTTATCAATAGTAACTGTACAACGAAACTATTCATCGGGTTGAGTTCATTTTGGATCTTTGAATCTGATACTGCATTTACCACACATGTTAACGCCATTATTTCAAAGTCGTACATTATGCTTGGTTTCATTAAACGAAACTGCAAGGACTTTAGTGACCCGTTAACTTTGGCATCATTATATGTCTGCTTTGCTCGATCTATTTTTTAATATGCATCTGCTGTTTGACCACCCTCCTAACACTGTCATTCTGAGAGGATTGAGAATATCCAGAAATAACACAGCTCCACAAAAAAAACTCCGGCACCCGAGACGAGGATAGGTGTCCTATATGTTTTTGGGGTCGCTGATCACGAATCTGCACTCAGAATTGCCGTATCGCATCAAAAAAAAATTTCAAAATTGCTTCTATGCTAAAATGAAATATAAAAAAGAAATCGCCAAAAAACAGACTAAAGTCCCGAAAAAATTGCGAAAAATCGTAAAAAATCGTGGACAGACAGACAGACAGGCAGGCGGGTAGACATGCGAGTAGGTGAACTGGCAGGCTGACGAGCAGGCGGGCTTTTTTTATCGATTTTCATAGATTTTTTGCGATTTATTCAAAATTTTGATGCGATACAGAAATTCTGACTGCAGATTAGTGATCAGCGACCCCAAAAACATATAGGACATCTATTCTCGTCTCGGGTGCCGGAGTTTTTTTTTTTTGTGGAGCTGCGAATTTATTTTGTTCGTATCACGACTTTTACCATCCATGTGTGCTGTGGATTACGTTCTTCCGCCGTATCAGAATGCAATCTTTTGAAAAGTTAGTTGACTACTGAGAACTTTTATTTTAATTGCAGTAAGTACCAATAAAAGTGCCTTTTTCTAGCGTTGCCAAGTTTTAAGGCTTACATCCAGTTAGACATGGTGGTTGTTGCTATATATTTACGTGGCGCGGTAGCTCATATACCCGTTCAAAGTTGACGTCCACAGTATTTTTTTTACAATGGAAAAAATTTAATATCGTGCCGTAATAAAATTCTACCATTCTATTGAAGGTGAAAAGTCCTTCTACACATTTAACAATTGTTGATGAATTTGTTTTGGTGCTACACCTTCAATTAGAACAGTACAATTTTATCACTGCACGGTATTCAATTTTTTCCATTGTATAAAATAATGTGAGACGTCTACTTTGAATTACCTCACTTTGAATTAATTCACAAATCTACATAAAACTTCACACGTGTTCATGAAAAAGAAATACCATTTTTAGAAAAATAAAACAACAAACCTAATAGCGCAATCTCTTATCGAACGGCAAAACTTACTGAACCACTAAGTATGTACGCTTGGTGGCGCAAACGTATAGCAACACTGATTTCACAGGCTCCACCTTTCTAGCACCCCATCAAAAGGTTTTGACATAAGCTATGAACGAACTCGTTTGGTCATCGTTTGGTCAGGATTGGTCACTGGTTTTTATCGTTTGGTCACTTACGATTAAACGGTAAATAAATAATCGAAAAATCAAAAAAAAATCCCAGGTAGCACCTCATTGCAAAAAAATTATATCGTTTTTATCAAATTTCGTTAGGTAATCGTTATGTCAGGACTGGCCACCACATTTTGGCGTTTGGTCATCAATAGGTAAGTTTTTATTGCAAAAAAACAAAATCAAAATTGTATAGTAATTCAAAAAAATCAGGTTCGTCGCTTATTTGGGAATTTCATTTTACAAAATTAATAAAAAATCCAATTGGAATATACCATTTAGATAAAAATATTTCCTTTTTTCAAAGAATGGTATCTATAAAGTTGAAGACATATGATATATTCAATTCAAACTTCATAATTCGTTGAGAATTGGTCACTAGTTTTTTTCGTTTGGTCATCCCTACATAACGATTTATTGCAAAAATTCATTTCCACATGATTTCAAGTGTTTTGGGCTGGAAGCTTGACCAATACTAATAATTTTATAAATCCAACGATCGGAATTGGTTGGTCAACTGTCATTGAGGATTGGTCACTAGTAGTTTTCGTTTGGTCATCCCAACATAATGATCTATTGCGAAAATTCTTGAAAAACTCATAATTTCCAAATGATTTCAAGTGTTCAGGGCCGGAAGCTTGACCAATACTAATAATATTATGAATCTAACGATCGGAATCTGTTGGTCAACTGTCATTGAGGATTGGTCATTAGTTGTTTTCGTTTGGTCACAAAAAAAACTGAAACTGCTATTCCAAATCTATAAACATGGTTATAAAAGTATACCTAATTGAAGGAAAATCCGTTATAGTTGTCTCACATCAAGATAAAACCAACTGCACTGACTTAATCTATGTGTTAGATACATTATAAAGTCATATTTACAACGTAAGCGGGAATCATTTTTCATCACGATTGACTTCAATTGCTTTATAGATAAACTTAAACTGGCTCTGGATTACATCTCCAACTGTTCATGCTCCAATATCAAATGGGTACTAAATATACCGTTTAACATGTCAACATATTTTGAAATAGCCAAAGATCGATATTTATGTTTGTCTCGAACAACTGTAATTTTCTTTTAACCTGAACAAAATGTATATCGCTTACATTAAATAGTTCCTATCCGCATTCCTGTTTTAAGAAAAGATTAATCACAGTCATCAGACAATTTGTATGCAACATTTTTTTTTATCTGGGTCAAAACAAAACCAAAAACCCCAAAAAACTACAATCAAAAAACTCTTGTCTGCTATAGAAGTTAGGAAGTAACCCCACTACGTTGCTCAGGAAACGGACGTTAAAATCAGGAATGAAGTATTTTATTTGAACTCGTTTAAAACTAAATCGATTTCAACCACAATGAAAACAATTAATTTCTATTTGCAGGATCGTGTAACACATCGATTGGTCAAGATATTTCAACTAGACCAATTTTAATTTAAAACTTGAACTTTATTTTCCAAAATCCTACATACTCTACTAATTCTCGACATTATCTACTTAAAAATCAAGTGTCTACGCTTTTTTCAATGCCAGATGACAGCACCGTTGAGGAGTCGGTCAGCAAATGGTTTAGAGTGAGACACTCGGAATCGTAACTGAAACATATGTCAGAAAATAATATTATATTTGGCTTTAGGAGATCTTTCGTTTGCAATTGGTGGAAGGTGATTTAGAATGATTCACGAGTCATTTTACGCCTCTAACTTTCAATTCGGAATGTTTTTAATCAGCACCACTTAGATTTTTTGCGTTATTATAATCAAAACACTGAGGATCGTCTTCAAATAATTTTTCTTATTGTCATAAGTGTGCGATCATTTCGAGGACATTGAGCAATATTATAGCAACAAACAAACAAAGGTAGTTTAACGGACGAGAATAGTTGAACGCCGAAAGAGTGAAATATTGTATTCAGAATTCAATTGTGTAACTCGCTGCTTTCCATAGATAACTAATTTCGTCGATAAAACAATTGATTTCAACTTTTTGACGACGTAGCTTCATTCTGCAGATTTTCTCTAGTTTAACGGAGAACTTCATGTTAGTTCTCATCATAAACGGCAACATAATCTATTTTTTTTCAAGTTAAGACTGTTGTGCTCCAAGGAGTGGGGTGTTAAGGTTGTTTTAGAAATCCTAGCACATGTTTCCATTAAGTAAAATATTATCAATAAGTGGCTCAGTCAACTGCTTACACAATTAAAATAGCGTTTAATCCGTCTAACACCCTTATAGTTTTGTTTTTTTTTATTTTTGGTTGGTTGGAAATAATTTTTAAATTGTTTATTACAAATCAGTAATATCAAGAGCAGCTTGAACAATGGCCTTTCGCAAGGCTGACATTAACAAACTCAACGATCTATTGATGTTACCACCCTCTTAAATAGTAGCAGTGACATTGAGATGCAAACAGTACGCTTTTACTCTGCAATTTTTAACATTGCTCTGAAAAAGTTTCTCATCACCGCCATGTTATAGTAGCGAACTACGCGCTCTCCGAAATCTTTACAATGATTATATAAGCCTAGCCTATAAGTTTTGTCAATTTGTTAATCTAAAAAAGAAATCAGATGGGTACCCGTGAACTTTAAAAGTGTTATTCTGACAAGCCAAAAATTATTACGAATCTGTTTGCACAATGTTTCAAACTTGCTTTTTCAAGTAATGATTTTGAGAGTGACGTGAAATATTTTAAATATTTGGAAGGTTGCACTCAAACATAGATAGTGTCCATTGACGTCAGTTCTGTTAGCGGGTTCTGTTCTGACAGTTATTAGAAAAACGAACATTCTGAGTGACGATTTTTCACTCGGCCTAGACGGTTTGCCGGCAGTAGTTGTAAAAAGATGTACTGACCAGTTGGCCCAACCGCTTACAGCAAATTTCAAAAAACCGCGCGCTTCTGAAATTTTCCCTAGCCCGTGCTTTCTCTGCAGACCACAATAAACCGGTACTTCATTTCATACTTTTCTGTAAGGAAAAAGTTAAAGGATTTCTATTGGGGATGCGCTGTTATTGTCGGAAGCGCTACCGTCTCAAGTTAGAGAGTATTCCGTCGACACGTATGTTATTGCAAGAGTAACGGCTAACCGAACAAGGATGACAGTTGCCTGAAGTCACAATCTTCGTTACTGTTAATGAACCAGGCTATGAATAATCTGAAAGTCACGACTATATCATCGATAATCATAGTTGGCTTATCCACATTCCAATTATTTCTGTGTTGTAGGTTAATTAAATATTACAGACTCCACCGCTTCCAGAACTGTTGATTGATCTCTTGAACTACTTGTCATCTATATAATCTGGAAAATTTAATTTCTGTCCAGCCTGCAGCAGAAAATTGAACTGTAATTGAACCAATATGGAAATGCGCTGCGATTAAAGCATCTAAATCGTCACAAAGTGGTCGAGAATTAAATATTGCTTCTATATAGGGTATGTAGGGTTGACATGTCAAGCTGAAGGCATAAAGTGAAAACGTATGCGGGCTTTATTAAATAAGTCGGAATTTTACTGGCTTCCATGAAATTTGACCCGTTATCGCTGTGGATTTCCAAACATATACCTCTGCGAGCAATAAACAGCCTTAGAGTGGCAATATGTGCAGCGGTGGTGATCAGGTTAGCAACAAACTCAAGGTGAACCATCTTATAAGATAAAAAAATAAGCAAATATACCATTTGTATGTCTTAAGTCCTCTACATCGGGTTAAGTGAGCAAACCGGTCCGACATAATCGACTCCTACTTTAAAAAAGTGTCTTGCTAGTTGAAGTCAAGCTACTGGCAGGTCACTCATATTCCCATGTGCAACTGTTACAATACAATACTATACCGACTATATACCTTACCGTCACCACCACCAGAGGGGACTGGTTGATAGAAGCATTTCTGAATACTGGTGGTGCTAATTTCTTTACTGATGGTTCAAAAATGGATGGGAAGGTTGGAATTGGAATTTTCTGTGAAAAATTAAATGTAAATCTCCCTTTTCTTCACCTGGACTACTGCAACGTTTTCGAAGCTTAACTAATCGCGATAAGGGAAGTCGTTGGCTTATTGAAGTATAATGTAATATTTGCAAAGTATTTTCGCAGTCAGGCTTCAATTAAGATGTTCAAATCATGTTTCCATGCGTCAAAAGTATGAATGATGTTATGGTGGGTGGTGGGTGGTATTATACAAAAAGAATGGGAGTTTCCTCACATGTTTACCGTCATAATTGCGAAGATAAAGAGGAAAAAAGCTGTTCTCCATTTTCTTTGCACCTATCGCCGTCAAGCGTCTAGTAGACTGAAATTCCTAGAAGCTCCTCTCCAAACGACTTGATTGACCTTAGTAATAGACCTATTCTTCGTTGAAAACTGAAGATGGTTCGATGAGTAGGTGAGGAGAGGAAACAATGTGAACACAGCTACATCCTAACCTAATCTCTAACCCAAATTATGTTAAGAAGCTACTATGAACCGATTGAGAGGTCTGATGTTTCTGATATTTGCAGTGTTACTGCAATGTTTTTGTACAGTTTCGTTCCTTTTTAACATTTTCCGAGACATTTCTAGAACGAAGTGTGTTACGCAAAATACTTGTTAAATCTGAAGATGACGTCTAAGTGAAGGATGAAAAAATATTTATTTAAAATTAAAATTTAATTAACTGACGTGTTTTAATTAATTTTTTTATATTGCACATTTGTTGTCAGCCTTTTGGTAAAGCTGTCTTTTATAATCAAAGACACTATCCCTGATTAAATTTCAGAAAATCGACAAAGTCATGGTTGGTCCTTGTTGGTTGAAAATTTAATTTTTAAATTAACTTAAATCCTTTAATTCTTGGTAAATTTTTGTGAATGCTAAACTTTTCAACATCATTGTAAAAAATTGAAATCGCTCCCATTGAAGCTATCAGGAGTTTTCACAGGAGTTTTCACCAAATTTCGCAAGGATCCTCCAATTAATGGAAAAGTTTATGTATGAAGTTTTATTCTGAATAGTCGGTCGGCTTGGTCTGAAGAGATGCCGAATTTTAATGATATAAAGTTGTTTTTAACAAAAACTCGTCATTCGCGGTAATATTTAAAAAATGATCTGAACTGAAATTTTTGTTTTATCAGCCAAAAATCAATGGGATCTCCTAATTTATGGAAAAACTCTAAATGTGAAGTTTCATTCGGATCATTCAATTCGTATACGTACAGGGACCGAATTTTTGCTGAAAAACGAATTTTCGCTTTTTTAAATCGTCCTTTCCGCTTAAATTTTGGAATACTGATCTGAACCGGGATTATTGCAAAATGAACTTACAATTTGTTATTTCTTAGTCGTTTTTTTCCATAAATGATATAATTTTCAAAATATTTGCGGAAACGAAAAAACTCCTATGGAGGCTGATACTTCAGATGGACCGATCAGTCATTCTGTCTCAGCTATGTAGAGTTACAGACATGAAGTTTGCACGGAACCACCTTCACACATACACAGAGAGTTTTTTTTTAAATCATCTTTTCGACTGTGGCGCTGTGGCGAATAAAAGATACTAAAATGTACAACTAGAGATTCGACTTATCAGAAAAAAATTGAAACTTATGTTCCCATCAGCATTTTGGTCAAATTAAAACAATCAACAATGTAAATTACAAAATTATTTTATTCATTTAACAAATTGCTAAAACTTTAACAAATCCTTAAACATCGCGTACCATAATTTCAAGCGTTCTTGTTCCGGATAATCAATCATCGTAATTTCATCAGAAATATTTAAACATTTCATATTCAACGAGTCAGGTGAAACCGGCGCCCAAATTGTTGGTTCAATTTCAGCGGAATTAGGGTTACTCGTCATTACAAAGTTATTCCAGAGTGATGAAATTTGTTTAATTTTACCAACATCAGGTGAATTTCTATCCAGTGTGTTGTACACCGATGTCGAGTATACCAAGTTTAGATCGGCGCCATGGCCCACACCTTCAATTGGTGATTGTATCGGCAAGGGTAAAAAGTTTAATGTTTTTGATAAATAACTAAATCGGTAAAAATACGTTGATGCTGAACTTTTGCCACGTGATTTAATGGTCGCGTAAATTCCGTACATGAATAGTTTGTCGGACATCAATTTTAAATAATTTGACATCGTTTGTTTGTCATCAAAATTATGATTACCATCACCGAAGTAGAATGATTGGATTTTATCGGCAAGCGCCTTACATTCGTTACTGTTTCGATCTAAACCGAGTTCAAAAGGGATCAAGCATTTCACATCTCCAATATAATCGGTGCCTGGTGTTATTTGTAACAAATTTTCCCAAAATATAAATAATATGTTTCCCTCATCGGTTGTTCCACCAATTACAATCGGGATGTTATGACTCCACTGCTTTGATATCATATCGACAATCGGCTCTGGCAAAAAACACTGGTCACTTACATACGGCTCGATTGATGGAACAAACCCTTCATAAATTCGTTCATTTTTCTCTTCCTCCGTAATAATGGTACTGCGTTGCGAAATTAACTCTTCAACCGACACATTTTGTAAAATTTCGAGTGCTTTAGCCGTACCCTCAGTTTCATCCCAACCAAATTTTTTGGCTAATCGCAGACCAAAGTTTTTATTCGGTACACTAGCCCAACTATTTAGCACAGCACCACTCATTAAAATCGCTTTGTGAAATAAGTCGCGCGACATATCCGAAATTAAATGATAATTAACCGATGCACCACCAGCACTTAAACCTAAAAGTGTTATATTCTCGGGGTCACCGCCAAATCGTTCGGCATTCGCTTTAATCCATTTCATTGCGAGAGTTTGATCTTTGAGTCCCGCATTTCCAGGCACTTTCAACTCGGGATCATCAAAACTCATGAAACCTAAAACCGAGAGTCGATAATTAAACGAGAAAAATACAATATCATCTCGTAAAAAGTTATCCGGGCCACACAAATCGTTTGTACTTGAACCGCATATAAACCCTCCACCATGAATCGAAATAACAACGGGTTGCAGTTTCGGTGGTTTTAAATTTTTTGTAAACACGTTAATATAAATTTCAGTTTCGCTGCCAGTTACTTTCCCCGTCATTGGATTATCTTGTGGTGCAAATGATATTGTCTGTGTTCCATCGACCACCTTGGTCCAATCATCTATAGGTTCGGGATCCTATTATTTATATAAACTATATTTGTTAATCTAATTTGCACATTAAATTTTAGAGAATCACTTACCTTAAATCTTAATTTTCCAATTGGTGGTTTCATATACGGAATCCGTTGAAATGAATACACCTCGTCGCCATAGTACGTATTGTAGGTTTTCCCTTTAACAGGGCCATTACCCGTCTCAACAATTGGATTTGGATCTAACATCGCGCACTCTATTTTATGATATGGTGTCTATATTAACTGGCTTACAAACATCGACTCGCGTAATTTAAATTTTTAAAGTAAAATAGCGAAAAATTATTGAGTAAGATAACATTAAGCGCAAGTCACGCATGACACATTTTTACAGTGACATTGAAAATATATATACAGCCGGCGGTCGATTATTTCATTATTGAATAAAAGCATTCGATTTAGGCATTAACTCCGCTATTGAGATTTTAGGTTGGGTGTGTTTAGAATGAAATAAGCATATCACGTACTCTGTAAGTGCATGACTTTACGTTTGTACTCGTACGAATCAATTGAATTAAAAACGTAAACCGAATCATGTTTGTGAGATAACAGAAAAGTATTGTTGTATGTGTTATTATGTGTATTTCGGTCACGCAGTTATCAATGGATTTACAGTTCGTACCCATAAATCTAATATTCTGTAGCAAATGCTACAATTAATAGAACTCGATTAATGTTGGGCATTAAATTTTTATGAAATATGCAAATCAATTACCATAGTTAAAACTTTTATGTTTCAAAATTCCCCAATACCTCCCGATCTAGTCGTGAGGTTCGGACGTAAAATAAAACAAACGAAAAGTGCAGTGTTAGTGCTTTTTTTTTTGTTATATATTTTGTTTTCAATTGTGTAAATGGTTTTACCATAGAAAAATCAGTTTACCATAGATTTCTCATTTTCATAAATCGAGAAACAAAAATGAGTTGAGTAAAAAAGTTCTGATAATTCCAATGTCATGGTTCTAATTGTGACTTTATATTGCGTGCAATTATAACTTTGGAATTGTCAGAACTTTTTTACACAATTCATTTTTACCTTTCGATTTATCAAAATGAGAAATCTATGGTAAACTTGTTTTTCTATGGTTTTGGGCCTTTTTCCCCCCAAAAAAAAACTTCTTCGACATCGAACGCCGAACACAATCCAACAAAGTTGAACCAGTTTCATGTAGAAAATATAAATATTACAAGTACTAGTGTAAAACAAGTGGGTGAAGTTCAAAAGAGGTAATACAAAAGAAACACAGATTCAAACCTTCGAAATCGATTATTTCAGAGACCTAGTTAAACATTTTGACGAAGCCGGTAAAAAAAATATTACACATACGAGCTGAAAAGTCAAAAAGGGCTGACTGTTGTGCTAAAAGGAATTGAAAGCTGCGTAGATATTGGGTCAAATCTATTGGTAATATAGTAAACCGTGTGAAGGTACCCCAACCAATGTTCCGTTTGGAACTAGAGCCGGAGGAAAAAAGTCAATAGGAGTTCACAAGATTTACAACCTAAAATATTTCTAACATCGTAAAATAGTAATTGAAGGACCGAAGAAGAGGTATGGACCAGTTCAATGCATAAAGTGCCAAGAATACGGACACATGAAGGCATACTGCACCTTAAATGAAGTTTATGTTATTTGTGGTGAACTTCACGATTCCAAACAGTGTGACAAGTCTCGCAATGACCCATCTGTGAAACGTTGTAGTAACTGTGGTGAAAATCATACTGCAAATTACATGGGTTGCGCAGTGTATCTGGACTTAAAACAAAAAATAAACACTAAAATGAGAGCTGAGCAACGAATGCTCAATATGCAATTTAATCAGAGGGCTATGTTACCAAAAAATACAACCATGATATTTCGAAAGGCTATTTTGTTAAGTTCGTCACACCGGTAAAATGACTAACAATAATAGAACCTAAATAATTAATAAACACATTTTATTAAACACTTGTTTTTTATTTCGCAAAATTAGATATTTTGAATATTTTAATTAAAAATTTGTTTAAAAAGTTTAAAAATCACGCGATCGTTTTCGACTTGATAGGTCAACATCAGGAGTATTTACTGATTTGTAAAAGTAAAAATTTGTTATATATAGCAGAAAAAAGCAAAAAATAAACAAAAGAAGGAGGAAGAAAAAATAAGCAATAAAAAGAATTAAAATAATAAAACCATAAGTTGAGTCTTACACTGAGGAACAATTCACGAACTATTTTGTGTAGAGCGGCTTATTTGAAAGTTTCCAATCAGCCTCCTCGAATTAGCTTTTGTTTGACTTATTTGAATGAGTTAAAAGTTTAGGCGGCAGCCTCTTTCAAAATTCAAATAATTTTAAAAAAGTATATTCGACATGAGACTTATTGTAAAATTTCAAATAAGTTAATCTCCAAAAAACAAATCACGAATAGGACCGCAGCATTAAACGATTAATTTTGGATTTGTTGATCCTTTTGGTTCTAGATCCAATTGGAATTGCAACATATTTTTTTAACCTCGATGTACCACCCGCAAACCACTATTTATAATTGGTATAGCGTTTTCCCGTCCCGTAAAAGTAAAACTGAACCAATAATTTAAATAAATAAGGGTTTTGTCGCACCGGATCAAACCTATCAAAATGTATTTTGATTCAAACTATTGCGAAATGAACCAGTTACCCATTATTACGTGCATACATACTAAGCGCATCTAATTTATCGAACTTACTTGCACACGTGATGTTTCAAAATTTTGTGGCAATCTGACCAGTAGTTACAATTTGATGTTAAAGGGATTCTGCTCCATTGAAAGCATCGAACGTTGGTTTGCTGATAAAAGCATAAAATCGTTTTGGAAGACCCTAAAGTGACGTTGCATAAGATAGCTGACTCCTTGAAGATATCAGAAGGTGGTGTATATGTTACGGTTCAAGTACTTTTAACTTTGTAGGCACTTGGCGAAATACACCAACCCTAATAAACAAATTTCACTTAACACTTGTTTCTTGTTTTTTTATTTCGCAAAAAATTTAATTTTTGAATATTTTAATGAAAAAATTGGTCCAAAATTTAAAAAAAATCACTCGATCGATTTCGACTTGTAAGGTCATCGCATCAGGAGTATGCTTAAACTTTAAACTTATTTTTGAGGCTTTTGGACAAATTGTTTAATTAAAATATTCAAAAATTCAATTTTTTGCGAAATTAAAAAACAAATATTAAGTTAAATGTGTTTATTATACAAGCCTGTATAAGCCTGAAATCCGTAAATGTTTGAATAAAAATTGAATAAAACTGTAAATTAATTAAATGAGAATCCTTTATTCTCGAAATGAATCGCCCTTCATCGTGCAAACTATAATTTTACATAGTAGTAGGGACAAAGAGTATAGGGACAAATGGCTTTACCAACTGTAACCTATGGCCTTGGGTCAATCCTACACCATGTCGCACACTTATGTCATGCGGGTAGCGTTCAGTGGCTAGGGGGGTTGCATCGTCGTAACTGGTGTAGAAAGCCATTTTACAATAAATACTTTAAGTGTGCTATATTCGTTAAAAATTTTATAAAGGTTAAGTCACTTCGCAGCTAAAATCAATCATCCCATTATTAATTGTACTTTACACTATCATGATGTTTCTATATTAATTACACAAAAATAATACGAATCGTAAAAGATGCTATGCAAAATAGGAGGGAAAATTTGTTGTTATATATAATTTTTGTTATTGCGAGTTTCACCGATTGAAGAAAAAAAAACCTCAAGCACCGCTAACTAATAATAATAATAATAAGAAAACAAATTTTGGTACTTAACTACGAACTCTACAACTAATAACCAAATACATATATGATAATTAATAATCAATAGCAGAACAATCGAGTTAAAAACAAAGAATTACCAATTGTAGAAAGAAAATGATAATACTAATATATATAAATATGTATATGTATAGTAAAATGATAAATATTGAATTAAAGAAAATGAAAATAATAATATGTTTTTGTACGTCACCAATTTCAACTAGACGACAGTGTGGTAGAAGGACCCTCAATGTTGTTGTGTTTTCCTCCAGGTTGGTTACGACGTCACTCGTTTGATCGCTAATTGCGGTAAATCCATTCGCTCGCCATAAGAAATTGCGCTTCTTCAGATTTAAATTTCGTTTTGTTTTTATATGTATATTCCGTAATTTGGTATGTATGATCACAACGTGATACGAAATGTTTCACCAGCATGAACTAACCGTGGTTCGAACTTATACGTTGTGCACTTGCGCTTATATACGTTTGTATTAGAATTGCATATTACATTTAGAAATCAACTGCATGCCGTAGATATTATAATTTTATTTATTATTATTATTATTATTGCTGATTGTGTATGCGCGCACACTAGTATGATCGCGTAGCACTTTGAAATATAATTTTATTACAATCGAACCCGAAACGTGAGATATGATAAAATGGATTCACTAAAACTTTACGTTCTTTCCGTTATACATAGGTATATGAAATTTAGAAGTATGTATACGCCTGAACATTAATTATTTTATTCAGATTTTAGAATGGAAAACAATCTTAACATTTTTATTAGTACATAAACGTTTTATTAAACTTATTTGTTGAAGTTCTTTTATTAGTCGTACTTTATTTACAAATTTATTATTAATTTTATCATGAACATTTTATATTATTTTATTGTAACATTATTTTCACATAAGTTTTTTTTTTTTCTAAGTTTTACTTAAATCACTAACTTTGTGTACTTGACTTTTTTTTTTATATTTTTTTATTAATCATTTAGTTAATTTTAGTGTTCTTATTTGTACGCTTACGACCGAACTGACCAACAAATTCCCAAAATCTATCCCCTCACATCTTGTTTTCGTTTTCGTATTCGCCGGTGTAGTCTCTTTCCGGTTTTCCCGTTTTATTTTTCGTTTAATTTGGATTTCAAACTTGATGTACAGTACGCGAATTTAAATTGATTTTTTTGTTTTTTAAATGAAGGCGCATACTAATTTATAAATTCACAATAGATTGTTACAGGGCAGGTTCAAAATTATCATTATGAAAAATGATGATTTTGAAGCTGAGATTAGAGCAAAAATAATATCGTTTGGGGATTTAAGATTAGATTTTGATGTCCATTAGATGGTATGTGCCCAAGATTTTACCCTTTTCATCTGACAATACATAGTTTAAATTACCCCGTTTTTCTGTCACAACGGCTTTTATAAATGGGAATGCAAATTTGCCAACAAATTTTTTTGTGGCATCACTAATTGGGTGTTGCTTTACATACACGATTTGACCAACATTTAAAGATCGGTCTTGAGTTCTCAGATTATAGCGTTGAGAATACCGTTTGTACGCACGTAAAAGATTTTTCTTTACTTCATCGTGGACAACTTGTAATCGATCGCTTACTTTCAACCAATCTAGACCTGCTTCGTCTACCAATTGAAGTTCTTTAAGAATTTTATATTCTTTTCCGTGTCCAATCTTATGGTAGCCATACAATAGGAAGTGCGGCGAGTATCCTGTTGACTCGTGTACTGAATTTCGAAGAGCACTTGCTATTTGGGGTAGGTGTTTGTCCCACACCGAATGTTTTCCGATCAAGTAAGCTCTGATTGCCGCTACAATGGATCTATTTACGCGCTCGGAGGCGTTGCTCTGAGGCGAGTAATATGCAGTTTTGGTATGGAATATCCCATATTCATTTATTAATTCTTGAAATTCTTTCCCCACAAATTGGACTCCGTTGTCCGAATGGATCGTTTGAGGTACACTGAACAAGGAAAATATATCGTTTCGCAAACAATTGACTATGTTAGCTGCCGTTGCCTTTGCCAAAGTTTTCAAGTAAACAAATTTAGTGAGGTGATCCAACACTATGAATATCGTAGTCTTCCCAGTAGATGAACGAGGGTACGGACCCAGCAAATCTATATATATCTTTTGCCAGGGTCTTTCTGGAATTACAAATTTTCCCAAAGGTGGTCGTGCACATTGATTAGTTGCCTTGGATTGTTTACAAATCAAGCATTTGGTAACATAGTCGTGTACGTCTATTGCCATTTTAGGCCAGTAGTAAAGACGTCGAATTCGCTCGAGTGTCTTTTTGATTCCACCATGCGCACTATCAGGTAAATTATGCTGATTCTCGATAATAGATAATCGAATGGTGGACGGGATCCACATTTTCCATAAAGGAATATCTGTTAATTCCACATTCTGCTTAGGCTCGACCCTAATAAATATTTTTCCGTTTCGAATACAAAAGTTGGAATGGTCTTCTGGGTTTTCAATAATGCGTCGTCGAACTGAGTAATATTCTTCATCTTCTAGCTGGTCTTCATCGAACAAGTTAAGGTTGTGCAATGTTACATCCGAGTTCACTTCTACCAGGGAATCACAGTAGACTCGTGACAATGCATCTGCAACTACATTATCTTTGCCCTTTTGGTGTACGATGGTGAAGTCAAAGGCCTGAAGTTTTAGACTCCATCGTGCGAGCCGTCCGCTCAGATCTTTCTGCGTCATTAACCACTTAAGGCTGGCATGATCGGTAATGATGGTGAACCTATATCCTTCAATGTACGGCCGGAACTGTTTTACACTTATTACGGCCGCTAGACATTCTAGTTCGGTAACAGTATAGTTCCGCTGTGCCGCATTTAATTTTTGGGAAATGAAGGATATAGGTTTCTCACCATTATCGGCATCCAATTGGAAGAGCACACCACCAATGCCTTGCGTACTGGCATCGCATCTGATGAAAAATGGGTTTCCAAAATCTGGGTTGTGAAGAACCGGTGCTCTACAGAGTAGATCTTTTAATTTTTCGAACGCCAAATCTGCTTCTTCGGTCCATCTAAATTTGACACCCTTACGCAGCAAATTGGTGATAGGGGTGGTAACGTCAGCATAATTTGGTATAAATCGACGATACCAACCCGCCATCCCAAGTAACCTGCGTGTTTGCTTAACAGATTTAGGCGCTGGAAAATTAGCGATCGCTTCTACTTTTGCCGGATCAGTTCTCAAACCTCTCTCACCTATGATATACCCTAGGTATCGCGTTTCTCTAAGTAAAAAGTGGCTCTTCTCAATATTAAGGGTTAAACCGGCCCTTGACAATAATTCCGCTACTGTTTTCAACAGTTCCAGGTGCTCGTCAAACCCAGCTGAGATGATCAGTAAATCATCTAAATACACAAATACGTGTTCATGCAACTGATGTGGTATTACTCGATCCATCAGTCTGCACATGGTTTGGGGTGCATTACACAACCCAAACGGCATGACGCGAAACTGATAGAGAGGACGGCCTGGAACTGTGAAAGCTGTTATTTCTCGGGACTTTTCAGATAGCGGAATTTGCCAAAAGGCGTCTTTGAGATCTAAGCTGGTGATGAATTTGGTCTCTTTCATTCTGCCTAGTAAACCATTAATAATCGGGAGTGGATATGCGTCTTTCTTCGTTAACATATTGATTTTCCTCGAATCCAAACACAATCTGGATTTGCCATTTGATTTCTTCACAAGCACCACAGGAGAACTCCATGGACTGCAACTTTCCTCTATCACACCAAGTTCAATCATTCGGTCAATCTCATCATTAATAAGTTGTTGGGTGATAGGAGAGACAGAATAATGCCGTTGTTTAATCGGAATGGCATTTCCTACGTCTATCGTGTGTTCAACCAGATTTGTTTTACCCAAGCCTTTCGATGCATATGATTTAAACAGTTTAACAATCTGGTCCAATTGTGATCTTTGACGTGGATCTAAATTGTGTTGATGGTCGTCTATTTGATTAATTTTCAATTCGTTAATTATTCCAGGTGCAATTTGAAATTTGTGCCAAAAATCGACCCCAAGATAGAGCTCCGATTTTAATGATGGAACTACACAGAATTTAAGAGTTTCAGTTTTATTTAGATAGGTTACGGGCAAATTTACGTAACCACGCACGGCATTCATAGACCCGTCAGCGGTTTGGATACATGAGTTAAACGGCTTAGTACGAATTCCCATTGATCGCAAAAACTCTTCGGAATTCTTCCCTAACACGCTAACGCTAGCTCCGCTATCCAACAGTCCGACAATGTATCGACCGTTAATATTTATTTTGGCATATGGTCGGAGGTCATAGTCTGCATACTCACTTATCGACGAAATTGAACATGCTCGTCGAAACTGTTTTATGGCCCTCCAGTATGATTGAATTCGTATTAATCGCTTACTTGTTGATGAAGTATTAGAATCAGTGCGGATGTTGTTTTTAGTAGTTGTAGATGAATTTAAGTGCAAGTTATTTTCTACTTCGGATTTGATGGGGATGGTTTTGTTGGGAATTGGAAGCTGGGGCTGGACGTTGCTCCCGAACGAGTGTCCCCAGTTTTTACAGCGTTCGGTATAGCATTTCCCTGTACTCGTCTCTTTTGACATCTGAGACAATCAGCGAGTTTAAACCCGGCCAGACCGCAACCCTCACAGAAATTGTGTGTTTTTTGTAGAGGACATGAAGTAAATCGATGGCAATATCCTTACAATTCCAACAAACTATTAAGGATTGTCTATGAATGGCATCTACTAGGAAAGATTGTTGGTGTGGCTCTCTATCAATTTCATTACCTTCGTAACTTAGGTTAGGTTTCTTGCCATACGAATTTTCAGAAGGTTCAAGTTGTTCCGTAATTTCAGCCAGTGCTGGAGCGCGTCGGCTACGTGTTTCTATAATACGCCTTGGATCAAATCCGGACGTATTCCATAGCTTCTCAAAATTATCGCAGATTTTCCGTAACGACTCTGTTGTATCTATCTCCATGTGGTTCGTAGCATTCTTTAAAGCGGGATTCATATTGTCTAGCAATATGTCTAAAATCTCATCATTTGGTAGAGGAACCTTTAGACGGAAGTTTGCATTCTCTATTTCTGTCAAATAATCGTTGAAAGCCTCTTTTGGGTATTGTAACCGGCTACGAATGTATTTTCGCGTTTCTCGATCACCCTCTAAGCTGCTAAATCGATCAAGTAATGCCTCTTTCAATTGTCTCCACGATGTATGTTTGTTTTTCCGGATATATGTGTAGTACCACTTATCGGCTTTGTCGGTAACAAAATTTCGCATTAACGTGACTAGTTCGTTTTTGGGAATATCGTCTTGGAACGCATGTTCCTCAAGTCTCATGATGAAGTCCTGCACATTCTCGTCTCCACGTTTGCTTTCACGTCCGGAAAAGGAGATCTTCCACCTAGTTGGATCAACACGTTTTTTGTAACCAAGATGTGTTGATCTGGTAGAGTCTCTGGTGTGTCTTAGACTTGGTGAGCTGTTTTCTGAATCGCTGCTTGATACGCTTTCACTGGTATATTTCTTTCTCGACATTCGTATTTTACGTGTTCGACTTTTGTCTTCCGGTATAGCTTGGGAAAGTGTTACTAATTTATCCATGAACTCCTTAGTCATTTGGTCTAACTTCTTTGAGAATCGTCTTTCTAGTTTCTCCTCCAAATCGGTTTCAGATTTCTGATCCTCATTTTCCGCCTGTCTATTTTCATGCCCAGAATCTTGCTGATCTTGTAATTTAGAAGTAGAGGGTTTTCGTCGAGCTTCCGTCTTAACATCATCTCTACTTTCTTGTTTTTTTATGTCTCGACTGAGTGATCTTGCTAATCTGTCGAGTGAATAATTAGCAAAAATAGCTCCTTGCACGTCTGGGAAGGAATGGTTTAATCGCTGTGCTCTATCACGCCAGTGTAGTATTTTAATTAATACCTTTTTTTTCTCTATCACTGAACTATTTTCAACCTGGTCTAGCAACGTATCCAATTCTACGGATTGCTGACTAATAGCATTTAGTTCTGTTTCTGGTTCTTTAGTTATATGGGAAAGTTTTGGTTTGCTTGTCAAATTTTGATACTCTTTTTGTAGATTCTCCAAAAGTTGTTTTTCAACTCCTACCGTAGTTGGACTCAAACCTCGCACTAAGTACTCAACCGCTATCTCTTCGGGACTCAGAGACTCAAAAACGATTTTAAACTCCATTTTAGAGATATGCTTTAGTTTTCAATGTGAAACACAAAAGCAAGTTTGTATACCACCAATTTAATAAAAGATATGAATGCCAGAAAAGCATAAATTAAGGAGCAAACCACTGGAAAATGTATAACAAGGTAGATGACAATAATGTTTATGCTCTATTTCAGATAGCCAAATAAAATAAATGCTTTTCATATACGGTGTGCATGAACAATTCATAAGCAAGAATATGTCCACTCTTATTGTAAATCAAGTTTAATTTAATCAATAATAAAAAATATGTAAATGTTACTTCGCGATACCGGATTTAACCTGAATTAAATTAAATTTTCTTAAATTGTAATATGAAATAAACTGTTGTTTCATATAAAAATAATGGGATGATTGTTCGAAACCTGATGCTCTTTTAAGTTACCAAATATTTATATAGAAGCTTTGTATTTTGGTGTCTTCGTAAATGGTAACCTATCGTGACTTAACCTAAAAAATGATTTTACTAGAAACATTAAATTAACACAAAAAAATTCTACTCGAGAAGACAACAAAAATACGTATATGTTTGCTTAGTCTCTGATGAGTAAGTATTCAATTTATCTCAACCGAGCAATCCGGATTCACCGAACCATCAATCGATTGAGGAATAAATTCACTGTCCATCACCACAGACTAAACATAATCGGACGGATCTAAATGGAAATAATCGTTTTTTGTGAATTATTTAAAATGAAATATTTTATGATGATTTGTGAGAAATTATAAAACAACCGAAATATAAGTGAACCGAATCGCGGCACATCAATTATTTTACAGAAGTGATAATCATCAATCACGAATTCTTTAAGTTTATAATTTTTTTAACTAAAACAACTGGAGTAGATTACAACAAAAAAAAAATAATAAATTAAATGTCAATCGGAAAACTGTAATAAAAACCTTAAGGGTAAACAATTATAACCGAGAAGTAAGTAACCGCAAGCTAGATTTAAGCGGAAAAACGTTACTGTATAGTTGCATGGTGAAGCCATGTGGATGCTTTATTAAAGCAACCAAAAAAAAAAAATATTTACTGTAAATTTAAAGTTAATTAAGACATAATACCACTATAATGAATGACCCGGATCTATAAACTAAGGTCCCTGTTTCGGCGCCAATTGTAACCTATGGCCTTGGGTCAATCCTACACCATGTCGCACACTTATGTCATGCGGGTAGCGTTCAGTGGCTAGGGGGGTTGCATCGTCGTAACTGGTGTAGAAAGCCATTTTACAATAAATACTTTAAGTGTGCTATATTCGTTAAAAATTTTATAAAGGTTAAGTCACTTCGCAGCTAAAATCAATCATCCCATTATTAATTGTACTTTACACTATCATGATGTTTCTATATTAATTACACAAAAATAATACGAATCGTAAAAGATGCTATGCAAAATAGGAGGGAAAATTTGTTGTTATATATAATTTTTGTTATTGCGAGTTTCACCGATTGAAGAAAAAAAAACCTCAAGCACCGCTAACTAATAATAATAATAATAAGAAAACAAATTTTGGTACTTAACTACGAACTCTACAACTAATAACCAAATACATATATGATAATTAATAATCAATAGCAGAACAATCGAGTTAAAAACAAAGAATTACCAATTGTAGAAAGAAAATGATAATACTAATATATATAAATATGTATATGTATAGTAAAATGATAAATATTGAATTAAAGAAAATGAAAATAATAATATGTTTTTGTACGTCACCAATTTCAACTAGACGACAGTGTGGTAGAAGGACCCTCAATGTTGTTGTGTTTTCCTCCAGGTTGGTTACGACGTCACTCGTTTGATCGCTAATTGCGGTAAATCCATTCGCTCGCCATAAGAAATTGCGCTTCTTCAGATTTAAATTTCGTTTTGTTTTTATATGTATATTCCGTAATTTGGTATGTATGATCACAACGTGATACGAAATGTTTCACCAGCATGAACTAACCGTGGTTCGAACTTATACGTTGTGCACTTGCGCTTATATACGTTTGTATTAGAATTGCATATTACATTTAGAAATCAACTGCATGCCGTAGATATTATAATTTTATTTATTATTATTATTATTATTGCTGATTGTGTATGCGCGCACACTAGTATGATCGCGTAGCACTTTGAAATATAATTTTATTACAATCGAACCCGAAACGTGAGATATGATAAAATGGATTCACTAAAACTTTACGTTCTTTCCGTTATACATAGGTATATGAAATTTAGAAGTATGTATACGCCTGAACATTAATTATTTTATTCAGATTTTAGAATGGAAAACAATCTTAACATTTTTATTAGTACATAAACGTTTTATTAAACTTATTTGTTGAAGTTCTTTTATTAGTCGTACTTTATTTACAAATTTATTATTAATTTTATCATGAACATTTTATATTATTTTATTGTAACATTATTTTCACATAAGTTTTTTTTTTTTCTAAGTTTTACTTAAATCACTAACTTTGTGTACTTGACTTTTTTTTTTATATTTTTTTATTAATCATTTAGTTAATTTTAGTGTTCTTATTTGTACGCTTACGACCGAACTGACCAACAAATTCCCAAAATCTATCCCCTCACATCTTGTTTTCGTTTTCGTATTCGCCGGTGTAGTCTCTTTCCGGTTTTCCCGTTTTATTTTTCGTTTAATTTGGATTTCAAACTTGATGTACAGTACGCGAAATCAAATTGATTTTTTTGTTTTTTAAATGAAGGCGCATACTAATTTATAAATTCACAATAGATTGTTACACAACTCACACGGGCTCGCGGGAGTTAATTGTGCTTCTCATGACGCTTAGCTCTCTGAAGATAAATAAAAATAACTATACGGAGATGTAGAGGGAAAGGTCAACAAACATTTCGTAACATCGGACCTCATCGGGTCATCACATTATTTCATATGAAGTTTTGTTTTTTAATTTTAAATGATGCCTTTTACTGATGGCATTGCCATCTGTTCTCGAACATTAACACTAAGCTTTTTTTTGGTTATTGTGAATTGGCCCTAACATACTTTTTTACATTTTGCTCAATTTAGAAGAATATTTTTGTGGTACGTTTCTCGTTTTGGTGTGTGGATTGATGTGCGGTGTGAAGAGGTGGGCGAGTGACGCACACGAAAAAACGAAACTATTCCTCTAGATGTTCTTACAAAAAAATATAATAGTTGATTTGGTTAATTCTGGTGGGACAAAACTAGTAAATACTATCATACATAACACGAAATATATAAAATTTTTGGTGGTGAAAATTAACTGAGAAGGCACCGCAACCGACGGGTGGCCAGTAGAGGTCGTTCATTCTATGGTTTTAGCGAGACGACGCCCAACATTCTACGTTTGCCAACATTCTACGTTTTTTGCGAGATATAACGCCAAACATTCTTCGGTTTTTTGGCGAGACAACGCCAAACATTTTTCGATTTTTTGGCGAGACAACACAAAACATTCTTAGGTTTTTGGCGAGAAGACGTCCAACATTCTTCGGTTTTTGGCGAAACAACGCCCAACTATCTACGGTTTTGGACAAGACAACACCCAACATTGGGAAGGCGCCCAACGAAAAGTTACGGTTACGGGTGGCTAACCACTTGGCCATTTATATTGTTTTGGATTAAGGCCAAGAAGGTACAATTTTTTGTTTTTTTTTTAATTTCCATTCAAATACTTATCTTTTAATTTTCTAATTTTTATTAAAGTAATGTCAAGTTTTATTTTCAAATTTTAAATTTTTTCCGCCTCTGATTTTTTTCCGTTGAACAAAATGTTTGTATTTAAATAAAAACCAGCACGGCGAATGATTTCCGGCATTTGGTTTATTTTTTTCCTCCTTGGTCGGTCTATTTCTTTCCTTTATTATTTCGTCACTACACCTACATTTTTTTTGTATTACTTTCCCTCCTTTTCTAATAATAAGATGAATTACCCATTTTTCGGATTAGAATGTTGGGAGGGAGATTCTCGTCATCCCCTTGGTAGAACATCCACAGGATTAAAATGGCGAATCCAGCATATGTGTCATTAGTTTGGGGACAACCGTAAAATCTACACGGTCTCCCCGTGGCACTCCGGTAGTCTCAAGCTGCCGGAATGTGAATTATGAGACCTCTAGGTCTCTCCGGGAAAGAGAGGCTTTGTCTGTTGGAGAAACGTCCCTAAGCTATTATGCGGTTCCGTTGTGACGTCGGCCTCTTGATCTCTCGGCTTTATTCAGCAGACATTGCACTTGTCATTCGGAGAGATTCGGTCGTTCCTGGGTGGGCACATTCGGTTGGTATTATTTATCTTACGTTCTACAAATTTCGGTCGACGGATTCTGGTAGCATTTCAATTTAATTTCAATTTTTGTTAGTTTGATTTTTAATTTTTTATTCTGTTCAAGACTGCCACCGCGTTTTTAGATGAAATCTGCGGGTTAGCTTTGTGCCACCTGCAACATACAAATAAATTTTACATACATATTTGCCTATGAGAAAGCTGTGTTCAAAGTAGTTACCGCACTTGCTAGCATTGAACCAAGGTAGATTCTGATCGCGAACGGCTGATCATCAATCGCTGATCATTTGGTAATCAATCAAGTTGACGCAAGTTATATACTACAAATGCTAAAATACTTTGCTTGCACTATCCCTTCTTCATCTTCCTGACTTGCTTAAATTTCCAAAATTCCATTCTCACCATAAATACTCGTCTTTTAAAAATAACTGCCGTGCATTGCCCCATAAAATAATACAATAAAATAATAATTTAACTTTTTTTTCTATTTCTAGCTAGAAATTTTAGATGTATAGCGAAGAAATATTTTATAATAATCATGACTTATAAAGAAGAATTCCAACAATTTATCAGGTGTGTAAGTAAAAACTCGGCTCTGAGAATTGAGAAATTGAATACTTTTCTAGTAGGTCCTTAAATAATTTTGACAGGAATTGCTTACTGTTGTCTGGCTTTACAACCTCCAGAAGTGAAAAAATCAAAAAACCTCGTTTTCGAGAAATGGGCACAACAAAGAAACAGAAGCCTTTCTTGACAGTTTTATCATAATAAACTTAGAAAAATGATCCAGAACTATTACTATGAAACAATTTCTTCGTTTTGACCGCGGATATGGTCCCAAAACATTTATGAACAATCCACCAGATGAAAAACATCTTACATTTTACACAAATAGAAATAAATTTCTTAACATCAAGTGACATCCGGAGGCCAGTAAAATTACCTTTGCAGCCTTTCTATCGTTTTAGCAATTCCAATGTGAGCTGAGGTAGGAGCTACGTGAGCCTGTTTATTTAAATCCGGAGTAAAAGTGACGGGTACTACCAGTTTATATTCGGGAAGATTTTAGTCTAGATACTGCGAATGAAGTTTTCCACTTGATGGATTTGTTCCAAATATCCATCATTCAAAATCTTAGGAGAATTCAAATCAATTTGAAGAACCGGTACTTCATTTTTTGATCTTTTAGATCGAAGAAGGTAGGCTACAAAAGGTCGCTTTTGAAATATACAATTTGGAAGTCGAATGATTGGGGCTGCAGGCAGCATCTGGCTAGACGTCCAAATAAATCTTTTTGTCTCATCAGTCGGCGCAAACTGGATCGGTGTAGATTGTAAATGTATACCCTAGATAAGTTGAATTTGAACAAAAAAAGCAGAGTTTCTACTTGCACACCTGTAATAAATGATAAAAAAAAAACAAAATTGAAATTCTCGGCTCCTCGGCTTCTTTCTTCAGTTCAAAATTGAAATTCTCGGCGTCCGTGAAGTGAGATGGAAAATAATAGTGATATTCATACAAGTATAAATTACCTGACATTTTCTGAATGCAATGACTCACACGAACATAGGCGAGAGCATATTAACAACAGCTAAAGCAAAGAAGACCGTAACGGAATGGAAACCATTTAATAGCAGAATTATCTAAGCAATATTCCATTCCACAAAACAAAACCATAAATTTGTGCTATGCACCAACAGAAGAAGCAGATGAAACGAAGAAGGGCGAGTTCCATCAAAACCGATTTTGACTGGATGTTCTGCATTCCACCGCAAATAGATATCACTTCTCCAATAGTGACGGAGCTTAGTATAGAATAAAGAAACCTACGATTATAAATAAGGAACCCAAGAGAAAGATATACGTGGTACCTACACTTGGCCATAACGGGGACCAGAAACGTTTCAACGCTTCCTGCAGCTAGAGAAGAAACTTGAACTCAAGCAGGATTTAAAAGAATGGAATATCAAGTAATTCCACAGGAGTCACATGATACGACCACCTCGACACGCTGGTCGATACTACTGACCCCACCGAATGAAAGGATTTTTGATAAAATCTGTCTTGTAAAATCAATTAAAATCAACATATATTTCAGAAAACTAACAAAGTAAACCCTTGTTAAAAATTTAATCATCATTTCAAACATGAAGAACCTTTTACGGAAGCTGTCACAAGGAATACAGTTGTCCACCACATTTCGCATGAATCTCGCAATTTATGAAAAAGCTTCAGCTATAATAACGCGGAGTTATTCTTGAAAACTAGTTTTTGTCAAATTAACATCATTTCCGCTTCAATTTTAGAAAACCGATAATGTTGCAAATTAAATGTAGAATCTTGTCGTAGTTTTGTTTCGTCGAACAGTCGTTTTACGCATCCAGTCAATCACCTATAAGGTGTCCCACGATGCCTGATAGAATGAAAGGCCTTTCATGATAGGATACTGCTAGTGAAATCAATAAGTTAGATGTTGATCTGTTTGCCATGTAACCCTGTCGAATTGACGAAATATGTCGTATGTGACCAATTTTACAGAGTTGCACATCAATATTCACTGTACTTAAATTTTAAAACAACACAACTGACACAATCTAATTCAATATTAGTAAATCAATAACATATAAATAATAAGCATTTTATATCCAAACCGTTTTATGTAAATACTCGTATATATTATATTTAATGTTTATTTAGCTCAAAATTTATTGACTGTAATTCGCCCAAACTACTAAAATTGAAACATGTTATTAAATCTACACATATTTAACATATAATATAGATAATATATGTACGTACAGTACTCGTATATGCAAGCATACATTTATGAGCGATAAACATAATAATAAATCGATTATTGATGAGCATAATTTATGGCGTGGTTTATAAAATGACTTGGATTATCGTTTAGATTTTGGTCGCTTACCAATTTACTCAACATTTAACTAATTTTTAATTTAATATTCATTTTTGATTATCTACCATTGTCAGATCGCGTTATAAACAAGACAGGCATTTCGAAGTAACCGAATTTTCGCATATTATGGGAAAACAGAAATCTGCTTAGAATTTAGTCAGTTTGGAGGTGTTTTCACGCCATAATTTTATCAAAAGCACGAAATTACGAAAAGATAGTTTGAAATTTACAATAACAGAGTTGGCAGAATTCAGCTACCTCGATTGTTGTAACATCATACGATATTCGAAGACGCCAAACATAACCAGTTGCAGTCACTTTATATTTTAGACTTTTATCCGCTTTCTTTGCACACATTAAAGATCGAATTTTTAACATCATTCAAACTTAATACCCAAATATTAATGGTTTAAAGTTTAAACAAATTTTATTCGTGATTTCAACATGCTGTATAAGACAGCAAAAATTTGCTAGCGGAAAAGAAGAGATTATTCTACTCGCCAAAAGTGAAAGCACTATCACAAAAGAGAATTGCTTTTGTTGACCAGCGGAAATGTGTTCATTAAATTGATCTCCGTCCGACGTAAAGAAACTCGGTATAAAAAATTTTGAAATTTTAAAATGTTCTACCATTCTTAAAAAATTTGGTTCTTAAATAAATTTTAGATTGGAACATCAATTTTAGATGAAGTTCTGGTATTTGTCCAAGAAGACTCTGCTAATTTATAATCAATTCGTGTGAAATTTGCGTCGCAGGTCTCTATTGTAATTTTAATATTTATTTTGAACAAAGTTCTGAAATGAGTCAATGACGGCTTTACTAAATTTTTTTGATTTTCTGTGGCCTAATAATTTTTTTTCAGTTTCTGGTCAATATCTCGAACACTCCTACAAGTAACTAATACGTTCGGTTGTTTTTCTTACAGCTAAGATCATACTGAGACAACTTAGGAAATTTTATTTGTTACAATTTTCACTTTCCAATTCCAATAGTGTTTAACTTTTACAACTCCCTTTCAACAAAGATCTGCGTCATCGCTGCAAGAACATTTAACATCGAAGAAGACAATGCATCCATCGATGGCTTATTGAAACAATCTCGATCCAGGCATGATTCCTCAAAAAAAGGCGCGCATCGCTGTCGTGCATCATTCAGCTTTAGAAAATCATCAAATACGATAGCATCTTCGGTCAGTACGGTTTCAAAGGAGAAGCAATTCACTTTGCACAAGGCATCTTCTAGGTCACCGACAAGTTGTTAATGGATCTGCTACGATCGTCTAATTCTGAAGGTTAAGCCTTTGCTATGGCGTGCTGTGCTATGGCGATCGGAGCTTCTCAATCATCGTGAGTCGATTCTCGAAGAAAAGTTGGTGGATCGTTGGTGGCGCATCGAATTACAAAATCGATGCACTCCTCAATTTCCTAAACAAGTAGGGTGGAAGGTACACCAGACTTCAACTATCAGAATCGACGTAGTCATTAAGTGTGAATTGCCTGACGATACGGAAATGCAATTACTAGTGCAAGGTGTTCAACGATATCACCACACGACGACGCATCACGAGAATGGATCCGTCAAATATCGCTTGAACTTCCCGCGTGTTGTTAGCGAATGGACTCACATTGTCAGCAACACTTCCGACGAGTTCATCAAAAATGGAGGTCGAACGTGCATTTTGTAATGCATGCCAGGGGAAAATTTCTTCAAAAATTCAGCATGAGTGACACGTTTTCGCGTGCGAGTGAGTTTGTCAACTTTTCATCTCCCAACTCTCTCGAAGGTGATTGTTGACGAAGACATCAGCAATTCCGCGACAAAAATAAAGTATTGGTAGACTATGAGACACTTTATTTTTTTTTTTTTTTTGAAAAAGCACGCAGTAAGGAAGCATTATGGGTGAGAGAAAACCATTCCAAGGCTTCGAGCGCTTGTATTTGGCAATTCACTGGACAGGGGATCGACAGTTGAAAAACGCGATCAATCAGGCTAACACAGGAGAAAACGATGTTAAAACGAACAAAAACGACTTCCAATCGTCATTAGCGATGATGAGTATGACGCCATGGTAACCTGCTGAGACCAGAAACAACATTTACAGCAAACATTTACTCCCGTTTACAACAGCTGAAAGACAGCACGGAACTCTTTGGCGGCAAAAACATTTTGCTGTTTGGCGACTCAATTCAAGTTTCGAGGCAGCGCCGTTTTGAACCAACCAAAGAGATCAGCACCTTCAACTCATTTCTGGTAAACTTTGTCGTTCTCTGAACTCATTCAAAACGTGTGACAACAAGGAGAGACACGATTTTGATCGACCTTCTGAATGACTTTCGAACGTCAAAAAACTTCTGGTTGACAAAAACCACACCAGATCACGGTTGGAAATTCACTCCGGATTGATCCAAAAAAAAACGCATATGTCCAACAAGGCGAACAATTGGTGAGCAGTTGACTGCATTTTCGAAGCTACCAAGGACATCAGCAAGGTTGCTAGGGGAAGCTCATTCCAGACCACATCAGAAAGACTAGAGGATTGCAAAAAACTTTCAAGCTGTCGTCGGTGCAAACGTGATTTGTCTGTACCACTAGTTGCCTAGTGCGTTTTAAATTTTTTACAGGAGTACTGAATCGTGTAAAACTTCCGAATTTAACACAGACCAGCAATAAAGACCGTAAATTCGAGATAAATTTTATTTATTGTAAACTTGTGTGTTCGTTACCAAAAACGTCTAGCGAATGTGTGATTCGATATAGAGATAATTCGAATAAAAAAAAATTCTATACCAGAATGACAATCTTATATGGTGCAAAATAAAAAAAACGCGGTTATTGTTATCATCTAACTCGATTTCCTTTTCCCACTTTAATTTTTTTAGGAGTAAATTTTTAAATTGCATTTTTATCGGGAAACCATCACAAATTTTTGCGGAACCAATTTTTCCTTTTAATTTGGTATCGTGATATCGATATACAGAGTGAAATGATTTTCCACTCATTCACTTTTTATAACAATTTTCCATTACTTTCTCTGTACATTAACCTTAACCATTGTAATGTTTTCTATGCACAACAATTTTAGGGGTGGTATACTTGTTTAAGGGAAAACGTACCATATTAGTCTTAACTGTTATCATTAATCAATTTTCTGTATATTTTAAAACTTAGCTTATATGTGGAGTGCGTGTGGGGTGAAAAACAAAATTTTACTTTAAATTTATTTTATTTTAAAAAGTTTAATTTAATCAAAATTATAATTTCGAAATTTTTTTAGCAGAAAGAAAAACAATAATTTATGGTTGTGCGATTAATAAGATCATAAGGATTAATCATATTGGTTTGAAATTAATCAGGAATGTCTATTAAATGGTGTAACTTTTAAGTGATATTATTGTGAAGTTTAAAAGTATTTTTCTTTCACGTATATCGTGTAAGATAGCAAACGATGCAGCTATTTATTTCGAAGCTCTAGGGACGTGCCTCGTTCAATACTCTAAATTTGTTATAAACTGGACGAGATTATCCGGGACGGTGATGAAATATTTCCTAAAACCTTCCTAAAACTAAAAACGTTTGAAAAAGGGAATTTTATTGTATCTTGAAGCGTTACGGACTGTGGATATGCGGCAGTGGTAGTTTTTAATCCGTCTGATCAATACCTGATCCTTGAAAATTGTATAATTTGATTTCATGACCGCATAACACATCGACCGTTGTTTCATTGTGAACGGCAAATAACCACTAACTGTTGGTATTGAGTTTTATCGAGTGATTTGATTCGTGTACAGTTCCGATAAAACATGATTCCTCAAGGAAATCAAGGATTGGGAAAACTACTAGGAGTGTGTACTCTCGCGCTTATACGTGAAGAAGATCAGGAATTCAACGATTAAGTATGGTGATGGTTGTTGGTATGTGTCGTTTAATGAGCTCCTGCTCTAATTGGGATGCGAGTAGGGAATGATGCAATATATTCTTGTTTGTTGTGTGTCTTCGAAATTTTTCAACATTATTAGAAGCTCAAGTAAATATCAAGTGAATTGGTTTTTCCCGTGTAAAGTATTTGTTCCAAAAATTCAACTTCTGCTGAAGAAAATCAACTTCATGTCCGTACAAGTACTAACTTATAAATTATCTCTGCTTTTAAAATCTGCGCCGTAACAAAATGTAAAATAAAATGTGAAATTAACTTTTACCTTGATATCAATAAAAATTAAAATCGAAAATAAACTAAGCGAAGAGTTAAAAATCTTTTTACGTAGAAAACATCACAACAACAATTTTTTTCTTTTTGATATAATCCTTAATTATTTTCGTATCTTTAACGATGGTAATTTCTTACTGATTGGTTGTTAGTTCTTTCATTTACTACGTTTTGTGATTAATTTATTTTCAATTTAACTCATCGTTCTTTAATCTTCCAAAACGATTTTCAAAATTCGTAATGGTTTTTGTTGGTGTATTTCTATAACAAATTCAATTCCAAAATAAAAATTTTCGTTATTTATGTTAATTGAAAGGTAGATTAATAAGGATTTAGAGTAATTTTTTCATGTCTCGCTTTCTGTGTTTGTATGTGTGCGCGTTTTTTTTCTTGAACTCAAGAGTTTCTTACTTTATGGAATAAATAATTACTTATAAAAATTCTTAAAAATTTTTTGTAGCTTATACCATTGTAAGTTAAAAAGTATTCCAATTATCTTAAAAGGTTACGTATCATTTTCCCAACTTCCCCAACACGTATAAGTCAAGTTCCAATGATTCGAATGCTCAGGGGTTCCTATTTCTTGAACAGAAAGGATATTCGATACATTATGATCGATCTTTATGGGTGTGGGCTATTGTAATAAATTCCAGGGTACCTATTCCTTTTCTGTATGTGAAGCTGGCCCGAAAACATCTTTTTGATTTTGGCGTGTTTTTAAATACTACCCCGAAAAATTTATTGAAAATGCAAGAAAAAAGAAGAATTCCATCCCGAAATATTTTTGATGTTGTTTTAAATAAATAGTAATAACCGGTGAAATGGAATAAATATCACGGTTTTATTTGCTCTATTTAGACTACACATTAAGGTAAAGTATGTGACAACAAACCACCTTACCTGGTAAACTATGCGACAAAAAAAAATTTAAATGAGTGCTTTTGTACAACAAAACGAGTATTCTTGAAGACACGCAACATGTTATCTTCATATACACACACTGTGTCGAGATTGCTCACAAAGATTTAAAAATTTTAAAATACGTTAGAATAAGCAGATCAAGCAATTTGTCCTTATGGTTTCGATGTTCTTCATGTTTGATACGAAAAATCGATTAAATTAATTAATTATTTGTGGAAATCCTAGAGATAACCCCATCGGGAAATTTATAATATCGTTTACAAATACATATATCTATTGTCGATTTGCATTCTGCAATTTGGGAACTTAAACCGTAAATTAGTTTGGCGAATTATCCCTATTATTTCAAGATTCTTGTTACGTATGTAAAATAAAACGATATTTCTAAGAATTGATGAGAACAAACGATTCCTATATACAAAAAATAATTAATTAAATTTTTTAACATTGTCAATGTTGTATACCATATGTTCATGTGTTTTGGTAATGAATTCAATTATTTTAAATATGCTTTTTTGTGAGTTGGCACATTGAAAATATGATGATTCTTTTATGTTTCAAAGAAAATGTATATTCCAAAGAAATAATAACTAATCTTACCTATTATATAGGCAAACCACGGCTTGCGTCGTACATTTTCTCCAAAAATTGTTTATCTATTTAATCAATGATCCCTGTATCTCATCTATATCCCTTTTGTGTTTTACTAACACAATTGTGTGGGTACGGCAAAAGTACCATGTCAAAAATTTAGTTTTGTATGTGTTTTGAACCAACTTACATATTTCAGTATTCCTTTCAAACTTATTTTCGTTCGACAAAAAAAAAAACACTATAACCATGCACACAATTGTGTTGGTTATACTTCAAAACAAGTGAAATTTTTTATCAAAAACGCCATTACATACTATGATTTTTACTCACACATTTGTGTGGTTTGGACATTTAGCCATTTTTTTTGGTGTTGAAAAAGGGATATAACATTTTATAATTAATTATTGGGTATTATCATGTCTGCCATACATTCCACCAAGGTAAACCGAAAGTCACCTATACACATCATAACGTAACTTTTTTCGGAAACTACCATGTATAGATATAATATTATATGTTAAATTATAAAATAGCACAAAAACTTATCATATATATGAAGATTTTTAATTTCATTTATTTAAAATAATAAAAAAAATATTTTGAAATAATAAAAAATTTTTTTTTATGTTAATAAAATACTAATACATATACAAAAATTAACTTAAACAAAACTTTATCATTAGCATTACACAAAATATGCACTGTGCAAATATCATTCTCATATTATGAATTTACATAAATTTTTGTTTTCGTATTTTAGTGGAAATAGAAAATTCAACAAAAAAACACACACACACACACAAACGTGAAAAACAGTTTTTCTTTTAAAATATCTCTCGCATTTCTAGTGAATGACGTAAACATAACGTATATCAAAACTGGTAAAATTAAATAAATAAAAAACTACTTTGCGAATCAACTTCAGCATATCGCGAGCTTTTTTGTTATATGGGAAACTATTTCCGCTGTATAGTGTGGTAGAAACGTTATTTTGTTTTTAAACAAGTTTCATATGTAGGTATGTACTGTTATGCTTTTCAAGAATCCTACAAAAATTATGAAAATAACGTGTTGGGCAACACGATGTTAATTTTTCAGTTTCCTTGAAGCTGTGTACTCGTAATAAGAACCAGTAGAAGTCTTTAAACAAGAAGTTTTAATTAATATGAAATTATATGTCAGTTATTCGGTCGACGAGTCATAAAGAGTAAAGTATATTTTAATTTCAGCCGCTACATCACACCCTTTTTAGATCGAAAACTGTGGCAGAATCATGAAATGCAACCGAAAAATTTAAACGCATTAAAATTGTGATGTGTGTATTCTTTTTATGTGTATCTTGGTGTTATGTGTTTACATATTGTTTCTGAAAAACTGTGTAACCACATGGCGGTACCACTATCACACACTAATTTGCAGCTCGTTATCGGCTAGGGCGGGTTCTGCTACTGGTCGGTACAAGCCGCCATGAATAATTTTTTTGAGAATTTTTGTATGTTTTGTATTCGAGATATAGTCGATTGAACTCAGAAACGCTAGTCCGGCCAACGAATAGTTTCTGAGTTCAATGGACTATATCTCGAATTTTAAATAATAAATATAAATAAACTTTCAAATATTTAATATTTTAATCTTATGATGCTTTTATTTCGACTGTAATGGAACTGTTTGATTTTTGAAAAAAAAACGGGATTTATTTTATATTTTCCACACTTTCATTTATGCAATCCGTTTGTAATCTGGTTTAAATCATACTTGAGCAACCGCTCTCTATACATCGAAATGAAGAGTAAAAGGGTGGAATTATTTTCAGTCACCTCCGGTGTGCCCCAATGTTTCCCTATTTGCCATTGAATCTTCATCAAAGGTGCTAATGTTTGCAGATGATCTTCAAACCTTTAAAACCGTGGAGAACATCAACCACCACAAATTACAATAAGATATAGACAATAAGATATAGAGTGGTTTGATTCCTATCAGCTCAGTCTGAACATCAATAAATGTAAGGCCTCCGATAAACGTGAAACGTTTTGAAAAATATAAATAGTTTATATTTATAAATTATTAATTATTGATTTTAAAATTATAAAACACTTAATTATTAACTTCAACACTTCATATTTATCATTATAATATTTAGAAAACAAATTATAGATTTTCGTGTTTAAGCAAGATTTCTACGAGTTCATTTTTAAATAAAATTTTCATTTTATAGTAATCGATATAGTTATTGTTGTATTAAAAGTGCTGTAGTTAAGATTAATTTAAGTAAATAGAAAACTATTTAACGTTCATATTCAATTCTAGGTATTTCTTTGTAATTTTCAATTTCAAAAAGTTTAATTAACTTTCCCAATTTTGTTATATTACAGATTTTCTTAAACGGGATCAAAAAGCACAATTATTAACACAACTTTACTATTATTGACATCCCAATATAGTACAACTATTGACATGTGCAGATACTAATTAGTAGTTGCTTATTCGCTCATTTGTTAGCTTTATGAATAAGGACAACTTAAAAACATAAATAAATAAAAATATACATCGAATTCTTTTACGCAAAAAATAAACGTAATAGGAACAGATTGTGCTCTTAACATTATTGTTTAACCATGGAAGCTTTAACGATCATTGACAACAGCCGCATAGAAATTTGGGGATATATGGAAGTTTCATTTGTTCTATGCACGTAATATAGAATTCCCTAGTACACTTGCCACATTTTATTCGTAATTTTGTTTTTGAAGATAATGTACATCCATAGCATATAGAACCAACCGCAATCCTATTCTCGCCAATGCTTTCAAAATTCTCAGTGTCTTGAAAAAGGTTCTTTACGTGAGAATTGTTTAGTTTAGCCCACTTTTAGTAGCCCACTTCTAGAAATTTTTTGTTTTAAAACTTAGCTTTCTCTTTAATTTTTTTGTATTTATTTTCCAGTCTTTTAAGTTTCTTTGCTTCTTTCTTAATAATTTTATTTTGTTTTTGTCCTTTTTCAATTGTTCAGCCTTAATCCACAATGGATTAGTTATGACGAACGGTTTTTTAGTTTTAACTGGTCTCTCTGGCGTCATTGGCCAACTAGAAAGTCCTCTAATACTGGAGCAACTTTTAGCGCCGTTGCTTCGGGGATAAAAATTCATCAATGGAATATAAATCAGTAGCAACGTGCGAATGAGTAAAATTCTCGAATGATATAATGACAGCTTCAGAAATAGTTGTTGCGTTGAGGGAACTCTTATCCTTGATCTTTGGAATAAAATCGTCGGGTTAAAATTGAAGAAAATTTTTATACATGATCCAGCATTCATCTGACCAATTTGCAGTATCAGTATTGCCCACACCATTGGTATAGCATCTTCAAATTGTTTTAGTTTGTCAGAACCTACCAATTGTAAAAATGTTTGGTAAGATATATGTTTATCTATCTTTTCAACAGATTCAAGACCTTGAAGACGGCTGGATGTTTTTCTTAAATATCTGGAAAAATTAAAGGCATTACAGTTGAATGGAAAAATTCCACATGCTCGCTTAATTATTACCGGAACAATACTGGAACCTATCACGGATTTTGTCGCCGCCACTCAAAAACTTTTTTGTTCCACGTTTTAGAGGCTTCAATGCGCTTGCATCGGCTGGTTGGAGAATGCGGGTTGCGTTGGGGTACAAAGCAATTAAAATTATTCCTAGCTGAACGCACAGTTTACTCACAGGTAATGTTTGATGAGTGTCCCAAACTTTGTCCCAATCTTGATTAGATATGGGTGGAGAACTTTTGAAATATATTCGTAGAAGAACTCCTTCGTCATCCATCCAATATCACTAACGCCCAAACCCCAGTCCTCTGGCACTGATTTCCTGATGTCATCAGGGATCCTTTTGTACGGATATATAATCATCGGATGTACTGTTGTTCCATCCGCGCGAAATGTGAAAATCAAAGTAAGGTTTGCTTCTGCCATACCTCGGTCAACCTCGTTAATATTGCGAGCCTCTTTTGCTGCAAGTACCGTTTTAGTTTTGGGACACATTAAAAAATTGGTTTCGTCCCCATCGAATATTTTTTTTGGGTCCTCCAAAATGTTTTCTGTCAGATAATTTTTAATAGATGAAACCCAAGATTTAATATCGCTAGCACTTACAGTTGCACTAGCAGAGGTTACAGGATCTGGTGTCTTTAACGAAATACATGGATGTTTATCCAGGAAAGCCCGAAACCACCCATTTTCTGGCATATTATCTGAACCAAATGGATGATCCCTCTTATCGTAATCTAAAAATTCCTTGACGAAATGTAAAACATCTTCTTTCCTCTTAGGAACTCTTTTTTTGTGATGTGATTATCCACTCCTCGATCACATTTTCCTCAGATTTAGTTAAAATTGTTTGAGGACCTTCGTGAATTTTGGGCCTAAACGAAAAATTAATGTTGATCGTGGAATATTAAAATATTTTGATGCAGCTTTTTTTGACATTTCTTTACTTTTAATGCACGTTGCAAGTGCGTTTTGAAGTGATTCTTCGGAATAGTTTCCCTTGATTTTGGACATTTTAGGATAGAAATTTATTTTGAAATTTTGACAATTATTAACACCATTTAAAATACAACTATTGGCATAGTGCCAATTATTGTACTGCAATAGGATACAATTGACACTATGGGTCAATAGCTGTATACAGAAGATAATTCGAACCAATTTGATACCACAATTATCTCTATTACTTATGTAAAAAATAATAATTTTTAATCTTTAAAACATATATTTAAACGTTAATAACATAAATTTTCATTTAATTTATTAACAGTAATAGAAAACAAAACAAATATGATACACTTACTTAACCTATTCCTTAGCAAAATATGGGTTCATTCACACACAAAAAGTAGGCGGCAGGTCATACAATGACTTAATCGAATAAAATGCACTAATCAATTGAATGTTAAAAAAGGTACCAATTGTGGAATGAGAAATTATATGGACTATCGAAAGAGAGAGAGAATGCAATAATTCAAAAATTCAATTTATGTAAAAACCTTATGAAATGCAGCGGTGCCAATAACTATGTTTAAATTTTAGGGTGTCAATAACTATATCAATTACGCTAACTCTATTTAAAATATTTAAAAATTTAAATTAAAGATCGTTCGATTGAAATTAATAAGGACGATTTAACAAACAAACCTGCAATTTTGATGTACAAACCTGTAATATTTTGACATTCGTGAAATTGTTGAAAACTGAGGAACACAAGGTCAACCTTTTGATTGTAGCTTTGGCTTTTCTAAACTAACTACCAACTACTACCAGTCAGCATCCTGAACAGTAATGGATCATTTGGATCCTAAGTCTCGGTCTAAACAAACACCGGTCAATTACATAATTTCTGCTTGCAGTACAGAATTATATTTTACGGTTAGTTGCATTTCATCCAGTTCAATATGCATATTAAGATAGTTACAGAGATAACAAAATATATTATTCCCAAATTTATTTACTTAATACCTTAATACCTAGGGACAAATCAATTAAATTATCGGAAATTCATTTTTCAAATCATCGATACATTTTGTAATATTGCTGTTCTATATAGTGAAATATTTTCAGTACATGTATAGTGGCAACAAGTAGTTATTATGTTCTAATCATGATATCATTTTCCACCAATTTTCCTTACGTATTGTTTTCGCTATTTACATTTTCACAGAAAGCATACTGTATATAGTATACTCTATATGGTATGTTCATCTGTAAACATTGCATTTTCCTCCGATTTGAGTTGTACTGTTTTAGTTTTTTTTGTTGCTTCTCCGATAACCGCACAATAATAATATTTCATATAATTTCTACTATTACGTATTGTATTACTACTGATATTACTACATATATAATACATTTTGGCATATAATTTATCAAATAACTAAAATACAATTTTATGTAACTCTAGAAATATGTGAAAAATTAAACAAACAGAAATATTATAGTTCGCTTTTTTCGGTTAGAATTATTTATTTATTTTGTTGTTTATTACATTTTATGTAAAAAAAAAAATTTTGTTGTTTTAATAACATTTATTATTTTGCAATTGCATTATTGCATTTTATTATTTCAGAGAAAAAAAATATTAAAATAAATATTTCCAAAAACAACTCCGTATAACAGAAATGTTAAAATATTTGCCTTGTTTTGTTGGTCAATGTTGGTTGTGGTTAAACGTGTCAGTTAAAATACAGTTTTTATCAGTAAGTGGTTTAACAAATGATGGAAAAATGTACAGGAAATATTTTCGTACGATAACATTTTATTTTAATAACACACAAATTAAAACACACAAATTTGATTACAAATTATATTCAACACACAAATTTCATCACAAATTATATTAAATTTTCAATTAATTCTATTTTGAAAAACAAACAACCAGAAACAACAGCTTTCAGTTGTGGATGATATGGAAATGAAAGACAGAGATAAAAATAGAATTTTATATATGTATCCCGTCCTAACTGTCCACACATGAAATAGACGATTTTTATGGAGAAAAGCATATTTCCGGTCTATATATATACAGGCTCCCTGAATTAAAAAAAGGCTGACTTAAAAATGGTGTTTTTTCGGACTTAAAACCAGCGTTTTTATTTCATTTTAAAATTGACTTAAAATCTGTAATGAAAATGTAATAAAAAAAGCTGACTTTATTTATGCATATCATAAGTCATTTTGAAATTGATTTAAGAATGTTTATAAATGCCATAAAATGTGGATTTTTAAGTCGCTTAGAAAATGAAATAAAATGTGAAAATGTTTAAGATCGAAATAAAACGTAAAAATATATAATAGTAAAAGCCCGATTATCCGGCATCCAATTAACCGGAACACTTAGTTAACCAGAATTTTAATTTTTAGGGTTTTTGTTGCTTTTTTCTTCTTTTCACTTTCATATGCATTTTTTAATTCATTTTGAAATTTTCAATTGTGTTTTGCACATTTTCATTAATGAAAGCAGTAGTTGAAAATTTTGAAAGCCCGTTTATTCGGCATGTCATCATTCCACTTTGCCGCCCCGGTGGCAAAGTGGTAGCATTCTTGCTCCAGCAACCGGAGGTCCCGGGTTCGATTCCCGGTGGTGACAAGGAAAAAATTTCACGGCTGGTTTAGGATCAATGAGTTAATCACTCATTATCCGAAATGAAAATATGATTATGAAACCTCATTTGAGGCGGCCAAATCCCTTGATGGGATATAATGCCAGAGAGAGAGAGAGAGTTTATTCGGCATCTAATTAACCGGAACACTCAGTTAACCAGAATTTTAATTTTTAGGATTTTTTTTTTTGCTTTTTTCTCTTTCATGTGAGTTTTGAAATTTGCATTTGTTTTTGGCACATTTTCATTAATGAAAGTACTAGTTGAAAATGTTGACTGGCTTTAATTTTCGTATTACAGTAGACATTCGAGTATCCGGTATCCAATTAACCTGAGAATGAACACCTAGTTAACGTGACTTTTCTCTTTCATATGCATCTCTTTTATTCATTTTGAAATTTGCAATTGATTCTTCCACATTTTTATTAATGAAAGCATTAGTTGAAAATTTGGAATGGCTTTAATTTTCATATTACAATAAAAACCCAATTCTCCGGCAAAGAAAGAGGAAAAAGCAAAAAATATTCCTAAAACTTAGAGTTCCGGTTAACTCAGTGTTTCGGTTAATTGGATGCCAGATAATCGGGCTTTTACTGTAATTTGAAATTTAAAGTCATTAAAAATTTTCAACTAATGCTAACATTAGCTGCATTTCATGACACCACAACAACACGTGATCGAACACGTGAAACAACAACAACACGTGATCGAATGAAATGCAGCTATTAATGAAACTGTGCAACACACAATTGTAAATTTCAAAATGAATTAAAAAATGCATATGAAAGAGAAAAGAATGAGAAAAAAGAAACAAAAAATCCTAAAGCTAGAATTCCCGTTGACTGAGTGTTCCGGTTAATTTGATGCCAGATAATCGGGTTTTTAAATGTAATATGAAAATTAAAGCCATTCAAAATTTTCAACTAGTGCTTTTATTAATGAAAATGTCAAAAAACTCAAAAATTCAAAAAACAATTGAAAATTTCAATATGAATAAAAAAAATGCATATGAAAGGGAAAAGAAAGAGAAAAATATACCTAAAAATTAAATTTCCGGTTAACTGAGTGTCCCGGTTAATTGAATGAAACTGTAATTTGAAAATTAAATCCATTCCAAATTTTCAACTAATGCTAGCATTAATGAAACTGTGCAAAAAACAATTGCATATCCAAAAATGAATTAAAAAATGCATATTAAAGTGAAAAGACAGAGAAAAAAGCAAAAAAAATCATAAAAATTAAAATACCGGTTAAGTGAGTGTTCCGGTTAATTGGATGCCAGATAATGGGGCCTTTAATGTAATATGAAAATTAAAGCCATTCCAAAATATCAACTATGCTTTCATTAATGAAAAATTCCAAGAAACAATTGCAAATTTCAATACAAATTAAAAAATTCATATGAAACAAAAGGAAGAGAAAAAGCAAAAAAAAAATCGTAAAAATCAAAATTCCGGTTAACTGAGTGTTCTGGTTAATTTGATGCCGGATAATCGGGCTCTTACTATAATATGCAAATTAAAGCAATTCAAAATTTTCAACTAATGCATTCATTAATGAAAATGTGCAAAAATCAATTGCAAATTTCAAAATGAATTAAAAAATGCATATTTTAATAATTCACAATTGAAATTTATGAAAATGTATTTCTGCTTTTTTTAGCTTTCTCTACAATACAACAAAAAACTATAACAAGAAAAACAAGAAACCGTTTTCTTAAAAATGTGAAATTATGCATGCATTTCTATGTGTATTAAAAACAAATGTATATTTTATGTTTATAATGTGAAATAAAATATGCCTTTTTGAAAATGAATTAAAAAATATATTTGTAAAATGACATAAAATATGCCTTTCTTGTGTCATTTTAAAATCAAATTTGTTTTTGTAAAACACCTTTGTTAAGTCAGAAAATTTGTTAAAAGTATGACTTAAAAAAGATTCCAGTTTTTCATATAAAAACAATATTTTTAAGTCCACCTTTTTAATTTCAACTTTTTTTAATCCAGGGAGCCGTATATACATAGTATTATGACTATGGTGTTAATAGCTGCAGTATTGTCACTTGAACGACCACTACGATGATAAATTGTGCTTCTCTGATTTTTAACTGAACTAGTTTCTTGAAATTTATTAATGATAAGTTTAATAGCACGGTTTTCCATGCAAATTCTCTACCGTATTTTGCACGAATTTTTCTTCTAACTTCTTAATAACTTTCACCATATTTAAAATAAGTTTTAATAATAAAAACACGTTGTTCAATCTTTGCATTTTAATTAACCGTCAAATAACATATGACACTCTAGTACAAAAAATATAAATGACGGAAAATAAAAAAGGTACCTCAAATTTGAACACTCTTTAGAAATTAAAATTCATAAGGATTGGTTATGAAACCAGCCAAGTTTAGTCCAGACATCTCTAACCAATACATACTGTTAAAGTTAGCCGAAAGTTCCCAGCCGAAAGATAATGCAGGTAGTGTCTTGAATACAGCAAAAATCAGTCATGAACTCGAATTTAGGAGAATTTAGGATCGAATTACATCATTCGGGTGAAGGAGAAATTATTTCAGAGAGTATAAAGAGAGTTTAAAAATAGTCAAGACACTATCTGCATTATCTTTCGGCTGGAATCTTTCGGCTAACTTTAACAAGGTAACCAATACTAATATCCAAATTTCATCGTAATTCGTTAAGAAAGTATAGAAAGACGGGATATTGTTAAATTTCAAAATTTCAGAATATAGCTGTTTTATTTTGTGAAAAAGAGACACAAAATGGATAAAAAGTGTCTGCTGGTAATAAAACAACAAAATAGATTTTCTTTTGTGGTAGTTCTGTTACTTGTGACGAGTAACGTAATCTCTTATTTTTCGTTGGTAAATCCGGTTTACGTGTTCACAACAATGGCAATTATTAGAAAAAAAAATGTGCTTACCATATCCGTTGTATAGAAGTGATTTTTGGACGCCCGGTTGGATTCCTTGTATTCAACACTCGATTGATTTGTTTTACTGACAATCCACTGTAATACCTTTTACGCTATTTGCCGTAGGCACTTGGCGAAACACACTAATACTTAATAAACACATTTTATTAAACACTTGTTTTTTATTTCGCAAAATTATATTTTTGAATATTTTAATTAAAATTTTTTTTTTTTTTTGTTCAAAAAGTTTAAAAAATCACTCGATCGATTTCGACTTGTTAGGTCATCATCAGGAGTATCCACAAATCAGTAGATACTCCTGATGATGACCTAACAAGTCGAAATCGATCGAGTGATTTTTTAAACTTTTTGAACAAAAAAAAAAAAAAATTTTAATTAAAATATTCAAAAATATAATTTTGCGAAATAAAAAACAAGTGTTTAATAAAATGTGTTTATTAAGTATGACGATCCACTGAGTGATGCGTTTTTCCAATATAAATTTTTCCAAAAATATTCGAGAGTATAGCAGTTTCTGTGAACAATATTTATACATTTACTGGCAGTATGAATTCTGCCATAAAATATATTTTAAATTATTACTATTTCTGCTGTATTATACCATAAAATAAACGATTTTTTTTTAATCCACCGTCGCTATCTGGCGCTGTATATTGTTTTGAAATTATTTTGTTTATAACTTTATTGAAATAATTTATGGTTATTTCAAATAATTTTAGATTATCTGTTGTTATACAAATTGCATTAACTGTTTAATAAAACATATACCATCAACATACACCGTACTCGTACAGATGACAGGTACAACGTTCCTCAATATTTATCACGTAGCTGTTTGTTGTGAATGAATTATAGTAATTTATTTATATGGCGACACTTTAAACAAAGAGCACAGAATATATGAAATATTTTATTTATATGTTATGTACAACATTACCGCCCAGCATATTGTAACAAACCATTTACAAGAGACAGTTTTGTGCCCAAAATGATTATTTTAAGTGTTTCTAATATTTTACAACACCCCTAGAACACATAGACATCTGTCACATTTCTCTTGTATCTGTTAAAATAATGTATTTATTTTTTATGTACAAGAAAGCTCACAAAATTTGAATACATAAAAAGCTTAATCACCCAATATGTATTTTGGTTGTACCGACGTACATATATTCATACGCTTTATATAGCCCAAGAAAGAAAGAGCCAGATAGCATTGAATAAATTATTTATAACCATTTTTATGGTGAATCTACTAATGTATGGATATACATACATGTATGTACAAAATGTACATAGTCTAGAACTAGACTAGACATTATAACATAAAATATCTTAAATACAGTTTACGTATTCATATTCAACAATGGAGAAGTGATACAAAAAAAAATCTCATTTATTATTCATTCATTAAACTTAAAATCGTGTCAATATTTTGAAAGCGTTTTTCCACTTCCAGACCAGCTAATAAATTAAGGCCGTTGTACCACTTATGTATGCACGTATGTATGTCGCAAATAATAATATATTAAAGTGGATATCCTGTTGCTACTTACCATGACCATTTATGATTTTGATATTCTATTACTGTTTGTTTATAAATAGAATAATCCTATATGAAAATAATGTTAATTAAGGTTGATAGAAATAGGATATGTATATCCTTCACATATGTGCAGACAATTTCTGGAGTGCTCGTACTACAACGTATTAAGTGTTTACAAAAAACATCTAATTTTATTTATTTTAAGTATCATTCGTCTAAATCTATTTAATCTTTGTTATTAATACTTACTGACCCAATCATACGGTTTCTTCAACTCACTATAGTTCTATTTATCTAATTCGATTTAACCGACTGATTATAGTTTTCATTGGAAAATGTTAAAAATATTTGATATGGTTGGGGTGCGAGGCGAGATATTCGTTCGATTCATTTGAATCGAAACAGATGCAATTTTAAAGATTCTTGATATTACCAAGAACATCTTTAGCATTCATTAAAACAATCACAGTTCACTAAATTTTATTAAAATTCATTCCAATTCAACAAGATCCAATCAAATAAATTAGGAGGCATTAAGGTTTATTACTAGTCATAAGTATTAATTTACACATTCAGTCACTTCAGTTTATTTTAGTCTATTAGGATTCCTACGGATTCCTCACGATTCAGATACTGTAAAAGTTAGCCGAAAGTTTTCAACCGAAAGATGGTAATGCAGATAGAGTCTTTGATAGCCCGGCCGAAAGATGGTAATGTAGATATTAATTTTGCTACCAACTATTTGAAAATGTCGATAATGTAAATTATATCGATTGGTTGTATCGATAAAGAAGATTAACTTCATTCTAAAAGTAAATGGCAATAGCAGACCTCTATACAAAACGCATGCAACGCAGTCACGTTTAGCTGATGAAAGGTTTAAAATATGAAAATTTTGACAGATGAACGCTGATCTGACTACCAATTAGATGAACAATGACGCTACCACCCTCGTTCCCACATAACCATAGGTAGTTTCTGAATGTAGGTTAGGAGTGAGTCTGATGGAGTTATAGGAGGGAAATTGGATTTTCCCCATTTTTTATCGGTAAAATCGTTCGTCATTCTCACTATGCCGATTCGATAGCTCATGACCATAGGTAGATTCTGAGTATAGGTAAGGGGTGGTTCTGGTTACATGGATGAAACGCCATCTTCATACAGCCGAAAGTAGTCGATAAAGTAGATCTGTCTATTCCGATTCGATACCTCCCGGCCATAGGTAAATTTTATCGATGAAAAATAGGGAATATCTAACTTTCACCCCTATAACCTCATCAGGCCCATCCCTAACCTGTTATCAAAATGTACCTGTGATTATGAGCTATCGAATCGGCATAGTCAGATTTTAAAAAAATCTTGAATGACGAACATATGCCAAAATCTCGAATTACAAATGATTTTATCGATGAAAAATGGAGAAAATCAAAATTTCGCCCTACAACCCCATCAGACTAATCTATACTCAGAACCTTATGGCGTCTAACACTGAGAAAAAAACCAGTAAAAATAAAAAATATACATTCAAAATCAAAAAAATATAATATTTATTAAGCGAAGAGTATCGTTTTTAAAATCTAAATGATAATATTTTTATATTTAAACTAAAAGTAATTCTTAAATTAATTCTTAAATTTTAAGAGATTGTTTTTTAAGATTAATAAACTATTGGCTAGTTTTAAAAGAATTATTTTAAATTTTAATGTTTTTTTAACAAATTTAACAAACGATTTTTAATTAAATCAAAGTAATCCATATTACGTTTGACATTCACAATGTTTGCGACTGTTCAAGTCAGCGAAAACAAAGAGGTCATCTACTCATAAATATTATGTTATCTTGATAATCTTGATTCTCTACCACAAAATGTAAAGAATTAACTCCCCATCCCCAATTTTTAACCAGAGCCATTGCGTAAAAATACACACAACCCTTAAAATAATATAATCAGAACCTCAAGTACCCTTTCTTGGCAGTTTGGTCTACTCATCAGGTTACAAGTTATAACGACCAAACTGCAAAAATTCAAATCTTGCTTCATACCTTTAGTATAACACAAGAACATATCGATTTGGCGAATTATATCACGAAATTAAAACTTCTGGAAAAGTTAATGTCATTGTATTTGTAAATAATATTTTGTCTAAAAAGCCGAAAAAATTTTAAAATAAAATATAGACGAACTGAAACATCGTTTTTTAATTTTACAAACCAAAATTTTTCTCAGTGTGCCAATACCACGAAGGACATACTGTTAAAGTTAGCCGAAAGTTTCCAGCCGAAAGATAATGCAGATAGTGTCTCGAATACATCAAAAATCAGTCATGAACTCGAATTTAGGAGAATTTAGGATCGAATTACATCATTCGGGTGAAGGAGAAATTATTTCAGTTTATAGGAATTTAAAAATCGATAGGAGCGAGAGTATAAAGAGAGTTTAAAAATAGTCAAGACACTATCTGCATTATCTTTTGGCTGGAATCTTTCCGCTAACTTTAACAAGGTACGAATGATGAACGATTTTATCGATGAAAAATGGAGAAAATCATAATTTTACCCATATAACCCCATCAGACTCACCCCTAACATATACTCAGAATCCACCTATGGACATGTGCTATCGAATCGGTATAGTCAGATTTTTGTACATATGCCAAAATCTCGAATGACGAACGGTTTTATCGTCAAAAGAAGTGAAAAATAAAAATTTCAACCATATGATGTAAAGAATCGAAACCGTATGCGTCGCTCAAGAACAACTGAAAATATTGCTGCTGTAGCCCGTAATGTTGATAAAAACCTAGGTATGTCGATACCTCGTCGCTCTTTGGAATTAGACATTCCACAAACGACATTACATAGTATTTTGTATCAAGACTTAGGTCTTAAGGCTTTTAAAGTTCAGTTAACACAAGAACTCAAGTCTTTCGACCATAAACGGCGTATCTTCGCTGATTGGGTCCATCAAATGCATCAAAATGATCCAAATTTTCATCGAAAAATAATCTTCGGTGATGAGGCCCATTTTCAGCTCGAAAGCTACGTTAATAAGCAGAATTGTCGCAATCATTCTTGTATTTTCTGAGCCCCGAAAATACAAGAATGATTGTTGAAAAGCCTTTCCATCCTCAACGTGTCACTACTTGGTGCGGTGGTGCAACTGTTACAGTGAATGGATTACGCTACCGAGCTATGATTAATGATTTTTTATGGCCGGAGTTGGAAGATTTGATGTGGACGACGTTTATGTTCAGCAAGATGGCGCTACGTGCCACACAAGCAACGAAAGAATCGCAATTTTGCAAGAAAACCTGGTGATCACAATTGGCTACCGAGATCTTGTGATTTAACACCTTTAGATTTTTTTATTTGGGGCCACGTGAGAGATAAGGTCTATGCCAATGCTCCACAATCCATTCAAGACCTTAAAAATGGAATTCGTGAAGTTATCGAGTACCTTCCTATTTACAATGAAATAAAATTCATTGATTTTTCATAAAAAATACTCGTTTTTTTAATATCAAAATGAAACCTCTTATTGGAAAACCCTTTAGTACAAAATTCTGATTATGTTAGGCAAAATTTACACGTGTTTGTAGTAGGCAGAAACTTATCGCACGACAAATAAATATGCTAAGCGGGTAATGTCGAAATAGAAATGTAATCGGTATAGGTAAGTGGTTCCATATAATAAAAATGAAATTAAGAATTTCTTTGGGCTTCAAGTATGTTGGATGGGATTAGTAAAACTTCCCTTTATGAATTTATACTGGTCAATCGATCCTACATATTCGCAAACATTTTCCAAAAAAATAATGAGCAGAGATCGTTTCCAAATCCTTTTGAGGAGGATAGTTCATTTTAAAAATAATGTAGAGCTTACTAATTCTATTCGTTTATATAAAATTCAAACAATTATAGATGAGCTCAATGAGAATTATAAAAAGTATTATAGTCCACCTGAAAGAAACAAATATGGTATCAAAATATTTAAACTGTGCCATGGGACAGGCTATGCTATATACATAATTTCCATGAAAAACTCTCGAAATACAAAATACAATGCCAATAAGTATTGTTATGGATCCCAGTGAAAATATATTTCATAAACGCTACACACGGTGCACTGACAACTAGTATCGAAATTTGGATTTAGCGAATCAACTTATACAAAAAATACGCATTTGATAGGCACTCTTCGTACTAATCTCAAAGGAAATCCCTTCCTTAGTTATCAAAATTACTGAACCGTACAATTGAGAGACAAGCGTGATATATAATGCAGCCCTTTTTAAAAATCAGCTGTTTCTCATACACAATCCTGAGACGCGCCAGATGAAGAACCTTCTACAACCAAAACCAGGTTTCTTCGACATCATTAATTAAGGTGAAGTACAAGTTTTTAATTGCGTCCAGTTTTTAATTTATTTAACTATGCTGCTACCTATTGAAGTTAGCACACATGTAATTTTCGGTTAACGTCATCAGAATTTTGTACTACTACCTGATACAAAATCCGTCGATAAAGCGGATTTTATCTGCTGAAATTTTCGGCTAACTTCATAAGCATTTTATTCATTAAAATTCATTCCAATCCTTAATCATTTTTAATGATACAGTTAGATTTATTAGAATTCATTAAAAGTATTAAAATTCAATAAAATTCGTTATTATTCATTATGATTCACTAAGATTCTAAGTGATGAACCTCACCCGGTAGGAAATGGGATTCTCTCCACCAAAAAATCACCTAAATGCCATACCACATTTGAACCGCTTTTGGAATACTTCAGTATCATCCGCGCGGCCACGAAACAAAAGTTCTAATAAATATGGCCGCCAAGAACCACTACTTTTATCTTCTTACCGGCCCTGTGATGCTTAAAACGTACCGAACTCTCTAACGCACCAGTAGATTTATCGGAATGATTCCGGTCGCCACCAGGGCTGCAGCATAGGACACTATCCGATAAGCGCATATCACGAGAACAGCAGGTTTATTGATAAAACCACTCACAATCTGTCTGTATATTTTTATGTTTAGTATATTTTGAGAGTCCTAACACTACACATACGCAAATCGTTTTTAAAAAAATTAACTTTCTTCCCTTCAAAACATTTAAACATATATTTTCTCTTCTTTTCCTTAAATTCTTTGATTTTTCTTAAAATTTTCTGCTGAGAATTATTAATTTGCGTGATCGTAATGCCTCTAGCTGTGAATATGAAAACAAATTTTTTGTGCTGGAAATTTTATATACAGTATGCAAATATACAAATATTTGAAAAATAAAAAAAAATCGAAATAGCTTCTATGGAGCTATGGAGGCGACTTCCGTTGGACTTATTTCAGTCAAAAATCATTTAGATCTCCCAATCCCTCCCACGGGCTTAAGAATGAAGTTCCATCCCGATCAGTCAATCCGTTTGGGCTGTAGGGAAACAACAGACATTTAGCTGGCACGGCTCCATACGCACAGACAGAGATTTTTTGAAGACTAATATTTTTGGCTGAGAATTATTATTTCTCATCAAAAATTCAAAAATTTTCTACTGCTTTCAAAAAATATCAGTAGAAAAAATTTCATTTTTGTGATCGTGATGCCTCTAGCGGTGAATAGCAAAACACATTTTGTCTGCTGCAAATTTTCTGCTATCTTATACAGCATTATATTTGCCGTGTTTCTTGACTGACGCTCATTGATCCGGATCAGTTCAAATTTTATATGGAAAATAAAATCCAAATTTTGTATTAGATCACAAATTTTGATTTTAAATCTAGCAAGAGCCTTTGTGTTGTTTCATGAAACATGAACTGAACTAGATCGGATCAAGCGTCAAGAAACACAGCTTGTTATCTCAATAGTAACAACGTCTTCATACCCAACCAGGGAAACTCCGAGGCCAAGAATCGCCCCATAGATCGCTTCGACTGTGATCTGAAAAAACATTTCTGCTATACGATGTCTCGTACAGCAATCTGCTACTACTCAAGCAGAAACATCAGTGGCCTCGCTTGATGACAAGCATCGTGACCTCTGTCAACTGGGTTGATAATCTTCGTTGTTGAATTGATGGTTTAATGATGCTTTCGGAATCCATACTGTCTTGGAGAACAGTTCCCAGCATGTTAAATTTTTGATTCTGCCAGGATGCCATCGTACCCACCGGCCTTCTTGGTTGTTAAGCTCATCACCTCACATATCAACTATTCCTCGGTGAAAAAGCAGAGGATATCGTCGACTTGGACCCTTACGTCCTCTATATTCCGTACAACATTCATTATACCCTTAAATGGCCTTTTTTCTTCCAGAGTATCACTTAATTTGATCAATTGGGCCTGGTAACATTCAGCTTGACCAGGTTCAAGAAGCTCGTAGTAACTCCATTACAATTCCACCAGACACACATTTACAATTTCTTGGCATGAATAATAATGATTTCGTGCAACAAATTCTATCATTTGTATACCGAGAAAGCAAATTCAACGGTTCGGGTTTTGTTTTCGCAATTTATGTGGGACCCGTTTTCCTTCCTTCCATATTTTTCCCACTGCATGCAATCGAAGTGATATTGCTTGGTGAATAACTCCTCACTATTCTGCAAGCTCTTTTTGAGTTGGACACGGATTTTCATCCAGTAAAACTTCAAGTTTAGACTTGGATCGTCCTCAAGACCAAAATTGCCATTACGAAATCTTGCAAACCAAAGTCGAATTAATCAATTCCATAGATTGAGCAGCATTTTTTCATTTGAAAACAGAATAGAATGTAGTAACGTAAATGTTATTTATCAACCATCCATCTCTTAAAATTAATGCACAAGGAACGACAGCTTGGAAACGACTGTAACGTATGTCATAAAAACACCAATGACTAAGCTACATATATCAAAAATATGGCGGACCATTTGGATGCATTCAAGTATATTTTATTGCAACGAACTTCAGAGCGTAGTTTCTACTTGCACACCTAATAATATAATACATTTTTAAATTGAACCATTCTGCATTTTATTACTTAATGTAAAATCCATTTAAAGCGCGATAAAGATTCAATTACACGTTTAAATTCAATTATATAGGCATGACGACACATTGTTTAAATTTAGTTAGTACGTAAAGTACACGTTCTGTAATTTTAGAAATGACAATGATATTTTCAAAAAATTTAACAATTTAATTGATTTTATCCATAAAGGTAAAAGAAGAAATAAATTATTGTGGTTTAAAATTTTATTCTATTATATTGCACTATGACATTGACAAATACAAGATTTTGTGATTATTACTTCAAAGCCTTTTGTGGTTTTATAGACGCCAACAACATTTAAAAACCAATTTGCAATTGCAAATTTTACAAATTTCGATAATGGTTTTGCACTCCGATGAGAATGAGAATTTTTGAATAATTGCTGTACTTAAACTATGAGACACACTCATGTTGATACGTATAATTGCGCGACTTATTAACGATTATCATCGAAATATTGATAAAAATGATGACGAAATTTATTTGCAATTCCGCGGACAAATATTTAAAACTACGTCTAGTTTTATTGAACTCATATCATATTTGTTTATGTTATGTTTTGATAGAAATCAGCTGTATCGCTATTTTTAATTATAAATTTATTGAGCTGGTTAGAATGTTGCGTTCTATTCAATATTGGCAAAGGTATTTGGACTCAAAATACAGTAACGGAAAATAAAAAGTAAAACCACATTAAAAATTTGTTTTTAGTTTATTTCCAAAATTGGTTGAGTAATTCGTCGCCCGCTTAATTCAAAAACTTAAATCCCCGAATATGAGAATTATACATTCCAATAACCTAAAGAAATTCTTGAAAATGAAAATAGTTATTGTTGTATAGTGTGATTCCCTTTGGGTTACCGGAAGTTTTAAAGCTTGTAACGCAAAGCCGAGATGCTGAAAGATGATGTTGCTGAAAGTTTCTGGATTACAGGTTTATCCTCGTTTTTGCTTAGAGGATAGGAACTTTTAAAATATCTATCTTATGACCTTTCCTAATCACCTTTGACAACTTGCCTACCAAAACTATATATCTGTCGAAACAGACCTTCATGAAAAAATTAGGGGAATTGAAAAATCGTGGAACAAAGAACTTTGCTTCAAAACATTCCCAGACAGAGATCAAAATTAACTTTCCATACTTTGAACGCTAATCTGAGTAGTGCTCTGTGATTGGTTATTTCTCGTATAAATTCAATATTAGGTTAGTTAATCGACAACTATTTTTACTATCCGTAATATGCAGAAAGCATCGCCTTAAAATTAGTTGGGAATTATATTTTCTATGTACTTTGTCATCACATGAAAATAGGCAATCAATCATTTCAAAAATAATCATAACCATAATAGATCGGTGAAGTTAAAACTGAAATTGCCCATTTCATGAGACAAATAGAAACTTGGTTTCTTGTCATATCTCATTCTACATAGAACTGACGAAGAAACATGCGATCCCTTACCACTAATCGATGGACTGTTGGGAAACAGAACTGAACACACAAATTGGGATTTGCACATTCCAGAAGTGGCAGCTGCTCTTCGGAGCAGTATTCACTCTTCAACAAATTTTCCCCCACATTTGCTTGTTTTCGGACAATATATGGTAATGCATGGGTCGGAGTAGAAACTACGTCGTTTGCTTGATCCCGATAACAGTAACGCGTTCACTATCACATTTAAAGTCGAAAATTTAGACTCCATTCGAGAGAAGGTTTTACACTACCTAAAAGTGGCATACGAAAAGTAAAATCTTCGTAGTCGAAATAAAGGGTTGACAGTTGGACAAAAAAATTTCGTTTAAACATTTCCATACATACTAGCGATTGTGAACTCAAAGGTGGGAAATGTAGCATATCGAGTCCGACACTTACACGGAAAATCTCTAGGTCTATACCATTTAAAGGATATTCGGGTATAATTTGAGGCGATTTTTAATCAAATACACATACATTCTGAATCGGTGAAGTGACCTCCCTCCATAATTTATATAACTTGTTTCTGTTTGCCCGGCGTATGATGAGACCATTCTCAAGTGGGTCGTCCCCACGATTTGTTACCACATAAAACCTTAAATAATTTAAATGTTGCACCGTATCTGTTTGTAACGCAAATGCGGGTTTTTGGTCCACTGTCCAGCAAATCTATTGTACGATGGTTTATGATCATAGTTGTTGGGGCAATTATGAATATTGCAAATAATTTCCAAGTTAATATAGCATAAAAAAGATTGAATTTTAATAAAACACTGTTTTTAGCCTTTACAAAATTATAATATTTTTATTTCACTTCTCAATGAAGAACAACCTTTGATTGTACTTATTTTTCTACCAAAATGCTAATTCATCATAAAAAAATCTTAAAATCTTAAAATTGTAGAACTAATTTCCGGTATTAATAAAAAAATATATCCTGCAACTACTAATGCGACATCTAGGCTTAGAGAAATATTTAAATTTTTTAAAGATTTACAATCCGTACATTCTAAGTATTTTATATTCATTTCGGAGCAAATTCGGTGATAACGCTGGACGAACTAGAGGAAAAGGAAAAGAATAAGAACACTTATAAATAAAATACCTGGAAAATACTTAGATTGACTTTGTAAAATCCTAAGGATTCATTTAAAAATCTTTTTTTTTTCAATATCATGAAACAACCCGTCGGACTTAGAAAGAGATTAGAAAATCTAGAAGCTGATGCTTAATGCCTATCAAATACTAAACTGATTCTTAATGCCTATCAAATACTAAAAATGTATGTCTTATAATTCTTGAAAAATACGGAAGTTTAAAAATGTAATTTTCATAAAATCTCTGTGTGCCTTTGTACATGCGTGTGTGTTTTTTTTGCACCATTAGGAGATCTTTTTAAGATTTTATATGTAAACCATTAACTGACATTTATATCATGAATAAATTTCCGAACCTTTCTCTTTCAAGCTTCGTAAGCTGTTTCGTCACATCGCATATGCTTACACTCACAGCGTTTCACGTTTCCTCACAATTTAACATATATTGGACCGTATGGGCATTCGAAAAATATACGCATGATATTCTCCAGTACTTTAGCACATGTTGGATAATATATGAACCATTGTGGTGCTTGTACTTAAAGAAATAGTCTCGGAAGCAGTGATGCCCCGCCAAAAATTGTAAAAATAGTAGTCGGGTGCTCCCTATATCCTATCCATCTAACCTTTAATTTAAGAATTGAAGCGATAATTGGTTGAGTCATATTTTGGAATGTATTTTTCCTAAGTGCCCTTAGCTGAAATCTATAACTGGCCATAAAAACTGCCCTTGAACACATCGAACTTAGCAAAGTAAGTTTAAAAACTAATTTTCAAAGCTTTCCCAAAATTTAAATTGATGATGAAGCGTTTTTTTAATTCAGAGAACCGCCGGTTGAACGAAGAGTTCACTGTTCTTTGGAAAGTATTTTTTATCAACTAATGTGAACAGCCGATCGAAACCACACATTGTCCGATTAAATTAAATAATCTTAGATGGATCACTGGTCTATTAACATTTTGGGACAGATTAAATCTTTTAAACTATAAAAACAAAATGTAATGCGGACAACGACATATTCGCACACGATATACATAAAAGCAGATAAGAACACCGCGTAATGTTCACCTTAGTCTATTCTACTCACACTCGTATAATAGATGACCTAGAATTAATTTACGCTACATATAGCAAATATTGTGAATGAATTTCCACTTGACATTATTTACTTTGTGTTTAGTGCGAACCTAAACATTCCTGTCTCAAATTTATATAAATTGCCCGTGAAATTTTAAATTTTATATCAGTTTCACAAAAACATTTAAACCAAATTCAAATATAATGTTTAAAATTATTTTAATAACAACGATTGTCGCCGGAGCAAATGCCGGAATAAATTTGATTAACACAGCTACCTCGGTTGATGGCCGAGTTGTAAACGGTACCGATGCCGACGAAGCTGAATTTCCGTTTATAGTCTCATTCAGATCTGGAACCGGCAGTCACAAATGCGGTGGATCAATTATTACCTCGAAATATATATTAACCGCTGCCCATTGTTCAAATTCCGAACGAGGTCAAACAATTCAATATGGCACGACTAGAATATCGCAGAATGGTAAAAATGTTGTCTCGATCGTGCGACAAATCCGGCATGAGCAGTACAACTTTAATACATTGTCGAATGATATTGCACTTTTGGAGTTAGAAGAAAATTTAGAATTTTCGAAATATGTCGCTACGATACAAATGCCGGAACTAAATGAAGAATTTCAGGATGGTGACAAAGTGACTCTGGTTGGTTGGGGTCTTAATTCATCGGTATCGTATATTTTAAACTACAAACAAATCTTACTAAATTAACCATATTCTCGCAGTTTTTAGGTGGAATGGTACAGGAGCGCTTACAAAAGGTCGATTTGTTTGTGGTGAATTATGAGAAATGTTTGGAAATTCATAGGACTATGGTTACCTCAACAAACATTTGCGCCGGAGTTCCCGATGGCTGGAAAGGCCAATGTAGTGGTGATTCAGGTGGGCCATTAGTATTTAAGCAAGGCGTAAAAACCAAAGTAATTGGGATAGTTTCCTGGAGTGTTAAACCGTGTACCACACCACCATACCCAGGAGTTTACACTCGAGTTGCGTCTTTTAAAGACTGGATCACAAAAAATGCCGAATTATAATATTTATTACTTTTTATACATTTTTATTGAAATATATATTTTTTACATGACTTCTACCAACATAAAAAAGTGCACGACCTAATTTTTAAATTCCAGAGTTTGTCGTAATCCAATCTCTATATGATGCAACACGCGTATATACTCCTGGGTACGGTGGTACAGTACATGGTTTAACACTCCATGAAACAACACCAACTATACGGTTATTATGTGCTAGTGGGCTGCCAGAGTCTCCCTAAAATCAAAAATAGTTTTTTAGTATTCGTGTTTCGTTCGTGTTTTACACTTGATACACATACATTACACTGTCCTTGATAGCCCGATGGCACACCTGCGCAAATATTTGTTGATCTTATGTTACCACTATGGATTTGACTACACGATTCATAATTATAGATTTGTAAACTGACTTTTTGTAAATGATCTTGAACGACACCTCCGGTCTGCAAATATAAATTTAACTGTATTGTATTCGCCCGTATTACCATTCCCGCAAGTGTAATAAACTCATACCGCATTAAGTCCCCATCCAGCTAAAACAGCTGTATCACCCTCTGGAACAACTACATCTTGTCCCGGAAGAGCAATTGGTTGAGCATATTGACTGAATGGAATTGGTGACACTAACTCCAAAAGAGCAATATCATTTTCCATTTTTTTTGAATTATAACGGGAGTGTATAATTGATTTCTTGATTGCAATCACGTTGCTAGTGTTTTCTGATAATTTTGTGGTACCGTATTGAATACTTTGGCCAGCTTCACTCGATATGCAATGAGCAGCAGTTAGGATAAATGTAGAGCCAATTATAGTACCTCCACACTTCAAGCTTCCGGAACCCCACGGAACGATACAATATATGGAAATTCACCAATATCTGCGTCAGTTCCATTTACGACCCGACCATTAAAGGCGAACGCTAAAATTAGATGAAGTAAATGATTAATAAAATTTTATAAACCAGTGAATGCGAGTAAGTACCAGACGACGATAAAAGAATAACTCCAAGTAGTATTAACATCTCGATCACAGTAGCTGAACAAGACTAGTAAAATGAACGTTCAGTTTGCGTCTTAAATACTAAAGCATAAAACTTTATGGCCCACTCGAAACTGGCAAAAAACCCTGCCAGTTGTAAATTTTTTCTGCAACTAATTCTGTAAGATTCAATCACGTTTATTATTACAGCTATCAAGTTATCAGTTGCAATTGCATTTGTATGCAGTACAGAATATAACCATACAATTTTATATCGCCTTTCAAATCAAATACATTGAAACAAATACGTTTTTTGTGATGGATTATCTGGCTTAGGAATAAGTATTTAAAACGTATTTTAATTAAAGTTCAAGTGTTTTACTACCATTTTGAGGTCGCAAAATACTTTCAATCTATCACGCGTTATTAACCGTATTTATCTATTTAATTGCAGGTCATTGATCTCAGATAAGGCGTAAACTTTTAAATAGTATAATTCGAGCGAGCACAACTTCAGAGAGGGATGGTAGGTTAGAAATACAAAACTCTCGGCGGGCCAAACGCTTCTACCAATGCGATGGAAAACAACATGAAAAAAAAAATTATATTTTTTACTCTTCGATGAAAAGACCTACTTCATCGATTCCGGGAAGGCAGCCATTGGTAATGGAAGAGCTTCAAAATCAAATCGGAGATCACAAATTCGAACAGAATGAATAGTCACGCTTTTCCCATTTTTTGTTCAAAATTCACAATTAGTAAGCAAATTAATTTTTGGTCACTCGTTAATTAAATTTATTTATACATACAAAATTTTTCTTCTTTTCTATTTTCACATAATTATTTATATGACAATTCAATTTATAGACCACTTTTTCATTTATTTTCTTTTTTTCATTTCAACAAAGAAAAAAACTCGATCACTTTAATAATGTTGACTAATGACTCGCCAGTGTTACATCACATCGCCGGTAACAGTATCGCTGACCAACCAGATGGCGACAACCACATCGCCGACAGGAATTTTTTCCGACAAGTCGACTTAGATGGCACAACTAGATCGTTGACAAGCCACATCGCCAACACCAACATCGCCGAGAACCACACCGCCAACAACCACATCGGCGACACGCAGATCACCACACACCACCACTTGTAGCCTACAGGAATTTTGGCCGACAATCATAATTAATACACAGTACTAGGTTGCCGATACACCGACCTCACACCACCAAAATAATCGCGGAAAGCAAATATGATGTGGATATAATTTGGGAATAAGCAAAATGTAATCAAAGGATTAAATAGTTGAAACTTTTAGACTAGTTTTATTTTATTGAAATGTTTTGCATAATCGACTATATACAACATTTTTTTGTCCGTATTTGCTCTATGTTTGTCGTATATTCTCATTATCATTGGCCAATCTTTTGTGTATGACTTCAAAGTTTCGTTAAACATATTCCAACGAACTTCAATCCGCATAGACGCAGCTTTCTATACAGGGTGTCCCCGATTGGGATGCTAATGCGTTAAGGGGTGATTCTTAGCATCTATATCCATTTAAGAGCTATGACGTTTTAAAGTTAAAAAAAATAAAAAAATGATTTCTTTTTTATAAAACTAAGTTTTTCTCAAAAAAATCCCTTAATAATATTAGGTAATTTTTTTACCTAATTTTAATCCGCTATGATCTCATCTACAATCCCCCAATCCATTATTTGTACAGTGTAAAAATTGCTACAATTTTTTTCATCAGTAAAATAATAGGCGACGAAATTGTTTCACACTACAATTTGTGTGTAGTGTTTCCATACGTCATCTCATAAGTAAAAAACTGTAGCACGTGGGTACAAATAGCGGATTGGGAGATTGTAGATGAGATCATAGTGGATTAAAATTAGGTAAAAAAAAAAATTATCGATTTTTTCCCTTGAAAAAATTTTTCCCTTGCACCGATGGAACTGTGCATGGAAAAATCTAGGGGCTCCGAGTGTTTTAGTAAACAAAATTTGTGAAGAGGTCAATTTGCGTATTGTATGTTTTTTTCGAACGTTTTTCCTAGTGTTAGAAAAACCGCTACCAAATAGTAAGCGCACTTCTGATTGACATTTAAAAGTAATCAGACTAATGAAAATATTTTGATAGGTTTTTAAAATTATATTAATTATTATTTCAACAAATCAATCCAAGACATAAACAAATTAATTGTTTAATAAAGCAAAGTCCACTGCGGCATTTATTAAGATGATTATCTAAAATTAGTTTGGGTTTTAATTTTTTTGGATGCGATAATTTGCAAAATGGTTTTCCTTTTTGAGAAATATAAAGTACCTTTCATTGTTATATTGCTAGTTCCGAACTATCTATAAGCTGTTGAACTTTTGCTTTCCTTTAAATTCTTATAAACTAGTTAGAATGACGACGTCGTGTAGCTCTACGTAAAAATATCTTCTGTTGATGAATTTAACAAAAAATTTTGCGGAATTCGGTTAAATTTTCCACTTGGCTATAATAAGTTTCTATAAACGGTTAAATTTTTGGATTTATCTTTTTATCCGTATATCATACTCACGCACACATATAAAGATTTTTAGGATTTAAGAAAAACTTCCGACGATTGTGCAAGCACGTGAAGTTTTTCCTAAATACGTAATCCTATTTCTATTTTTAGGATGGTTCCGGAAAATGTTCCCACGAATTTTTAAATCTATTTGATTTGTGTCTGTGGAAAGCAATGGCGACTTTCTTTCAAGTTTATTTCCACATTTATTACAAATTATTTGAATGTTGACACTGGAAATAACATCTTCGTTAAAAATGCATAAATCTACGAAAAGTTCTCCAATTGATGATTTACAATCAATAAAAGTAACACGTTCGTTTGAGCTATAGTTGCCCGATTTAAAAAAACCTTCTCGGCAAAAAATTTCATTTATTAACTTATTGCGACTGTTATAAATTTCCGGCTGAAAAGGCATATGGTTCCAGTTGAAAAATTGTATAGCACAATACATTATGCTAATTGTGTCACAGTTTGTTTGGCTGTTATATGGTTCTGGCTGTATTTATCACGTTTTCTGGAACTGTAAGGTTTCGGATGAAAAATCATATAGTGCACAATGATTCACAATCTATTGTGTTACTTGTGGTATAGTTCGTTTGGCTGTAGAAAATATGGTTTTGGCTATAATTATAAGGTTTCTAACAAAAAAATCATACAGTTCTGGATTTATAAGGTTCCGGCTGAAAAACTATATATGCACAATGCATCGTGCTACTTTGGCTGTAGTATGGTTTTGGCTGGGTTTATCACCTTTTCTTGGAATTATAAGGTTCCAGCTGAAAATCATATACTTAGTGCTGGATTTATAAGGTTCCGGCTGGAAAATTATATAGTACAAAATATTGCATCGTGCTACTTGTGTCATAATTGGTTTGGTTATATTATAGTTCTAGCTAACTTTATCAGGTTTTTGGCTGGGATACCGACCAAATTCCACAGTGGTTAAAGCTTTGCTGTTTGGATCGGGAGATACCGGGTTCGAATCCCGATAGGAGCAGGATGCAAAGTGAAACTGCATCAACAGATTACGATCTGTGGTGAATTGTAACACAACCATGGCCCCTTGTCATTGTGCAAAGCCCATGGGCCGACCCATCTTTCGTGTCAGTATAGGCTAGCAAACCATTGTAAATTGTAAATTACAATAAATTTGCAACAATACCGGTCAAGCTAAGCGTTTTCTAAAATTTAAACGGAACTTAATATTTATGTTGAAACATTTGCGATAAAACTTCATATTTATGCTTTTTCCAAAAATTTGGGGATCCCAGTGATTTTAGCCTAAATCGGTCAACCCGAAGTCATAGGAGCTTTTTCGTTTTATACAAATATTAACGAAAAAACGATTAATACAAAAAGATTACAAATTAATTTTCAAAAAATTTGTTCAGATAATTTTTTTAAATTTTGTCGGAAACGACGAGTTGATAATAAAAAATTTATATCACCAAAATTCGTTTACAGACCATGTCGTTTACTATTCGAAATGAAACTTCATAGATACTTAAGCTTTTTCCATATATTTGGATATCCTTCCGAAATTTTATGGATACGTGCGTACCAGGAATTTACGTGTGCAGTATTGGAGATGTATGTTAGTAGACATTATTCATGGTAAAAAAAATTCGGGTGTTGGCCACGACATGTTTACGCCTCCATTTTTTTAGAAAATCTTGGATACATTTCATTAGAATACACAGCTTACAAAAAAATTTAGCGGAAAAATGAATATCGTGGTTTCTTGCCAACGACAATAAAAATATCAATCAACTGGTAAAAGTTTAATTGGTGATGATCGTACCATTATTACGCCATTGTTCAAATGTCAAAAGTAAATTTTCTGTTCTCCAATCATTTTCGATTTCTTACTAGGTGTCGATTATGTGGTATTTGCATTGCGTATTCGCCAGCTAAAATAAAAAGATTAACTTTGGATAATATGGAAGAGCGGCATATTGCATTGCATAATACCAAGGTTTGATAACAGATGGCGGAAATAAAAAAGAGTTTAAATGGAGAAGAGCTTAGAAAATCGTATATGTAGAGGTGCTTGTTGTTACAAATAAAGCAAATTTGATAATTTAATAAAGAGCAAGACACACGTGGTACCGTAAATGTGTAACCTAAAAACAAAAATTGGGAAAAGTGGAGGCAACCCAAAGTCACCTTAAAATAATAACTTTCAAAGCTTCAAGCTTCTCCAAATTTAAATTGATGATGAACCTTTTTTCGAAGTTAGAGATTTAGAGGAGTTTAGAGGAGTTCACTGTTTTTTGGAAAGTATTTTTTATCAACTAATGTAAACAACCGACCGAAACCATAAAATTGTCCGATTAAATTAAATAATCGTAAAATGGATCATTGTCCTATTAACATTTTTGGGCTGATTAAATTTTTCAAACTAAAAACAAAATGTAATGCGGACAACTACATATTCGCACACGATATACATAAAAGCAGATAACAACACCAAGTAATGTTCACCTTAGTCTATTCTACTCATACTCGTATAATAGATAACCTAGAATTAATTTACGCTACATATAGCAAACATTGTGAATGAATTTCCACTTGACATTATTTACTTTGTGTCTAGTGCGAACCTAAATTCCTGTCTCAAATATAAAATGCCCGTGAAATTTTAAATTTTATATCAGTTTCACAAAAACATTTAAACCAAATTCAAATATAATGTTTAAAATTTTTTAATAACGATTGCCACCGGAGCACCGCTGGACCAAATTTAATTAGCAAGGCTACCTGTGGTGGTGAATTCCCATTTATAGTCTCATTCAGATCTGGAACAGGCAGTCAAACCAAATGCTGTGGTTTGACGTCGAAATATATATTAACCGTCGCCCATTGTTCAAATTCCGAACGAGGTCAAACAATTCAATATGGCACGACTATAGAATATCGCAGAATAGTAAAAATGTTGTCTCGATCGTGCGACAAATCCGGCATGAGCAGTACAACTTTAACACATTGTCGAATGATATTGCACTTTTGGAGTAAGAAGAAAATTTAGAATTTTCGAAATACAAATAAAGAATTTGAGGAAGGTGAGATAGCGAATCTGGTTGGTTAGGGTTTTAATTCATCGGTATCGTATATTTTAAACTACAACCAAATCTCACTAAATTTGTTATGGTGAATTATGACAAATGTTTGGAAATTCATAGGACTATGGTTACCTCAACAAACCTCCCGGTCCCGAGTTCTCGATGGCTGGAAAGGCCAGTGTAGTGGTGATTTCGGTGGGCCGTTAGCATTTAGGCAAGGCGTAAAAACCCAAAGTAATTGGGATACAGTTTCCTGGAGTGTTAAACAATGTACCACACCACCATACCCAGGAGTTTACACTCGGGTTGCGTCTTTTAAAGACTGGATCTCAAAAAATGCTGAATTACAATATTATTATCAAACAACTTTTTATACATTTTTATTGAAATATATATTTTTTACATGTCTTAAACCAAGTTATGCATAATTTTTAAATTCCAGAGTTTGTCGTAATCCAATCTCTATATGAAGCAACACGGGTATATACTCCTGGGTACGGTGGTACAGTACATGGTTTAACACTCCATGAAACAACACCAACTATTCGATTATTATGTGCTAGTGGACCGCCTGAGTCTCCCTAAAATCAAAAATAATTTTTTATTATCCGTGTTTCGTTCGAGTTTTACACTTGATACACATACATTACACTGTCCTTGATAGCCGGCTGGCACACCTGCGCAAATATTTGTTGATCTTACGTTACCACCATGGATTTTATTACAAGATTCATAATTATAAATTTGTAAACTGACTTTTTGTAAATGGTCTGGAATGACACCACCGGTCTGCAAATTTAAATTTAATATTATTGTATTCTCCCGTTTTAACATTCCCGCAAGTGTAATAAACTCATACCGCATTGCGTCCCCATCCAGCTAAAATCGCTGTATCACCCTCAGGTACTACTGCATCTTGCTCCGGAAGAGCAATTGGTTGAGCATATTGACTGAATGGAATTGGTGACACTAACTCCAAAAGAGCAATATCGTTGGCCACTGTATTTGAATTATAACCGGAGTGTCTAATTGTATTCTTGATCGCAATCACGTTGTTAGTGTTTTGTGATAATTTTGTGGTGCCGTATTGAATACTTTGGCCGGCTTCATTCGATAGGCAATGAGCAGCAGTTACGATAAATGTAGAGCCAATTATAGTACCTCCACATTTCAAACTTCCGGTTCCACCACGGAACGAGACAATGTAAGGAAATTCACCAATATCCGCGTCGGTTCCATTTACGACTCGACCATTAAAGGCGAACGCTAAAATTATATGAAATAAATGATTAATAAAATTGTATATACACCAGAGAATGTGAGTTAGTACCCGATGACGATAAAAGAATAACTCCGAGCAGTAGTAACATAGCGCACAGTATAGCTGAACAAGACTAGTAAAACGAATGTTCAGTTTACGTCTTAAATACTTGAAAATAAAATTTTATCGTCCACTCGAAAATCGCAAAAAACCCTACCAGGTGTAAATTTTTTCTGCAACTAATTCTGTGAGATTTAATCACGTTTAATATTCCTGTTATCAAGTTATCTTTCACAGCTATGATTTATGAATATTGGCTATTTATAGCCAGTTTGTTAATTATTCTTATCAAAATACTATACATTGGCACGCAGTACAAAATATAAACATACCATTTTATATCGCCTTTAAGATCCAATACATTCTTTTGAAACGAATACTGTTTTTGTAATGGATTATCAGGCTTAAGAAGAATTATTTAAAACGTTTTAAAAAATATACCAAGTATTGTGCTATCTGATGTGCAATTTGAGATTGCAAAACACTTAGAATTTATCGCGCTTTAATAGCCATATTTATCTATTTAATTGAGGTCAGCCCTAAATTTTTATGTATTATACTACCGGTTCCTCTTGTAAAGGGAGGAACACCTCGCGAACCAACGACTAACACCAATTCAATGTAAAACCCAACAAAAAGAAAATATACTGCACGCCTTTTTCAAAGAAACCCTGCTTCTTTGATTCCGGGAAGGCAACCATTAAAAGAGGAAAAAAATCAAATTAGAGACCATAAATTCGAATAGAATGAATATTAGTCACTGGAAAACTTTTTATGTATAAGATGTATTTGTCGTACTTGTTAGCATACAGCGTACATCAATAAAGATCGGTTGCAATCATCTACACAGACGTAAGAATTAAGGAAATTATCATAGCAGAAATCTTAAAAGAAAAGTGCCAAAGAGTGAAACCTTACAACGAAATTAGAAATTCGGTCCGAAATTTGGTAACCTTTCCGAAAATCACAGGAAATTTGGGAACATCGCAGATTTTCACTATAAGGAAATTTGTTGTAAAACGATTTAGGAAAATCTACAATGGCTTTTGCAAAATCGTAATTTAGTAAATCGTCTTGTTTTTTAAACGTTTGCTTAATTTGCAGTTCTAACTTTTGTTTTTGATTATTGGCGATTTTCGTAGAATGTAGATAGCGTTGGTTTCTTCGTCTACAAGGGGGACGAGAATTGTCAAATTCATTGTTATGACAGTTTTAATCCCCCTTGCTTCGAAAATGTCATAGCATACTTCGGTCCAATTTTGGATGAATTTGACTGAAGTATGTCAAGTTGTATGTTGATTCGAATGAAAAATACCGCAAGAGCTTCCATTTCGTTTTCACAAAAAAATTCTTGTTAAGACGTTTGTTTTCAACATTGATTATACCTCATTAAAACTTTATCTATAGAGGTGTTTCTGCGGATTTTAGCGAAATGTTAATCAGCAACAAATGCATGAATTTAGGGGTTATTTTCGATTCCCTATCTAAAATTAATTAATTTGATTTGAAAATTTTAAATTATGTTATTTTAAAACTAGAAAATATTTATTTTTATAATATCACGTAACATCTCCTGCGTAAGAAAAAAATCATATAGCTAAACGAAAACAAAATCATTCATAAGACGAAACGTCAAAATATCACTTTTTATTCATTATTTCCGCTCAAAATTCATTTTGCAGGGCTATGTTTGTACACTACTTTGTTTTGAATTATATCACAAAAAAGTCTCCAATGTTGACATAAATTCGTGATATAGTCATCATAAAAGGGCCACCCTGTGACTTGGAAATTTTCTTATTCAAAATTTAATCCTGGGATATTTTTTTTTCCTTTTTTACGTTTAATTTTAATTGTTCTTTGTAATTGAAATACGAAACTACAAACTAAATAAAAAATTAAACCTAGGTATGTGTATTATGGTCCGACCTCTTGTTACCCTTCCTGGCGTAGCAAATGGTGGTATTTTATCCTCTAATTCTGCATTAATCTGTAGAGCATGCAGAGTTCTGTAACATCTATGCGGTGTTGTAGGTGGTCTAAACCTTTTGTAAGTCTGAGGTTTGCGTATTAAGCTGAAACCTAAAATACCTCACCTTGAAACATATTCAACATTTGGAGAGCGAAGTCCTGGACTCATACCTCCTCATGGTGCCTCGTGGTAAATTACATTTACAGTCATGGACAATATATGTCACGGAGTAATTCTCGCCATATAAATGCAATACCAATTCAGCATCTGTTCTTCAGATTAGAAGCGGCTGGAGCGGGCGTCTGTCTTGTATTAAGCAGCTCGCTATAAATGTGTTCAAGGTAGGATTATAGATGCCTTAAAATTCATCATCGTGACCCGTGCGTGGGGGGCCATGCTAACAGACTAACTATCTTGTCTCATAAAAGCATCTAAGTTAAGAACCGCATACAAAAGCCTTCATTCTTGTAAATCTCAATGGTCAGGTAATTGGCGAGGATTTCTTAACAATACTCGACTTGTTAGTTGATCTGCTTTTTCGAATTTTTTGAAATATTTTTCGAATTTGTTAAGAATAATTTTAATTTCAATAAATAAAGTTTGTTTATCCAAAATTATGTTTTCCACCACAGACTTCTCATCGGCAATGGATAACAAACCAGCAAAACTCCGAAATAATCAAACGTGTTGCTGCTGAATATGGTGTCGCTGCTTATTGATTTAGTGTCAGCAGATGGGAAAAGCCAAAAGAAAAAATTTTGGTCTGTATTAGCGTCGGATTTAAATGCTATGGATGGGGCTAATAAAAATGTCAACGGATGGCAAAAGGTTACTCATTTAAGTTATGAATCACATATAATTATTAATATGGTTTTTTACAGTCATTTTAGGATATAGGAAATTCTGTAAGAGCAAAATCAAAAAAAAATATGAAACCTTGCGAACAGAACCGGAGATGGTGAGCCCATGGATATGGAGCTTGATCCACTGGATGAAATGCTCATAAGTGTTTTACCCGCTGGGCAATGGGGTGAACGCTACCTAGGGGGGATTTGGCACCAGCACAATCCCGAATGTAGTGGAAGCTCGTGTTGCTGCGAAAAACGGACGGCAAGTATCTCCAGCCAATCAAGATGGACACGTCTACCTCAGGTAAACTCTATTATATATTAGTCGAATTATTTCATGGAACAAATTTGTTCTGTAGTCAACAGAACGATCAGCGACGTTCGATTTAAAAACGCGATCCCCAACTGAACTTACCAATTCAGTACATGTATCCACCCGCTCATCCATTGTCGGTATTGTCTGCCGTTCCATTATCTGGATTTATCGAGATAGAATCGGAAAGATACCCACAACTATCTAATCGCACATGCTGCGCTCAAAATTTATATCGCACTTCTCTGGCAAGAAATAGCCAAGAAAGTTTAACTATGCAAAGGCAGGCACTAAAACAGCTTCGCAGGAGCAACACTTTGAAGCTAGAGTTGCTTGCATTTAGGAAAAGAGGAAAGCCCCGAAAATCAATGCCGGCATAGAGAGTCCATGGCTCTTTTGAAAGAAGTAAGGGACGCAACTAGACACAATTGAAGACTATGTTTTATAATTAATGACGATCAATAAATTATGATAATTAAAAAAAATTGCGCCTACCGTATACGGGAACAGGAAAATGAGTTCTATATCTACATATAGAACTCATTTTCCTGTTCGGTTGTGTTCCTTCTTCGCTCACGGTAATAAGGCAAGGCATTAAAGGGTACCCTTGATCTCTAGGAAGCCAATACCTTTGAGCATCGGGAGTAGTGTATTCATTTTGAAGCATCGCCAAGAGTTTGCATCCTCCCAAAACATAACGGTCATGCACAGATCCACGTTTTCGCATGGCACGGATAACGAGCATTTATATGGGTTATTTTATTACGTTTCTTATTTATACTTTGAAACTCTTTTCTATTTACTTATGACATTTCAACGTGCTTGCTTAACCCTGCTACAGCAATTTGTGTTCCATCGATCAATCCAATTATCCCCGGAACACCTTTTTACCAAACACTTGTGCTATTCTGGTCCGTTCTTCCCCTCCTTGTGGAAATTTAATATATTTGCCCATCAACAAATTTAGAAGTTCAGTGACTGCTTAGATGGATTTGCTAATGGCGGTTTGGCACATATATCCAATGCTTCTTATTTGGTTTTGGTAGACACCGGTCACATAAAAATTAAATGCCACCAAACATTTTACAACAAAAGGAATTTTTCCCTCCAAGTCATCCAATGTTATCCCACTTGAATTTTGTTGGTCTGCGTATTGTAAAGTTTGTAATTCTTAATTTACGGCGAGAACCATAGGGAACCGAAAATACCCCCTAAACACGTCTTCATTTATCTGATATGGATTAGACTCCTGCCTGTTTCATATTCAGTTTTCGTTGTCCGTGCCAGTAATCATTCGCGATATAAGGATTATTGCGACTCCATGATCTATAAAAACAACAAATTCCTTTGTTTATTAATTTATGTTTACAACAAAATTCGGGTTCGGTTCCAGTAAACGGAAAGAAACATTAAATAAATTACACATCGAGTCACATACAGCTGCAGCTTCCCCAAACTAATATTCCTGGCAGTTAAAGCTGTATTTTTTGCGTTTTGCTATTTGCTATTTGCAAAAATGAGCAAATTTGTTTGAACTTACACTATTCTTCCCAGTTTTATTATTTTAATTCTTCGTTAATTTTAACAATTAATATTAACACTTTATAAAAAATTATTTGATGGCGAAAATATTAAGTTATATAATGACGCAAACGTCAAAACAAATTTTTTATATTTGGTTAAAACGATATGGAAGATATTGTGCTCTTTTTCATTCGCATCTATATACGACGTGACATAATTAATCCATAATCATTCAATTTATTCATGGACGAAGCTACGACAATTTCTTTATATCATGCCTTTTATTACCAATGGTGATAAAACACCACAAAATGACCACCCTGATAACATCTGCACGTATTGATACACCTTCTTCATTGTTTTTACACAATCAACAATGGCCATATTGTATCTTTATTAAGATTTCCACAGAACTATAACTCTCCGGTAAGGCAGAGTGTAGTACCGAATATATCGTGACTAGAGACCATTTACTATTTTTGAGGCCACGTAGACTTGATCCAATCCGCCACAAAGCAGCTCTCCGCGAATTCCAACATAAGGTAGAACTTGGAATCTGCAGACCATCGTCATCAACAATCTCATGTTCATTACACGTGGTGAAGAAGAAGAAGAACGACTGTACACCATGTGCGGAATACAAAAGGCTTAACGCAGTCACAATTTCAGAACGTTACTCGCTGCTAATTTTTTTATAAATCGTTCTAGTGAGAACTGCCATCTTATTCCAATCGCACCCGTCGATATTTATAAAACCGCAATTACCACAACGAAATGTTGTTGACGAAATGTCGTTATATGTTTGCTTATTCGAATTCTCCCGAATGTCATTTTGTCTCAGAAGTACTGCAATACCATTCCAGCGTTTCATCAACACAATCGTGCGAGATCTCGATTTCATGTTTGAATATATTGACGACATTCTCGTAGTAGCATCCAGGACAGAGCCGCTACACTTACTACATTTGAAACAAATCTTCCATAAAACTTAGCAAACTATCGTGTCAATAATAAATACAGTTTAGGCACAAGAAATTATGGCTTAATCAGCCACAAAACTTTCTGTTATGGCATTTTGCCGACAAATTAATGCAATTCGAGACTTTTCCGCGTTCTCCAGGTTACTGTGGTTAGGACTGGGTGGATTAAGATTTTCTCCAGTATGTGATCGCCACACGTAACAAGTGAGTTGAGCGGCAAGCTAACAATCTTCTCCCATAAAAACAGCAACGCTTTAAAAACGAGAATATGGAACTTGCTTAGCCTCTTAACACCCCGAGATCTCCAAAAACATTTCGAACCAGGCAAAAAATTACACATTAGACGTACTCACACTACAAGAGCTTAGCAAGTCGGGAAGTGGGATACATGAGAACATCAATGGTTACGCTTTTCATTACAGCAGCTATCAGAATATTAGAGAATTTGGAGGAGATTTTCTCATGCTTCGCCGTGTTTTATTATATATTTAAAATGCGTTTTATTATTATATGATGTCATATATAAAATGGAAACAAAAAAATTTAACGAAATTTAAAAAAAACGACCAGTCGATCGCGATCCACCTTATGGACACCAAGGTGTCAGACAACAACAACATATTGACTTCCGGCAGATATACGACAGTATGCGCGAGGACCTTCGGGTCGAGTTCTTTTGTTTTCTTAATTTATTATCAATTTTTTTACAAAGTAAGTCGTGTTTATTAATAAACGCACTTAAAAAAATTTCGAGTTCTAAAATAGATGCTTTGTCAGAAATAAAACAAAATGAATAAAATCTTTTTTTTTTTATTAATTTTAAATATTATTATTCGGATTTCTCTCGAATTACCCGGATTTCCTGGAATTTCCCCCGAATTTGGATTTCCTCCGGATTTCCACCCGGTTTCCTACGGAATCCGGGAAATCCGAAAGAAAACCGGGAAATCAGAAACAATCCGAGGGAAATCCGTGGGAAATCTGAAATAAACCCGAGAAAACCAGGGGAAATCCTGGAAAATTCAGGGCAATTTGAGAAATCCGAGGGAAATCTGGTGGGAATCCGGAAAATCCAGGAAATTTGGGGAAAACCCGGTAGAAACCAGGGAAATACGGGAAATATTGTTGAAATACGGGATAAATCCGGGAAATAATATTTAAAATTAATCAACAAAAGTTATTTTATTCATTTTGTTTTATTTCTGACAAAGGTCGAAATTTTGGTAAGTGCGGTTTTTAATAAGCACAACTAACTTGGTGAAAAAAAATTAATAAAAAACATTCTATTGTGAATAATTCGGCGTGTGATACCATTTTAAAATCTGCATTAATGTCGAATTTGTCTCTCATAGTCGGTCAATTTTGTGTAGTACATTCTTTTCCCGCTGGTGTCACTTAAACATAAGCAAAAAAATTTTAAAACAAAAAAGTTTACAAAAAAAAAAAATGATTTTATTGGAAAGACACACTTTTCTAGATCGTATTAATAAAGAAAGTTAAGCAAAAGACCTCAAGGATTCTTTTAAATTAATGTTTTGGTGCTGCTTGAAAGAATGAAAAATGCCAACTGATAATTTACCCATGTGAGTATAATTTCTTTAATTGAATTTACAGTTTGCAAATTAATTTAGAATGAAAATATTAAATTGATAATAATTTTTTTTGTATAAACTTAACTTCTGAAATTAAATTTGTCAATAAATATTTTGTTAATATTGAATCCAATGTGTAACAATATCAAGGATGAAATGGGATAAGTAGTAGGATGGAGTGTCGGATGATCCGGAACATTTTTCGAGTGTACAACCCACGACCAAAGACACCTTCACCGATAGAGCTAGCGGCGAAACAAACGTCAGGAGTCTGTACACTCGGCGTGTCACATTCGACTCCAACGGTAATTTGGAAAATACTTTAATATTTTTCACTTTTGGCAACGGCATCCCTGAACCCGGTGTTGTTACACCTAAGCGAATAATTCCTTATCGATTTACCCTGTCGGAATTTTTCCCTTATTAGGGGGAATAAATTATGTTTCTTAAGCTTAGTACTCAGTTCAAAATGAAATGACATTTTACCGCGGTCTCCAAAAATCTATTTATTTTCGAGTGAAATAGATATGAAATTTTATTTTTAGAATTTTAATTTTTAACGTATACATTATAGGCATAAATAGATGAATTTCTTATGTTATGTCAATAAATTAAATTAAATTGTTTTTATTTAAAATTTAGAAATTTATGATAATTAAAAAATTTGATTATTTCTAAACACAAACAAATGTCGGAATTCCACATGAAAATAATTTGGAGAGTTTATGTGCTCCATCTTTGATGTATTGAACACACTTTTTATGTTTGGAACACATTTTCGATAATTTATCGAAGTTTATGTCTCGCTTCTCTGGAATAAAATTAAATACTATTTCATATTTTCATTTTCGAGCCTGCTAGATTATAAAATTGTGATATATCTGCTCGATTTCTATCACCAAATGATTTGTTGCGATACTGCAATGAATTTAAAGAAAGAGATATTGTCACATTTATTCTAGTAGGTTGTGAGAACAATAGAAAAGAAATAATTTATAAACGAAACAGTCGCCAATTTCAGTTTAGGAAAAAGAGACATAAATTTCGATAAAGTATCGAAAATGTGACGTTACAAAATGCCGCCCCAGAAATTGAATTTTTCATTTCTAATTTAACTTTAGTAAAATCGTATGAAAATTTCACGTGAAATCGAGCTGAGTGCTAGGCTTTTAAATAAAGAATTGCATAGCATGTATAGGAACACAATTTTTCCGATGACGAAAGTTTCCACCGATTTCAAGAATAGGGGTTTCAAGAATTCAAAACCAAAACAAGCTGTGAAAACAATCAGGGACGGAATCATGAAAACCGAAGGAAAAAATCACTTATTTCAAAATATTTCTATGAACAATTAAAAAATATTTTGAAACATTATCAAAGTTGGCTTCAATATTTTATAAGAAAACAAAAATTTCACAGCAAATTTTTTTTCGACTATTCATTATCGATCATTTTTGTACGGAAATGTAATAGCGGTAGAAATTTAATCAGAAAAATCTCACAATATAAATCATTACCTATAACTTATATTTACTTTCAACAATTTCAACAGTTTTAATCGAGTGGGTTGGAAAATATTTTATAATCTGCTACAAATGTCCGCTCGTTTTTCATAATTTAACAATAAGCCCCAAGTTTCGTAACAAAGTGTTTTTCACAGGTTTGGCTGTTAGCGTATCATTTTACTAGATATTTATCGGTGGCCGACCACCATTGGGGTGACCCAATCGCTTCATGATAACGCTACCAACTAAGGTGTACGACATATTGAGCTGGGCGTGAACGCGAAATTGGAATAAAATGATTTTTTCTTATCAACGAAATAAAATATTAAAACTACAGCCAAAAATATTCCATTTGAGGACGGGTAGGTGGCGACTCGATAGCGTTGAATTAAAAAATTTTGTTAACTTTATCCATATTGAGAGGCAGGTCTCAGGGGATTGGGGCGTTTGATTTATTAATTCAGTATAAATCAAATAACCTTCAAAAAACCTAAGGGAAGGGAACCCAGAACAGAAAATTAATCATGAGTAATTTCAAGGATAACCAGTATCGGCGGCAGTTCGAAGAGAGCAAACGAGCTGATAGTGAAGTAGACTCGCAAAAGGAGCTAAGCCTTTTGAAGATGGCGAGGTCAAGCGAAATCTGCTTGAGGAAGTGCCAGAAAATCATCACAAATGCAAAAGGCGGTGAGCCTGCCACAATTAATGAAATTTGATTACCAAAACGGTCTGTTAGAGGTAGAAGAAGTGTTTTATGATACGGTAGCGGGTAGGAGGAGGATAAAAGAAGCTCAAACCTTGAAACTAGCCAAAGTATTCATTCGCTTTAGTACAATTGCTCAGTTAGAATGTTACAGACCAGCCAAAAAAAGAATAGACAGTGTATCTACAATGGACTAATAAGAGAACCTATCTGCCGATTCAGCAGATTTAAAGGCTTTGAACGGCGGAGTGCTTCTAGAGTTGAGCCACTGCACAGATTTGAAAGATAATTTGTTGGCTCTAAGTTCGTATGACGGTAAAGATCGCATTACTACCGAAGACGAACAAAAGGCGGCGTTTTTGTTTGAGCCGGTCTGAATCAGAGATCATTTTTCCTCGTTTCCAGGTTCTTTAGTAATTGAGCAAATACGGGTGGTTGCTCTCCCATTTTGGGTTTTATCTAGCTTCCGGCAATATCATTTCTATTTTGCAATCAAAATTGAATGGACTAGACGATAGTTGTGGGTGATATTAATTTGTACAATCACGAATACGGTGCAAAGAGGAAAGTTTATACTATGATGGTTAACACCAGCCAATCAAAGACAGAGGTTCGATAGCTCTAAATCAAATACAACCACGGTATCAGCATGGCTGGTTTCTATCTCAGCAGGCTCACCATAACTATGTTATACCTTTCGAGTGCATTTAGATTCAGCAGAGCAGCAGAACTCAAGGGCAAAGTAAATGGCACACAATTAGACTAGATAGCGCACAACGAATCGGATATACTTGAGTATAGATTCAGTCGATAGCTCTCGAACTCTGTCTGAGAATATAATAAGATACGACATTGAAGCTATATGATTTCAATCGCATTGTAACTTTTCCATGTTATAGAAGAAATAATGGAACGGTGATCACTGATCTAAGGAACCCAGCCGTGAAACTACAACATATTTCGCAGAGGGCACAGGACAGTAAAGATGCATGCGGTGGTGTTTACTGTGTGATGAGACTAAAGTTGACCATGGGCCAAGGGCTTCAAACTTTTTAGTCGTAAAATGGGTTATATCCTTTTCCTAACATACACCTCGATGATGGTATGGTGGCCATAAAAGTGTAGAAAGCCCCAGAACTTGCAGATATCTCGATAGGAATGTTCAAGTCCCTCATCATGGAAAGTTTCTCAGATGGTATTACTCACAAAGGAAAAGCTCCATCGTCATCTTTCTTAATATACAGTCAACAAAACGACCTTACTTTATCCTACCTTTCTGATTGGGGTGCTTCGCCGGCCTTTTGAGATTCTAAACTACTGGATAAACTAGAAACACCAAAAATAATTTTTATGTTGTTAATTGATAGTGAGGTGGTAAAGTCACGCCGACGATTGAACGCTGACAGATACTGGAAACATATTCGAGATCGAGCGATAAAGTCTCCACGATGAAATCAATAAAAAAGAGGTAACAAGCAAGTGTCAGAGCTCGATCCGAGACACTTGCAGCATGGCAGAATGTAAGAAGAGGAACAGGGTCGATAAATGGCCAGATGAATTAAATAAATTATTATTATTTTGGTCTTGGCGTGACAGTTCCTGGGTTTAGTGCTTACTAAGATAATATGAGGAAATTTATCACAGGTGGGCTTTTAGAGCAGAAGAAACGGCTTGCTATAGATGTGGGAGAGATTATTCCTGGCCACAATGTGACGAAGAAGCTGCAATCAAACGAGATATTAGCTGGAGGTAGCTTGCTACGTGTATTAAAAGAAGTTGCTTAGTATTCAGTTCAAATTGAAATGAAATTCTACGTCGATCTCCAAAAATCGATTTATTTTCCCGTGAAATAGGAATGAAATTTTATTTCGAGAATTTTGATTTTTATCATATTTAGTTTTAGGTGTTGATCCTTTCTATTCCAAGATTTTCTTCGCTTTTCCGTGTTCTGTTTGTTTACTTATAGTTCACAAGACGTGGCATCTTGCAATTAATATACTTTTAAGAATATGCATTAGTGTGACATATGATGCTCCGGAAATCGAGATTTTTTGATGGGAAGGAAACTATTTTAAAACTTTAAATTAATTTTGTATACGATTGTTTAGGAAAACGAAACTAGCCAACTGAACAATTCATTTGATTTTAAATCTTAGGCAGTTCGGCACTCAAATACTACAAAAAATAATTATACAGAGAATCAAAAGGAAGCAATTACACATCGATAAAACAATCAACCCTACTTAATACGCGTAATCACCCACTTAAACCCAACCAACAGTATTTGAAACACACACACACACACGTACACAAAAAAAGTATTTACTGGAAAATCATTATTTAAACTACAAAAAAACAGAAAAATTGTCAAGAAGAAATTGTCTGTGAACTTGTCATTTCACATTAGAAAAACCGAAAAAAACGAAAAAATCTACCCTAATTTTGATTCAGCTTTTCCGATTTGTGCTGTGCTCCCGTCTACCAATTTTTATGATTACATTTTGTTGTTGTGTATATACAAAGTCTATAAATATATTCCTTTTCCAATCATAACAACAACAAAAAATTGGACAAATTTTCCAAAATATTTTACACACATTAAAAATGTTTTTCTCCATTTTCCATATTATGTACTTTATATCTCCGCACACTTTACGTTTTCAATCCATTAATTTTGTAAACTGTTTTTATGTAAAAATCAAATGGAAAATTGTTGATAACAAAATAGAATGATAAGTCAAGAAAAATGATGACGTTTATTTGATTTTGTTGTTTTGTTCTTACATTTTGGTTGCGGGGAACTCTTTTAACACCATTCTAATGCAAAACCAAAAAAAAAAATTAACAACAACAACAACATCGGCAGGAGCAACATAAAAAATAATGTCAAAATATGAATAATTGACGGCGGGAGATCTACAGAACACACCCACAATTTTATGGAGGTTTTAAACGTCAACCGGATGTAACAGTATATAAGAGATTTAAAGTGAAAAAGGTCTCGTCTGGATAAAGACTTTTCTTTCACTTTGACAATAAATGGACTCATTTTGATTCACATTCAAATTTTAATTATTCTCGATTAGATTAAGATGACCAAAAGGACGACAAATGTACATAATATTCCAACTACAGTTTTATAGTTTATACGATTAATTTCAATTGTACAGTGTTTGTGTAACGAGATAATTGCTGGAGAATACAGAGACATGTTTTACAGCTGCTGTATGCTGAATGGAAAATTTGGAAAAAAAACATTTTATTATTGTAATTATTTTGTATTCTCTAGAATTGGAAAGTAGATGAAAAAAATTAAGAGAAAATAAAAAAGAAAATGAAGACGAAAGGCATGGAATGATCAAAGATGAACAAAAAAAAAATTTTATTAAATGATATATACGAGTAGAATGCCAATAGCTTGAAGCATATTTTTGGTATTGACGTTAGATTTGTATTTTATTGCTGTTGTTTATTTGGTTCAGTATAGGGTTCTAAGATTTCTTGCCAATATAATAATATTTTATACAAATAGGCAACATAAATATTTAATATACCACCACGTAGTAAACTTGTTAATTTGTACATTTTTTTTTTTTTGATAAGGAAGAAATATATAATTATATGACATATTAATTGAAACACAAATGTTATTATATATATAATTTTTATCAGTCCATCGATACTTAAATATTTGTGCAAGGGTGGTAGAAACATATTATATTTGTAACAGAAAAATTGGGCTTCGGAATTATATCCGAATCCGATACAGGTTCATAATTGAATTGAACACAGCCTAAATGTTGACCACACATCACATAAGAATTATTAAAAATAATTCTGATCGATAACAGCGACTGTACAGTGACGCAGGTCCAACTTAGACCTGATAACTAAACAACTAAATCGATTTCACGAAATACACGGCTTCTGCAGAAAAAACCACTTTTTGTGCTTTTGCCGAATATAAACGTCTCTTAAGCAGCATAACCCGTACAGCAGAACATTACAAGAAATTAGGATAAGTATAGGCCTGTAGTAGGCAAATTAAATTTAGGCTCCATCCCTTCTAACTAGAAGTTTTAGAAGTTTCAGTTTTAGAAAAACTTGTTACGACACCTTAAGGGGTCATAACATTATTTCATATGTAGTTTTGTTTTGAATTTTTAATTTCGTTACCATCGAATAAAAGCTGCCTTTTTCTAATGGTATTGCCATCTGTTCTCGAGCATTTGACACTAAGTTTTTTTTTGTGAGTGTGAATTGGCCTTTATACTCTGGTTCACGTTTCACACACTCCTACAATATCGCGTAAACGACGAAGAATTTTGAGAGCTGGGCCAATGTGCACCTTGTGCGTGTGTGCGACGAGTATGAATATAGAAGAGTATTTTCGTGGTACGTTTTTCGTTTTGGCGTGTGGATGGATGTGCGCTGTAAAAGGATAGGGGAGTAACGTGCACGAAAAAGCGAAAATATTCTTCTAGATTTTTGGTTTTGGTGCGAGAATTTTTTTAGTCGGGTTTAAAATATAAGAGGAAAAAGTCTAGTTTTTGATTTGTGATTAATGGACGATTTAATTTTTTCTCTCTTATAAATAAAATAAAAAACGTTAAGTGATACCATGTGGGCGTGTGTTTAATTCTAAAAATAAATAAAACAACAAAAAAATATAAGCACATAAATATAAAAAAATTGATTTTCAGGGATAATAAATAAATGCTATCGTGCACATTCCTACTAAGGCAACTTGAATCCTGAAACTTCTTCATTTTTTTCCTCTTTACTTTCTAAATAAAAAAAGTTATAGATAAAGAGGAAAGAAACGAAGAAGTTACCAGATTCAAGTTACTGTAGTATGGATATACACATCCAGCTATTTTCCATCGGGTTTGGTCGTTTTGTTGTTGCTGAGTATTTTGGGTGCGCGTGCGTAGTGGTGTTTTAGTGGACACTAGTTGGCGATCGCGGGCACTCGTAAAGTTTTTATTAAGACTGCCAGTACGAGGTCTCAAGTTTTAGATATATCGTCGGCGAAGCGAACAAACCCATAAAGGTTACTACGGTTAAGACGAAATTATAATACGAGGTCTATTATATTAATCAAACCTAGCAAGGGCGCCCGGATAATCACAACGAGATATATATGTGATCAAATTTGGGTGTTGGCTCCAATATCCACGGAGTATACAATATATATTTTAAACCAGGGACGGTTATAATCACAGCCCGTGTCTTACGCAGCGTTAACATTAATATCAACGGTATCCGGATCGGTTTAAATAACAACTGTGTCGAAGGACACAGCGGCAGTGTGGTGTTTGTTATATAATTTATTTCGGCGAGTGCAGAGTCATATCAAAAAGGTCATATCACTCACATTTTGTGAGTGGTACACCAGAATAATTAACGGGTGCCAAGGTTTTGTCAACATTACCATATTTTCGACGAGTGCGGCCGGAAGAGGATCGCCAACTATATTTACGGGTGGCGAATAACGTAGCCAGTCTACAGTTATAACTCCTATGCGGGCGGGCGCAAGTGCAGTTTTATTTTGTGGACGTATAATTAATTTTGCTATAAATTGCATCGATACGCCGCTATATACGGGTGGCCTTCAGCGCGGCCATTCGCAAACTTACCAACGGCGGGAAGACGCCCAACAAATAATACGGTCAAAGGTGGAAAACGCCCATCAAAAATTTACAGTTATGGGTGGCCATTATTGTAACTTTGTTGGATCAACGGTGAGGAGACGCCGCAACCCATTTCAGCGGCATCTTTCTGAATTTCAACAAGGTACAATTTTTTTAGTTCTTTTTTAATTTTTTTTTATTTCTCATTTAAATTTTTATTGATTTTTCATTTTTATTTTTTTTGGTAATGTAAATTCATGTTTATTTCAATTTTCAAATTTTTATTTAATTATATTTGTAACCGAGCGCCATAACGGTTGTCTGGCTCGAGCGGGGGAAGCACATTGGTTTCGCCCTCAAAATTATTCACATTCTGCGACCACATTTTTTTGCTATAGAATGTTCACGCTTAACCCTTTTATTTGACTTATTTTTTAATCGTTTTTATCCCTCCTTCCGCCACTGGTTTCTTTCCGTTGGACAAAATTTTTGCATCTGATTAAAAAACAGCACGGCGAATTATTCCCGGCATTTGGTTTATTTCTTTCCTCCTCGGTCGGTCTATTTGCTTCTTTGAATATTTCGTCAATCCGCCTAAATTTTTTGTAATTTTTTACCCCTCTTTTTCGAATAATAAGATGAATTACAATTTTTTTTCGGATTGGTATGATGGTAGGATTGGGATTGGGGATTCTCATTTCGTGTCGGTTCCATGTTCGGAGTGGCAGATCCAGAATATGTATCGTCCAACTTTATTCGCGTTCCTCAAATTTCGGTCAACGGATTTTGTAATAAAAATTCAATTTAGTTTCCGTTTTTTTTTCGTTTGCTTTTATTTTTATTCTGTGTAGGCCAGGAGCATGCAAGCCTCAAATTTCCCACTACCCAAAACCAATATTTAGATGAAACCTGCGGGTTGGCTTCGTGCCATCCATAACAAACTTAGCAGACCCCATATCAAAAAATGATTTAAAAACAATTGGAAAATTTAAGGTTAATTTTGGGCTAATCTGGCTCGTTTTAGAAAACGTATAAGGCTTTATCACTTCAAAGCTAGCAGAACCCAAACTGAAAATCAGACCAAAACCGAAATTATAACGCATAACAAAATCAATCAACATACAAAAAATTGTAGGCTCATTATGGCCTAATAAAATGAACCGTTAAACCTCAGGTCATTTAATCTAAAGCTAGGTTGTGGACCTACTTTCGATTTGGGTTCTACTAACTTTAAATTAAATGACCTTAAGTTTAGTCAAGAATGATGGAGTCAATAATAAGCCTAAATCTATTGTTATGTTAATGGATCTAGGTGTGCGTTAGAGAGACATATTACATATACAACCCAAAGGCTGACGTTTAGATACCGTTTAGAATCTTACGAAACTCGAAAATCAATATTTCTTAACCAAAATATCCTTAACGAACAGAGAGAAATCCGGTTCTCACCAATTACAGACCCCGCCCGTTTCTATTCTCACGTACGCAATAATATACCTTGAATTTTGTTACTCAACATATGACTCATCGCCTACTTGCGCGATCCGTAGATTAATTTTTATTGCTTATTTTTTATTTTTTCCCTCCTTCTTTTATTTATATTTTGCTTTTTTCTACTATATAACAAAACTTTTACTAATACAAATCAGTAGATACTCCTGATGATGACCTAACAAGTCGAAATCGATCGAGTGATTTTTTAAAATTTTTGAAAAATATTCAAAATATTCTGCGAAACAAAAAACAAGTGATTAATAAAAATGTGTTTATTAAGTATGATCATTTTTAAATGGACGTGTAAATTGTTTGCCTACGAAGGCACCTAGTTTCACTATCTCGTCCGTACCATGTAAGCAGAACACCCCGACATACATATATCTATGTATATTCTATAGATAACATAAGACTAAAATATTGAATACCCTATTAAAAATCATTGCGTTTATCTTTCGATACATAAATAATTATATATTTATGTAATGAATTATTAAATATTTAATAATGTACTCGTATATTATGTATGAATCGTGTAAATCGATAACCAATAATTTTGTAATAATGTCGATTATAAATATTAACAATGTTGATAATATAGATTTAGATAGCAAAAATTTCGATTATTAATTGGTCACAATAATTATAGATAATTATAATTCATAAATATTTTCTTAATATGCGTACTTAAACTAAAAATACAGGCAGCACTCGTTTAACACACACTTTATTATTCATTTATGACAACACACACACAATTTTAGAACTGCTGCTCGGCATCCAAACCAACAAATACTCGTAATGCAAGTACGACTCGTTCAAATGCTAACCATTTTGGCTTCCTTATTTGGAATATTTTTTAATAATGTACGTCGCAATACTGCTATTAAATAATTAACTGTCATTATTTGAATTATTTTTAAAATTATGACACTTTAGGTAAGTTTCCAATTAATCATATCGCATTCCTCAATATCAAATCATACCAAATTATATCAAATCATGTCAAATCATATCAAGTTATATCAAATCATATCAAATCATATCAAATCAAATCACATCATATCAAATCATATCAAAATATATCAATAATCATATTAAATCATATCAAATCAGATCTATTCATATCAAAACATATCAAACCATATTAAATCATATCAAATCATATCAAATCATATCACATCATATCAAATCATATCAAATTATATCAAATCATAGCAAATCATATCAAATAACATCAAGTCAAATTTTTTCACGAATACGGCACTATAATTTTTTCTGAAAATTCTGACTTTGAGAAAATTCATTTAGGGTCTTAATTTCGGAAAACATTTTTCATATAAATGACGTCACAAATACTTAAAGTACATTACAATTTAATTTGATTGTCGATAGTATAGAATAATTTGTCGGTATAAATATGCAAAAAAGTTTGAATCCCATCTTATATCAAAAATAATTCTCCGTAGATTCAAAATTGTTGGTCTCCGGAAGCAGATAAAAATCTTGCATATATGAAAATCAAGGTCTGTCGTGTTAAAATGAAAGTTTTATTATAAAAAAACATGAAGACAAAATATTTTGTCATTTGACATAAATAAAATAAAAAAAATCGTGGTAAAAAACTTAAATTTAATATAAAGGAATCTTCACAAAAGCATAATTTAGATATTTCGGAGGGTATGTGCCTGGTTGTTACCGAATTATGTAACAACGTAGTTAAAGCAAAAATAATTACTTGGGAAAAAGCTGGACAAGAAGTACACATTTCTCGAGTTACGGTCGACTCCAGTAAAGATCAACTTGGATGTACAACACAACGACATCAATTTTCGCTTCCTTCGACCAACGTTTGCGATGAACGTGCATAAAACTCAAGGGCAAACGTTCGTATTTGTTGGCGTCGACCTTCGTCTACCTGTCTTTAATCACGGTATGTTGTACGTAGCATTTTCCCCTGTTAAACGACAAAATAGCTTGAAAGTTCTGTTACCATCTGAAAAGGAACGTCACACGTATAATGTTATGTGGAAAGAAGCATTGAACTCTTCTGATGATACTTCTATTAAGTCTTGATATTGACAGCAACGACAACATCAATCTTTATGTTTCAGCCGAATAAAATAAAATGAAATTAAAGTTGTTTTTTGGAAAAAGAATAAAACAATTGTCTTTCTTTTCACCGAGCAAGCTCAGACCTCTGGTACTTAAATCATAATAAATCATATCAAACCGTATCAAATAAAATCAAATCAATCATATCAAATCATATCAATCAGATCCAGTCATGTAAAATAATATCAAATCATTTCAAATCACATAAAATCATATTAAATCATATCAAATAATATCAAATCATATCAAATCATATCAAATTATATCAAATCATATCAAATCATATTAAATTACATCAAATCATATCGAATTATACTAAGTCATACCAAACCATATCAAATCACATCAAATCATATCAAACTATACCAAATCATATAAAATCAAATCATATTAAGTCATATCAAATCATATCAAATTATATCAAATCACAGCAAATCATATTAAATCATATCAAATCATATCAATCATAATAAATCATATCAAATTATAGCAAATCATATAAATCATATCCAACCATATCAAATCATAAAAATTATATCAAATCACATCAAATCATATAAATCATATCAAATCATATCCTATCATATCAAATCATATCAAACCATATCAAATCATATCAAATCATATCAAATATATCATATTATATCAAATCATAGTAAATCATATCAAATCATATCAAGTCAAAACAAATCACATCAAATCATATCATATCATATTAAATCATATCAAATCATATCATATCATATAAAATCATATCAAATCATATCAAATCATATTAAGTCATATCAATCATATCAAATCATATAAATCATATCAAATCACAATAAACCATATTAAATTATATCAAATAATATCAAATCACATCAAATCATATCAAATCACATCAATCAGATCCATCAAACAATATCAATTCATATCAAATCATATCAAATTATATCAAATCTGATCAAATCATATAGTCATATCAAATCATATTAAATTACATCAAAACATATTAAGTCATATCAAATCATATCAAATTACATCAAATCATATCATATCATATAAAATCATATCAAACCTTATCAAATTATATCAAATCATAAGGGCCATCCATAAACTACGTCACGCTCTTTAGGGGGAGGGGGTATAAGCTGACGTGACGATGTGTGATGTTGGGGGGGGGAGGGGATTATAAAATGTGACGTCACTTAATTAAAACGGTGTTAAAGGCCAAATATAAGTACATATTTCATATTTATATATTTTATTTAGCACACGATTTTTTATATTTTTAATGTTCTTTAAAATATTTGATTTATGCAGGTGTCATCGAAAATATATTTAAAAATATGGTGCAAATCTTAATGACAAAGGCGAAACGCTTGACAAAGAGTTGGAGAAGCAAAATTTTATCTTTGCTGGCCAAACTTCGGCTGAAATTTGGTCCCAAACTGTCATAGACTATTTTCCAACTGTAGCCGAGTTTATTGTTCCAGAAACAGGCAGCTGTTACTACAACAGGCTGTTACTACAGGCAGATCAACCAATAGTGAAAGGTCAGCATTGTTACGATGTTCATGTTTGATCAAGTCAATATTTGACACAAGTTGTAAAATGTTTAAACAAACGTTGCTGCACAAAGTCTCGAAGTTTATATTTTGACATAATAAGAGACCGATTTCTTACACCACAGATATAGGACTACGAGCACCAGCATTACCATTGAAAGATAATTTGTTCAACTATTTGTGACATAGTTTTTAATGGGTATACACCCCAGGTGACGAGTCGCGACAAAGGGGAGTGGAGGATAAAAACTCATTCAAAAATAGCGTGACGTAGTTTATGGATGGCACCACAGCAAACCATATCAAGTAATATCAAATCATATCAAATCTTAATAAATCATATCAAATTATAGCAAATCATATATCAATCATATATCAATGATCATATAAATCATATCAAATCACATCAAATCATATCAAATCATATTAAATCATATCAAATAATATCAAGTCATATCAAATCATATCAAATTATATCAAATCATAGCAAATCATATAAAATCATATCAAATCATATTAAGTCATATCAAATTATAACAAATCATATCAATTCAAATAAGCCTCGAATATTAAAACGACGCTCTTACTTGGAATATATCATCGGCAAATCCATAATTTGTATTATCCAAGTTTGCTTCAATTTGTTTTTGCATGAAAATAGATCGAGAATAAACAAACGAGCCGAGAAAACAATTTAGTATAGCTGACTTTTTTATATTTTATCTTATAACTAAAATAGTAATTAAGCCGGACCACGGAACTGGCCAACCAGACAAAAATTTTAGAAACACTTGATTATGATTACCCTAACAGAGAAAACTCAAAAAAAGAGTTATTTATTCCAAAAGAAATAGACAAACACAATGCTAAGCTTTGATTCAGCAAAATAAAATATGTAATACATAGTAAGAGATTACAAACCAAAAAACAAACACCAATGTTTGAAGGGTCACACAAAAATACCGTACCAAAATAACATTGGCTAAGGCTTCTACTTCAAAGTAGCCCAGTCAGACATACTTACCTATCTCTATGACTTTCTATCATTGGCAGTCAAAATCATCTGTACTTTTCGTTTCGCCACTTCCCTTAATTTTTCAACTTTGTTAGAACTTACAGAAATTGTGTTCTTCGTCTTATTCGTTGTATCCTGTTCAACCATAAGCTCATATTTGAAATTTACAAAAAGTGGTTTTTACACAACTTCGCTTTTGACATTTTTTTGTTAATGGATCTGATACTTCACGTTACTCGCAAAGAAGCGTGGTAATCCTGTCTTATATTATCGATAATATATATTGGTCGTCGGAACGTAAAATTTATACATAAAAACATTCAAAAATTATCATAATGCTCTGACCAATTTACATGATGTAACAAAACCATCAATTAAGAGTACTCGACCACCCCAATATATTTTTGCGAACGGAAATGATTCATCCGCACCCCCAAATTTAATTGAAAATTCCACAACATTTTGTAAGGGGTTCACGCTAAAAAGAATTAATGTCGTTTTGAGAAGAGGGTTCGTAAAACACTCACTCAGATTTAACTTCACAATGTTGTAAATATAAAAACAAGTCCTTCCCCTATGATTTTGAACTGCGGCCACTACATCGCAATTTTCTATAAAACATATATACTCCTATATCCACTTGGTGATAATTCTTTAGATATTATATTTTTGTATTTAAATATGAAAAATTTATAACATATACATAAAACATAGATTTATGTATTTCATTATAAACGGAAAATTTAACCGAGGGTAGCAAAATAAAATTATTTTTTTCAGAATATTTTTTTTTTATTATTTGACTGCTGATGTCATTTACACATTTTTCGGTTTTTGTTTAATAAATATTTTTGGCATCAGTAAGGGTATACAAAATATCCACTTGAGCTCGTGAATAGTCTTTAAAATATGCTTCTCTTATAAAAGTTTATTACCATTTAAAATATCCGGCTAGTGTTCATGATTCCAGATTTTTGATGATTCATTAAAGCGCCATCAACCATGAATAGAAAAAAAATCGAATCTACAATGATCTCACGGGGTGGGATAAGACCATTCCGCGGTTCGAATTATGCGGAGCTATTTTGCTTTCACGATTATACGACAAAATCAACAACGTTTTAGACATCCAGCTTGATAAGGTTTGCTTATGGACAGACTCGACTATAGTTCTGGCATGGATCAGGACACCTGCATATCAGTTGAAAGAATTTGTTGCGTCACGTGTATCTGAGATATATACAGGAGCTCACTGATGGAATAAAATGGTATCATGTGGACAACAAGGAAAACATTGCAGATCTTCCCTCACGTGGCTGCCCTCTCAAGAGTATGGCATTCAACAATAATTGGTGGCATGCACCATATTTTTTGGGGTCATCTCCCCAAATTTATCTGAAGTCGAAATAATTGAACGGAAGGAACATCCGATTGTTCTTTCATCGCAGTCCAACTACAACGCCATCGGTTACCTCATAAATCGGCAAAGCTCATACATGAAAGTACTGCGAATCGTCAGATATTGTGGCAGGTTCATCAATTAAATTATTAAAATTCGCAACATCAAGTTACCTAGCAAAGAGCCAATTTCAGCATTAGTCGAAAGAACTAGAGCTTTGCTCATGCCCGTTCGTGCAGTTCAATTTGATGAATTTAGTGAGGAGATGAGAGCTTTGCGATCTAATAAGCAGGTTTCGCGATTCAGTAGTTTGAAAGCTCTTACACCATTCTTGGACAGCCTTGGAATTATACGCGAGTGCGGTCGCACCAGTAAGAGTGACTTACCATATGAGCAATGTCATCAAATATTGTTGCCGCATACACATCACTTCACTAATATTCTGTTCCAATATTATCACATTATTAGTTTGCATGGTGGACTGCAAACTTTGTTGTATCATACGCGACATACATTTTGGGCTATTAAAGGTAAATTAGCAGCGAAACAAGCCATATGTGTATGTATATTCTGTGGCTCACACAACCAAAAAGCTCGTTTAATAAAATGAGTGGACTGTATTGTTTGATTTTTAATTACAACTTTATTTATTATTTGATTTTTTTTTATACAACTTTATTTAATTTTTACAATTGGTTGTGCTGCCCATTACGATGATTGGTTTTTTCACACTGAACTCCTTTGCTCTTTTTAATTTCCATCGTATTTTTAATCGCGTCGTCAACATAGTTTTCTCCCTTTGATTTATCCATCCTTCTCGTTCTGATAAATATAACGATTGAGCTACATACATATTTCGGAGTTAATCTGCTACAATATTAATTTCGCGTAATGAGCTACAATACATATTTCGGAGTTAATCTGCTACAATATTATTTTCACGTAATGAGACAGTATTTATAAACGTTAAAAATCATTATGTCAACACAACCAAGGTAATTACATAATTTAGTTTAGTTAATTTAACTTAATTAATTACAATTCTTGCAGATACAGATAAACAACATACAGATAATATACAGACAATGAGATTCGATTTACAGACAGATAAGTACATATTATTATACCGGCATTGACCTCTATCACCCAGTTCCATCCAGCTTCATTGTGTGCTATGGAATATTGGACGTTAAATATGATGTGAAGACAATCAGTGAATAACATATGTAAAAATAAATGGTTAACAAATTTAATGGTTCTAGTGTTATTTTTTTTGTTATATCTACGAATTGCGGTGTTGCCAAACATTACTCCCCTCAAACAAATATCATAGATATTTTTCGTAGGGTTAATCCTCCAACGGCAGTCGATATAGTTTCGCGATTGGACGTTTAAACTTAGCTGCTTGTGTTTGTACCGTTGCTACTCGGACTAGGCCGTCAGTTCCAGGGTGTAGTTCGGTGATACGACCAAGTTGCCAGCTACAAGGGGGTGAGTTACTATTCTGTATTAACACGACATCATCAATCTTCAAGTTTGGGTTTTGTAGTTGCCATTTAGTGCGTTGTTGTAAAGTGTTGAGGTACGTGGAGGTATATCGGTGCCAAAAGGTTTGAACCAGCTTCTGTATTTGCTCCCAACGATTTAACCTGGACATGGCTATCTCCTGATAGTCTGCATGAGGAAGTGCGGTGATCGGGCCAAGAGTGAGAAAATGTGCCGGTGTTAGAACATCTATATTACAAGCATCTTCGTTTTTAATGGCACATAATGGCCTGGAATTTAACACTCCTTCTATCTGGACCAGCAAGGTCCCCATTTCTTCGTATGTGAGATGTGCATTTCCAACTAATTTGATTAGATGAGTTTTGATTGATCTGATAGCGCGTTCCCAGATTCCGCCGAAATGGGGTGAAATTGGTGGAATTAGATTCCATTTTATTCGCTTATTTGTTGCATAGGCATTCACATGGGATTTACACTCTGCTGTATTTAATAATTTATAATGCTGATGTAGTATTCGCCTTGCTCCTATAAAGTTTGACCCATTGTCGGAAAACACTTCAGTGGGTGCTCCCCTCCGTGCAACAAACCTATCTAATGCAGCTAGAAAGGCGTCAGTTGTCAGATCTGAAGCCATTTCGATGTGTATCGCCTTGGTGGCGAAGCAGACAAATACGACGATAAAACCCTTAATGAGTTTAGCACCTCTGCCCCTTTTCGATGCAAGTAGAATCGGACCTGCGTAATCGACTCCAACAATTGAGAACGGGCGACTTGGTGTTATTCTTGCATGGGGTAAAGTACCCATTTGCTGGGTTGATCGCAGAGTTGAAAAGCGGAAACATGTAGTGCATTTATGACAGAGCTTGCGACATTGTCCTCGAACACCGAGAATCCAATATTTGTGTCGCGACAATGCTGTTAGCAAGGTTGGGCCTGGGTGCAAAAATGTTGTGTGTATAGATTGTAATATCATGGTTGTAACTGGATGGTCTCTTGGTAGCACGATTGGATGTTTCATCTCGTAGGTACAGTGTGAATTGTGTAAACGACCGCCTACCCTTAACGTATTCTCTGAGTCGATGAACGGGGCTAACGAGCGTAACTTGGAACTAGATGCTACTCGCTTAAATTTTGTTAGGGATTGAATGTCTTCAGCGAATTCTGTTTGTTGAATGTACCGAATGATTGTCATTTCAGCCTTGTGTAGTTCATCAATTTTGATACTTGATGACAATTTTTGATTAGACGTTCGGTTATGAATAAATCTTAGAACGTAAGCCATCGACCGAATTAACTGTGACCACTTCGAGAATCTCGCAATCAAATGAGGTATTGGCTGTATTGTGTCGAGTTTTACCAATGCGTGGAAAAGGTTGACTTCTTTAGACCGAGTTTCTTGAAGAGTATCGATGATAGTTGTCTTTACTGGCCACATCTCTTGCGTCGATGAGAGCCATTCCGGACCCTTGAACCACAATTCATTATTTACTAAGTCATGAGCCTTGATTCCGCGTGTCGCCAAATCTGCGGGGTTTTCCTTGCTTGTGACGTGTCGCCATGCTGCGTGAGGAAGTAATGTGTGTATAGCTGATACACGGTTGGCCACATATGTCTTCCATCGTCTAGGATGATTTGAAAGCCATGCAAGCACTATCATTGAATCGGTCCATAGGCAAGCACCAGTGTCTTCTAAATCATACGCGATCAACACCTTTCGCATCAACTTTGTTAAGAGGTGAGCTCCGCACAGTTCTAATCGCGGAAGGCTAATTTGGTTTAATGGCGCAACCTTAGATTTTGCTGTCACCAGGCTGACAAGATATTTTCCTTCCGTTTTGACTCGTACATATATTGCTGCAGCATATGCAGATTCACTAGCATCACTAAATCCATGGAATTGAATGTCATGCGAAATCGAGCCAAGATAGCGATCAATTGTTACGGAATTTAGAAATTGAAACTGTCCGTGTATGCCCTTCCAATTTTCTTGTAGCTCGTGCGGCAAAGTTTCATCCCATGTCACCTTCCGAAGCCATAGTTGTTGCATAAAAAGTTTCACATTAATGGTGAAAGGAATCAGCCATCCTAACGGATCGAATATTCTTGCTGAGATGGATAAAACAACCCGTTTTGTACATGTTTCGAATGGTATTGCTATAATGCGAAAACTAAATTCATCTCTTTCTGAATTCCAATAAAGGCCTAGCATTGTTGATATCGTTTGTTCTTCTGCGATTTGTGCGATTCCATCTGTATCACTGAGTTTTTTTAAATTAGATTGCCACTTTCTTAACACAAATCCTGACTTGGTTAAAACTTCTGATATTTCCTTCTTTAAGGATTCAGCTTGACCTTCGCTCTCAGCACCAGTCAATAGGTCGTCAACATAAAAATTATTTTTTATAATGTTAGATACCGTTGGATGGTCGACCTTGCAATCCTCAGCTACTTGAGTTAAAACACGAACTGCCAAATATGGAGCAGCTGACGTGCCGTAGGTGACAGTTGCTAATTCGTATTGATCCACTGCATCACTGGCCGATCTACGCCAGAGTATTCTTTGCAAAGACGTTTGAGATGGATCGATGAGGATTTGCCGATACATCTTTTCGATGTCGGCGGTTAAAGCCACTTTGAAACGACGAAATCGTACGATAATTGTCCATAATGACTCTTGTAGAGTAGGGCCAACCATTAAAGTGTCATTTAACGAAATACCATTGGATGTTACAGCTGAACCATCAAAAACAACTCGTAATTTTGTGGTAGAGCTAGTTTCCTTTAGCACACCGTGATGTGGAAGAAAATACAATTGACGTTTCTGATCATTAGAATCATGTTGGTGAACAAGTCGCATATGGCCTAATGTAAGGTACTCATCCATAAATTTGTGGTACATTAGTTTATAGTCAAGATTACGATTAAACTTTCTTTCCATGGCTAATAGTCGTTGAAAGGCTACCTTGTACGATTGACCCAAGTGGTGAACATTGCTCTTCAGTGGCAACTTGACTATGAAACGCCCTTCCTGATTTCTGCGATATGTAGAGACAAAATGACTTTCACAAGCTTCTTCCTCCGTTGTCCAAGGTTTAGTATCTGTCAGTTCCTCCTGTTCCCAGAACTTCCGTAATGTCTCGTCCAGGCATTGTTCATCAATAATGTTTATATGATAGGTTCTCCGTTGTATTTCATCCCTTGGGTTAATATGTCCTGAAACTCCAGCGACTACATACCCAAATAATGTTTCACGTGCAATCATGTTATTGATCAGTTCTATTTGATTATTGCGCAAGATATGGAAAAAGTAATCGGCACCAAGTAATATGTCAATTTCCTTTCGTTTATGGAACTTTATATCAGCTAAGGGTATTTCGGCAAGTTGATTAAATTCATCTGGATTAATCTTTGGTGAGGCAGGTAATGTTGTAATTGTCGGAAGCACAAAAGCGTTAATCGTTAAATTGTCCATCATGTTGAATTGAGAATAGATTTGCAGTGTAGTTTTACCCAGTGTGTTCACATTCGAAGTAGCAAGCCCTTCTACTCTTAGTCGTCCAGAGCTGCAACGAAGTCCCAGTTGTTTTACACATTTTTGTGAGATAAACGAGATTTGAGATCCCGAATCTAATAAAACATTGCTCAACGTAATTTGTCCGTACTGATTTTTGACTTTAACAATGGCCGTCGGTAATATGGTACCGCCAATCTTAGATGTGTTCGTTAGGACAGTATCCAAAGACGAGGCATTCGGCTTTTTATCATGCGTGCTCTTGTTGATAGCGAGTGGAGTTGATTCAAGTGATTTATCCGATAAAGTATCATTATTTGCAATTGTCTCTGAGTGAAGCAAGGTGTGATGTCTGCGGCCACATTTACTACAATTTCTCTGACTCAAACATTGACTTGCTCTATGACGAGGTGACAGACAATTGAAGCACACGTATAACTTGGCAGCTTGCTCTCTTCTATCTATTGAATTCAATTTCTTAAACTCGTCGCATTGGTGAAGTTTGTGGACATCCTTACATAATAGGCATTCCTCGTCAATATTGGATACAGATTTCAGTTGATGTGATCTTGCTGGTTGAGACCTTGATGGGATTTGCCGTGGTGATTCACAGGATTCAAGAGCATCACATCTTTCGCTGATGAACGTTAACAATTCCTCAAATGATGGGAATTCCTTATTAACCGTTTTGTAAGCCCATGCCTTTTGTGTTTCGTGATCAGTTTTGTTAAGAAGCAGATATATTAGCCATGGGTCACGATTTTTGGCTTCTCCACCTAATGCATCTATTCCCCGGTTGACATCATCGATGTTGTTGAATAGTTGTCTAAGCTTCGTGACAGAACTTGTTTGCAACGACGGTTGCTCAATAAATCGCTTGATCAGTGAGTTTAAGACATACTTCGGTTTGTCATAGCGTTCACATAATTTTTGCCATGCTTGATTATAATTTGCCTCAGACACCGGAATATGTTTCAACAGATCTGCTGCTTCATCGCGGAGATATCCTCTCAAGTACTGGAATTTTTCAGCATCAGTCAAAACAATTTTGCAGTGAACGGTCGCAGTATAAAGATCCTTAAAACTAGCGAACTCCCTATAGTCACCCGAGAACGCAGGAACGTTGAGCCTTGGTAACCGAACGGAACAGTGTGGTTCGTCTAAGGATTGGGATACCGTTTGATTTAACGAACTCGTAAAGGTACTTGATAAGTTGATTAGAAATTCATTCTGCTCCTTCAACACACGTGACATCATTTTCTCTATGCCAGACGACTCTACTTCTTCCTTCGGTTTAACGAGAAATTGATTTAATTTTGTCTTAACATTTAGGTACTTCGCTTCGTATTCTACCATTTCGGATGGGACATCGTGTACTGCTAATTTGGCTTCGTGTTCACAAAAGTCGTTGAAAACCTTTTCTAAAAGGTCCAGCCTAGTGACGATTTCTGATGTCAATGTTCGTTCACTTACACTATCTGCATAATTAACCAGGCGGGTCAAACTACCCTTAGCAATGCCTCGTTTTGCAATATATTCCTTGGTAACCGTTGTCATTTTATGTGATTAGAGTCGTAAGAAATTACTAAAACACAATAGTAGGACTCATTCGCACCTACACAAGAATTACCTTCACTAGACAGTGCTTTCTTTTATAAGATGTAGACGACTACACTAAATGCAAATGTCACCGAACTCTCAACTATCCGAACGTGATGATGAATAGTCGGCAACCTGTGTCACTCCCTCGACAGGATTTGTTCCCGAAACTGATCCCGGACTCAATATTCAACCGCACTCGATAATCAACCCACAACTGTCACTCGTATAATAGCTTCTCGAATTTCTCAAACAAATATGCGATCCCGCTTGGTATAAGCTTCCTAACTTGCACGCGTACGACGATTCACTAAATTTGCAATAAATGTTCAGTACGATGCACTCGATATAGCATAAACTTCTAACAATTGCAAATAAATATTCGGTACAACGCACTTGATGTAGTATTAACTTGTTAAATAACTTGTTAAATATGCAAAATACGATATGCAGTACCCGTCTCGATGGAACGTGCTCGATAATCAACCCACAACTGGCACTTGCACTAGCTTTTCGAAATTCTCAATCGAAAAATGCGATCCGACGTGCTTGATATAAACTTCCCAACTTGCACGTGTACGACGCTTCAAAATGCGATCCGACGTGCTTGATATAAACTTCCCAACTTGCACGTGTACGTCGCTTCACAAATTAGTAATAAAATATTCGGTACGATGCGCTCGATATAGCACACAACTTCTCAAATTTGCAATTAAGTATTCTGTACAACACACTCGATATAGCACTCCTTCAATATAACACTCACCCAACTTTGATGATGACCCTGAAGGCTATGTCACTCCCTCGATGGAATTTGAGCCCGAAACGTATCCCGGACTCAATATTCAAACAGCGATGTGACCTTCTTATAATCAACCCCAACTGGCAACCGTATTGGCTGCTCGAGTTTCTCAATGAATAATTGAAATATGCAGTCCGACGCGTTCGATATATCACTCTCCAATCCCAGCTTGCCCGCGCACGACGTTTCTCCAATGTTGCGATAAAATATTCGAAATAACGCGCTTGAATCGTACTTCCAACTTGCACCCGTACGACGGCTGTTAATTGCGATAAAATGTTAGGTATAACGCGCTCGATATTACACAACTAGTGAAAATAATTCCAAAATGGCTGCAACACGTTGTTTCATATAATTAATTAATTGTTGATTCGCTTCCGCCTTCTTATTATCAAATTACACAGGATCCGGCTCGAAGGACCAAATTAATGTGGCTCACACAACCAAAAAGCTCGTTTAATAAAATGAGTGGACTGTATTGTTTGATTTTTAATTACAACTTTATTTATTATTTGATTTTTTTTTATACAACTTTATTTAATTTTTACAATTGGTTGTGCTGCCCATTACGATGATTGGTTTTTTCACACTGAACTCCTTTGCTCTTTTTAATTTCCATCGTATTTTTAATCGCGTCGTCAACATAGTTTTCTCCCTTTGATTTATCCATCCTTCTCGTTCTGATAAATATAACGATTGAGCTACATACATATTTCGGAGTTAATCTGCTACAATATTAATTTCGCGTAATGAGCTACAATACATATTTCGGAGTTAATCTGCTACAATATTATTTTCACGTAATGAGACAGTATTTATAAACGTTAAAAATCATTATGTCAACACAACCAAGGTAATTACATAATTTAGTTTAGTTAATTTAACTTAATTAATTACAATTCTTGCAGATACAGATAAACAACATACAGATAATATACAGACAATGAGATTCGATTTACAGACAGATAAGTACATATTATTATACCGGCATTGACCTCTATCACCCAGTTCCATCCAGCTTCATTGTGTGCTATGGAATATTGGACGTTAAATATGATGTGAAGACAATCAGTGAATAACATATGTAAAAATAAATGGTTAACAAATTTAATGGTTCTAGTGTTATTTTTTTTGTTATATCTACGAATTGCGGTGTTGCCAAACATATTCGTCAAAATTCAACGCCCGCTCAAAATCTCGTGGGTGGTTTACCTGTGGACCGGTTATTCACAGTAATCGGAGTAGATTACTGTGGCCCTTTTTTGACTAGAATTCCCGGGACTCGATGCAAAAGCACGTTGAAATCTTACATTGCGTTATTCGTTTGTTTCAGCACAAAAGCAATCCATCTTGAAGTCATCAGTGATTAAAACCACGAATGGATTCATAGCAGCATTACATCGAGGCTTTCAGTGATGAACTTAATACCTAATGGCATTTCATACCACCGCGTTCTCCACATCATGGAGGTTTATGGGAGGCTGGAGTAAATTCCGTAACATATTTAGAGAGCACACTTCCGTTTTTCGATTACATAATGTGAGCACTTCTCCAGGATTTTGAGATAGTTGTTATTGTATTATGTAGCATTACTTCCGCCGATTTTTGTGAAGAATTTTATAGTTTGACATAAATTATGCTAAGCACAGTGATTAAATTTAAATTTACAATTCGTTTTAATTTTTATCGAATGATGTATAATTTATCGTAAAGTGTTTTTCCTACATTTTTAAAGTACATTATACAACGTCATAACCGACGCTTTTTACGTCAGAAACGTAAAACCATTACCACGTCTAATTTCTTCATAATTGACTAAAAAATGACACACTTAATACCAACATTACAAGAATTTTTAAAACAGTTTGCGGGATTTTCCAATACGGGATTTCAAGTCCAACCCTGGACGAACATTTGAATCTGAAACATATACTAGCAGAATACCACGAATGATTACAAAGTTTTCTATCTACAACAAGCCGGCGTACTTCGTAGAAAAGACCAAAAACTGAGCTGGTGTGATAACAAGGAACGAGCCATTCGTTACTAGCATGTTAAATCTGGAGAAAGCGAGCGATGAATCGTGACGAACCACCAAGCGGGTAACATGAGAAATGAAACCTAGAAAGAGATATAAAACAAATAATAATCATGTAGACAATTTGTAGCGTAAGGTTCTTTAACAAATATTCTCTCCTCAAAGCTAATTTTAATAAACTTCAGTTATTCAAAGTTCTTGTCTAATAAATACAACTGAAGTGTTTCTAAAGAAAAAAATTGTAAATTATCAATCCACAAAATTATTGGACTCCCTGAAATATTCCATAAACTGTAATTTTTTATTTCGAAAAACACGATGCTGTTACATATCATACATTTTAGGTATAAAGATGATACTGATGTGCTATTATCAATTAGCAAATAAACCCACAATAATCAAATGTGCATATTTTACCCAGACATCCTACATTTCATATACATATTTAATTATTTTAATTATTCGTGTACAGTACAACACATTATTTCTAAAAATGTAAATAAAAAACTTTTAATTTTAAAAATATTTTACCTGTACGTAAAATACAGCTGACATAGTGATGTGCCTCTAAAAACTGAACAACCAAATTATTCGAACAGATTGCGCTCTGTCTATAATAATCCTATAATTATTTTATTATTTAATTTTTTGTTTTAGTTCTGTTGCTTAAATATTACAAATTAATTTAATATTCATTTTGAATTTTAATGGTTCTCAATTATATGGCGAGGAACATAATTATTTTTAGTTTTATTTTTAAAATATTAAAATAGTGATATTAAAATTTTTTGTTGGTATAATCGCGAACTTTATGCAGTATATGTATATATGAGCGTACAGTTAATTTTAAAGCTTATTATTAACTATATTTGAAATTTTAATATCAACATTGTTTTTATAGAAATATTCAACATTTTTATATAGAATAATAATTAAATCCGCGTTGATAGTTAATTTTATGTTCGAGTCATAATTTGTTATTTAATTATAAATTTTAGCGACTAATATTGCCACTTTGTGTAACATAGTATGCTAGTAGGGTTGTAAAAATGGTGATTGATATGATGTTTTTCATTATAAAAGAAAAATGTAGAGGCCTCGGTAATCGTGTGGTGGGTATCTGCAGCAAAGAAATTTTCGAACTTTAAAATGAAACTTTGCTTATCGATTACGCCCAATTTGTGCTAATTAGTGCTCATGGAAAAAATTAGTGCTTGGCCAGGATCCGAAAAACGGAAAAAGAAAATTTCAAATTTCACCTTAAAGACGAAACAAACCAAATTTCTAGAAAGAAAAATAAAGAAAATAATTTTAGCCTAATTTTAACACTTTCCAAAAGCGGTTAAACTGACGAAATTAAATTACACAATAAAATAAAATGTTCTAAAATCCAAGAATACGCACATTTCTATCAAGAAGATAGCACATTTCTATCAAGTATTTTCATTGCCATCCGAAATATATAGTCGCCGGCTTTGTGCTAATCCAGAATTGGCCCAACTCCATTGAACAACAACGACCGTTGAATGCACGATTTTCTAATATAATATGTAAAGAACGTATTTGATTGGAATATGCAATCAGAAGTGCCAACTTCATTGGTTTCTAGAACACTTAAAATCTGAAAATGGTTCTTTCAACGGTCTTTGTTGATCAAAGAAATTGGGTCAATTCTGGGTTAGCCCAAATGCAGGCACTATATTTTTCGGATGGCAATGAACATGCCTGTCAGGAATATGCAATCTTAACTGCGTATTCTTGGATTTTAAAACATTTTATTTTTATTGTTTTTTATTGTTCAACACAAATATTATTGAATGGTATTCCTCTGTATTTTGTTTGTTTAATATAGTATCTTTTAGGGGCTAGTTTGTTTTTCCTCATTTAGGAATAAAAATTTATGAAAATTATATTTCTACGATAAGCTAAAACTTTGACAGTTTAGCCGCCTCTAGAATATGTTTAAATTGGGCTTAAATGATTTCTGTTGTCAGGGTTTTATTTTTATCGTCTTTAAGGCGAAATTTGAAATTTTCTTTTGCCGTTTTTTCGGCCCCTGTACTAGCACTAATTTGTCCCCATGAACACCAATTAACAAATTGGACTTAATCGGTATATTTAAAGCTTCATTTTGAAATTCGTAAGTCTCTCTGCTGCAGTTACACGCTTCAATCGAGGTTCAATTAACTACTTTGAATGAAATTGAAACATAAAAAAAGTCGAAAACTTCCCCCCGCAGGTATGCCAATTCCCTGGGTGCTATCAGTAATCGGAAAACATGATTATTGCAACCCAGTGTAGTGCCGTATTGTCTACACTGAATTATCAAAATCTGGACAAAAAAAAATCCCGACTTTCAAAATCCCAACTTTTAAAATCCCGACTTTCAAAATCCCAACTTTCAAAATTACTACTTTTAAAATTCCGACTTCCAAGATCCCGACTTTCAAAATCCCGATTTTCAAAATCCCGATTCTCAAAATCCCGATTTTGCTAAAACCTTAAAAACCCCGACAAAAAACAGAATTTTCTAAAAAATATTAAATATTAAATTTTGTTTTTTTTTATAGTAAAAAAATCAAAATTCAATATTTTTTATAACTACCTTCTAGAATAGGTGACATTAATAGATTGTAGGTGACATAGGTGACATTAATAGATTGTATTTGATCTGTGTATGGTTTCTTTTAATGATATTTGTTTACTAAGATTCACAGCTTCAATAAAATGGCAAATTACTGCAATAAAACTTTTGTTAGCGCGAGAACTTCATACAGATTAGACTTTAGTAACATCGAAGATTCGCATGATGTAAAAAGATGCAACAAAATTTCGTGTTGTGCTCTCTCTATGCATTATTACTCACCTACAGCTACGATATCAACTGGTGAGTGTAATATTTTAAATTTTTTATTTAAGCATTATCAAATATTCATAGCCGAAAATCAATTTTTGCGCTTAAACTTTTGTATTTTTTATTTTTAGGTCTATACAAATACAAGTACACTAGCCCAAAACAAATCAGTAGGCTTAAGCTTTTTTATTTAGGCATTAAGCAAAATTTAAAGCCCCATCTTCGATGTTTAAATTTTTAGCCTTAGCACAGAATATATACAGAAGCAACATTGCTCCATTTTTATATGAATTTCTTTTGACTCGAATATTTGACTTTTACATTAAAATAGGAGTAGTAAAATTGTTTAAATGGTAGATAATAGATAGCGCTAGTAGTTTTCAAAAAATTAATATCGATTATAAAATCTTCGCAGTGTACATCTAAAATTTGCTCTAAATCGGCTCTCCCAATTTAATATTGATTTTGGCTGCACCAACCGTATTGCTGTTATTCGTAAAATTTAAACAATATCTAAACTATTAACTAAAGATCTAAACTATTAAGAGTGTAAAGAATTAAACTGGTAAAATTCGATTTAACGCATAAAACTTTCCAATATCTGGATTGGTATTTAATTTTTCCAATGTTCCGCTGTTGGATTGAATTTTATTTTATGATATTCGCCAAAGGTTATTTGGCCGGTGTTTGGCCACATTGGTTCTCATTAATCGAGGACGGCGTAATGCACTAGTTGATTAAAGTTATTCAATCATGGAATATTTGGAGCATTTATAATTAAACTATTTCGAGGGGGTTCTGATTGAGAATCCAGAATAATCTTAATTTATGAAAATTAAATTTTTAATAAAAAGCCGGAAATTTCCATTAATCAACAGTTGTTTTATTTTTAAAAATTTCAGGTAAACTACATTTTTTAACATATTTTTTTTTAGAAAAAATGTCCACAAAATAATAGTTCAGCATAATAAAATAAATAGAAGGTAAAGTAAAAATTAAAGTAAAGTAAAATTAAAAATAAATAAATATAATTTAACAAATTTAAAAAATAAATAAAAGAAAATAACAAAATTGTAAGCAATATTTACGCATGGTTTGAATATTCGATACAAATTCATCAACTTACTTTCATATCTTAAATATTGTAAACACATGCTAATAAAAGTAGCATATGTTTACAATATTTAAGATAATGTTCTAAATAAAACACAAGTGTGGTTCTGAACACAATAACTACCGCCAATTTTGGTAGATCCACAATAAGTAGGAATTACCGAAGATTACAAGTAATGCTGGAGTACGTGAAATCGTTATATCGATTCGCTTTACACCATCGACAAATCCAATAGCTTTTTACCGGTCTTTAATCGCCATTCATCAGACTCCTCGAACGCGACACTGTTGACTGCATAAGGGGCAATTATGCCGAAGTCGATTGACTTAAATTCATTCTGATAAAGCTTGACGACGAATTCAAATAATTGGGTTGCCTCGTCTGAATTGAACCACGATGGACTGTCGGTGTGGTAGATTCTGATCACGTAATTCCTGGAGACAATATTTTTTACACGATCTGGGCATATTCAATCAAAAATATTTGATACCCGTGCCAAAGAATATTGTATATTCTGTGCCCGTGCTAAATCGTGCCTCAACCGAATCATTTTCATTAATAATAATGATCATTGTTTGACAAATGATCACGAACAATTTGACAGAAGTCGAAGAGAGAGAATTTATTTTTACACTACTAAAAACTTTTAATGTTTACAACATGATTTTTTCCAAATTTAGACCCATCTATTGGCGAATGTGGGAACTATTTATTCTATTCTGTGGCCTTCTGGAACATTTACATGTAGAAAATTGTTTTCTTCTACAAATTTTTCCAGGTAAATAAGAAGGATCCGGCTATATAAAAATTTTCAATGTGCCAGAAAGAATAATGGCGTAATTTTTTATAGGATCTTTATTAATTTATTTTTAATGAATTTAAATGCGAAATTTACATTTTTTTCTATGGAGTCTGTTTTTATTATGAATCCTCAACACATATAAATACGGAATATTTTTTTTCTTGTTAATTTTAAAAATGGTGCCATAAAAATACTCGGATCGAATATATTTTACGGCAACATTTACTTTTATGGCAACATTTTATAGTGGTTTTTGCTGTACATATAGTGACTTAAAAATCTTCTGCAAAATTTTGTTGGGTTATATTTCTTTTCTTGTCTTTCATGTACAAAAAGTCAATTTTATATCTTTCTCGTTTTGCAGAAGAAAAATGTTGGTTGCATATAAACGCCCCATAAGGCTCAAACTTGAGACTTTTTAAAAAAAAATATAAAAAAAAACAAAAATGGCAAACTGACACGTATAAATGAAGGCGGTATTTGTAAAGGCTTTCTTATACGTCACGCCATCCGGCATCATATCAGCCAGACTCAAACCTACTATGGCACAAGTAGCACGATATGCATCATTGTTCATTATATGATTATTAGAAGGAACCTTATAAAACCAACCGGAATCTAATGTATGGTTAATGTGTAGCACTTAGAGTTCAGCCGCCTCGATTGGTTCCACCTATCTTGTTGCAAAGTTGTTATGGACGAATGTTTTGAGCTGGCCTTAAATAATTGCCTAAAATTGGAATGTTCCAGTAACATCTTGTTGTTTCCTTATTATGCAACTAGATAATCATTTGCTCAACAATACATCGATTGGGATGGCTCTAGCTAGGACAGTAACCACTTTCATTGAGACTGTCCCATTTGCTTTAATAATACCAAGAAGCATTGCCCTTATGTGTGCATGTTCTTGCAAACACTACACCCCACCATATCTTAGCCTATGTATTTAAGTCCCACCTCTCGCTAGCTACTCTTTCCTATAAAGTGAAGGTTGGTTGGAGTGTGGTTTTACGTAGGATAATGTGCAGGTGAAGTTGAAATTTGGACTAATATAACAATAGAAGATCTTGTAGAATTATGATCCTTATTCCGCCCTAATACATCTCAATAAGGTTGTATTCACATTTGTTTGGCCTCAACTCAGTGTATAAATGGTAAACCCTGCTAATATGGCGAAAAATACTCGTAACTTAGTATAATTAATCGTCTTCCTTAATACAGCGTGATGACATCTCAACGTGCCTTTTTCGTGAGATGAGTGTTATTTAATAAATTTTAAAAACTTCTGAAACATTCAGATTTGGCAAATTTCCAAAATTTGGTACCGTAAATTTGGAAGACTTCACAATCCAAATTATTTCTTAAGATAAAACTGGTTTATTTTGAAAAATATTATAATTTAAAGAAAATTTGAAATATACAATTGAATTTTACTCTCCAATGGGTCAGCAGCCATGGTATCCAAAACAAATTGTAAACTAAAATATCCTAGCGAGCCATTTAAAAAGATAGGTATGTTGTACATAATATTATATGTACTAGTTAAAACTAGCTAGAAAAACCAGAAAGCCTTATACGATCAAAATTCAATCTATTTCAAATTATTTCTTTAATTGAAAAGATTTTGTACAAAGATGTTACATATCATCATCTCGTTTCGTTTTCTGCTTTTATCACCAAACCGTATATTAAATGAATTTCCTGTCCCAATAATTCCAATTTCCCCATCCCAAATGATTAACAGATTTTATCACTTTCTTGTGTATAATTAAGTAACGTATATCCGTGTTACAAAATACCGGATGTACCAATTAGGAACATAATTGAGAAAAATGAGACACGTATGTGGTTTGTGGATTCATTAAAATAAAACTCGTATGTTGGAAAATTATTAGATTTTCCCAATTTTTGGTTATTAACGGAAGAGACACTAAAAGGAGGAAGCAATAATAATTTTGGGTTTTAAATAGGATATCGATAATTGGTTTGTTCCGAAAATAAATTTAATACTAAATACTTATTTAAACTAAAGCCACGAAACTTTCGAAAATCAGTTTAATTGATGTGTTTACAACAGCCTCAACAGGTCTTTCAAAACACAAATCTCTTTAAAGGATTTTGCAAAATTGTTCAACAATGTAACTTCGTTTTGTCTAAATTAGTATCTCGTGTACAACCTTTGGGCCTGAAAATGGTCATTAATCATTGTGGGTTTTTTTATGTATATCGCACCCAACAAAATACAAACCAGCAGGAAGAAAAAAAATAAAAATCGAAAGTAATAAATTTAAAACGACCTAAATAAATATTTTAATGGCCTACAAATCAAAAATCATATACATTAAGGAACTTTAACATGTATTGGCAAATAAAAATTTATTTTATTTTAAAATTTTCAACTGAAAGTGCGGTACATAGGTCAATGTGCAAATTAGCAATGTACTTAAATTGATCTTTCCCAAAACAATTACTAGAAAATTCGTAGAATAAATCGTTTGGCTGAGATAGGCCTCTATTATTTTATAAGAAAGTCTTGTGAATGTCAGTCAGATGCATTAAGGACATTAATACTTTCTTTTATGCAGTAACAAAAGAAGTTTATGAGGTGGTGTCTCTCGGGCTGCAGTCGGATTGGTCCACACTTTTTTCATAAGTTGGAGACAAGTGAAATTTGCAGTTTATTTGAATAACACATAATGTAAAAAAAAATAAAATCAATGATAAACAAACGAATTAAATGTTAAATCCCTTTCAGCAAATAATAACAACAACAGTTTCTAGGCAATATAATGGAACTTACATTAAAACTATAATTTTAACCGAAATTTAGAACTTATTTATTGAAAAATGTTCTTAATTCGTCGCTTTGATCTTCCACACTTTCTTTTACCTTACAAGTACTCCTTAATTTATAAGGTAAAAAATACAACTTAACAGAATTTTGGTAAAAACACGCTTGTGTAAAAATCTTCATTCCCGCTTAAATTTCAGAAAACTTACAATGGCAACTCTTTTGGAAAGTTTATTTTGTAAATTTATAAGAATCTTAATCGTCGGTTTTCGTAGCAAATTGTATTTAGAACAATGTTTAAAATGGTTTTCTAAATTATTTGACAAAAGCTATTCAAAAGGAGAAAGCTTTCCTTAAGAGCTGCTACTTCTGGTAGACACAGATTTCCACCGAGCGAAAGGTTAATCTGCAAAGCTCTTGAGGTTGAGAATTTCTCTCCATAATGGATCTCCGTCAGATCGAAATTGCAAGCTCCCAGTGGTTTTTGAACGAAATCAAACACCCGGGAGAGGCAGCTTCCAACGGAGCTTTAAATTTTTTGCAAATATACGGAAAAGTATTTCACTCATGGGAAAAACTACTATGAACTAAAAGATTCTAAGTTAAAGTTGCAACAATAAAGATCCAGATCAGTTTATGTATATCAACAAAAACTCGACCTCTACAGCCCAGACCGGATTGACTGATCTCCATACTTAAAAGTTTTTCATAAATTGGGAAGTCCCAGTGATGATTGGAAATCCGGAAGTGACAGCATAGGAGCTTTATCGTATTTTGAAAAATAATTTCATTTATTTGACGAAGTAAAATGAATATAATCGAAAAGATTTTAAAACAAATTTGCAACAATATTGGTCTCTATCCTTTTTGCAAAGTTAGAGTGGATATGATGACTTTTGGCAGAAAGCTGCGTTACACAAAAATTGTGAACAAAAAAAATGAGAAGTGGTGAAAATCTGTGTACCAAAAATGACAGTTCGTAAGGAAACCTTTCTCGTTTTTACAGCCTTGCCAAATATTTTAAAATACCATTATAAACAAAAAATTTCCACGATTCGTTCACAATGTAAGCGGAAATGTTCTTCAGGCAAATTGACTCTTTATTAAATTTTATACGTCAGTATTTTCCACAATTTCCGTAATTCAAAATCCAGTATTACATAATCCCGTATTTTACCGGACAAGTGGTGCAGTGGTTAAAGCTTCCTCACTTGGACCGGGAGGTACTGGGTTCGAATCCCATCAGAGGATAGATGCAAATCAAATTTTCATCATCGATTACAATCGGTGATGTTAGTAAACACAACTAAGACCCTCTGATGGAGTGCAGAATTCAACGCCGACCCACCGTCCATGTCAATATACAGGTTGACATGGAGCTTGCAATGTGCAGGTGGTATACTGTAATTGTGTGAGTAGGTGAATGGGTTAATGATTTGGCGTGAATGCGTGGTATCACAATGGACCAAAAAAATGGCCTACGTGTCAACCACTGAAACCTAACCTAATCCCGATTTAAGAATCTTACATTTTAAATTCCCGTAAAATATTATAAAAATCCCGTAATATGAACATTATGAGATGTTTATAATATTTCACGGGATTTTAAAATACGGGATTATGAAATACGGCGTTTTGAAATACTTGATTTTGAGCCGCTCATATAACACCTGCTGGGACTTAGTCATTTCGTAACCGACTACGGCTATGTTGGATGAAAATGGGATTATACAATGATTTTTGGATTACGTTCTGGAATATGGTGACATGAAATATCATTATAAAATAAATTTTGGTAGAAGTTTTGGAATATGGCCAACTGGAACAGAACTCGGCCAAAAATTTACAGACAACCTTATTAAAATTTGTTTATGGCGAAGCCTGAAACGGAACCGTATAGGTAAATGGTATTAGGATCATAAACGGTTAGTTCGGTGTGAACGACATCAACGTGAGGTTTATGTATGATCGCAAGATTATATCAAGAACAGGAGGTAGTCTGCTCTAATTCATTGTATAAGCCGTCTTGTGATTTATCCAGGAACACTTTAAATTTTTTGGTGCCAATCCTTGAAATATATCCCAGTAGAGTAGTGTCATATACCAAGAGATTTATCATGAACAGGAGCTAGTTTCCTATAATTATTTGTGTAATATCGTAGTATATATCATACTATGATATCATAATATCATAGTATATTTGGGTAATATCATAGTAGTGGTGCACAAAAAGAAAGTTCATAAGCGGAATAAATTATTTGAGCATAATCGATAAACAAGTATGGTTCTCTCAAATACAGATTTATGTTTCAATAGCCAATTTTTTATATTTTTTTTTTTTTTGTGTTTTAAATAGTTTATTTCTCCAAAAAGTATACATACAAAACTTAACATTACGACAAATTTAAATTAAGAAAAAAAAATATTCTAGTGAACTCCTGATTTTAAGAAAAATGTTTCGGAGTCACGATTTAATATTAGAATATTTTTTAAAAAAAAAGCAAAAATATTTACATTATGGTATAGAACAATAAAAATTTAATTATTCAATTATAAGAACTCAATTAACTATTTAACACACGGCTTAAATAACATAACATGGCAAAATTGGAAGCACATCCAGTGAAAACTTTATTTATCAAACGAAATTTTAGATTATAACTAGAACAAAAAAAATACCCCTTTTTGTAATGTCACTAACGCTTTCATATTTGTCAGGTAAATATCCCCCCAGCATGTTAATCCATATTGAAGGTGGGAATCAACTAGGGCATAGTAAAGACTTTTCAAAAATTCTGGAGTACAAATGGTAAAATAATGATCTAAGGTAGAAAAATGATCTAAGTGCCTGCCTTAGTTTAACTTTTAAGCTGGCCACACGATCTTAACTTAACTTTAAAAAGTTAAGCTGACTATCCAAAGTTACTCCTAAATATTTAAAAGAATCCACTATTTCGATTGGTATCCATAATGATTTTCAATTGAATCTATCGCAATTTAGTGAATCATAGATGATAGGTGTAACATCATTGTTGATTGACCTCAAACTATAAAGTGTATAGTTTTAGATTTACAGCTGAGAATCATGTTATGCACATCAAACCATTTCTTAAGTAAACTCATATGCTCCGACATCGCACATTTCATGGAACTAGTACTGGAGTTTGCGTAAACCAACGCCATGTCATCTGCGAAGGCAACAATAGTATTATGCATTGTAAAGTAAGATCAAAAATTGAGTTACAATAAATCAGAAAGAGCAATGGGCCTAACACCGATCCTTGCGGATCTCCTACATTGATAACTTTTTCATCACTATAAATTTGATTAATACAGATACATTGATACCGATCTCGTAAATATGTTTTAAATAAATCCAGCGCAGGTCCTCTAACACCAATATGGGACAGTTTTGCTAGTAATAATTTATGATCAACAGTATCAAATGCTTTAGCTACATCAATAAATATAGCGGAAACTTTCAGATTGTCATTTAGATAGTCATGCACGGGTGCTAAAAATGAAAGAAGGGCTTTTTCTGTTGATGACTTTTTTATAAAACCAAACTGTCTTTTATCAAGAAAACCAACCTTGTTCAAATAATCAACCAACCTTTTCTCAAATACTTTATAAAAAGTATTTAAAAAAGTTATAGGTCGGTAGTTGTTACGGTCTAGTTATGAACACTTTTTATGAAAAGGCTTAACAACGCCTTTTACAATTTTTCTGGAAACACTCCTTTCGAGACACACAAATTAAATATAAACTCGAGAAAGTGTGCTATACTAAATACTATTTGTTTGACCATAATACTGGATATTCCATCTAATCCACAAGAATAACTGGATTTCAGTTCACTGACTGCCGATATAATTTCCGCCGATATAAATTTACAGACCGAAAAAGAATCAAATTAATCTGAAATGGCGCTACTAAAAAATAAATTTTCGCGATTTTCATTTAATATAATGTATGGAATTTTAACAAAATGTTCATTGAAAGTATTTGCAATAATTAAAGGATCCGATTGTACTACGTTATTACCAATATCAATTGAATTTATCGTGTTCTTATTAGGGGTGCCTTTCAACACACTATTGACCACTTTCCATTTAGCTTTCAGATCTGTAGCGGCTTCAAATTTATTTTTAAAGTATATTTCTTTTGCCAATGGAACTGAGGTTTTAATTTTGGCGTTTAGTCTATCCAGTTTATTCTTTAACAAAAAATTATTACAGTTTTTAGAAAATTTTTTAACTAAACAGTTTCGATCATTAATGAGTTTTAACCATGCGTTAGTCATCCAAGGTTTCAATTTAACATTATTCCGTTTAATGTTGGTAGTTGTTTTAAACTTATTTAGAATACTAATGAAATTATCAAGAAAATTTGAGTAAGCATTGTTGGGTTCATCAGCATCAAGCACGGTATGCCAATCGTATAACTGCGAAGCTTCAACAAAACCAGGGTAGTTCGCTCTAGTTTGATATGAATAATGGCATTTTCGACCAACCTTTCCTGCAACAGCCTTTGAAATCTTCAAAATTAAGTGGATTGCGGTATGATCGGTCACATAAAGATGTAAATTTTTCAGCTCGAGTTCATAATGTTGATCAAGGATTTCAGAAAGTACATGACCAATACACGAATTTATGATTGGCCTCGTTATACTATTCATTAATGATTCCAAACCATAGGAAGCACATAACGACAAGTATAGTCATCCCTGATTTGTGAATTTTTTAGAAGATCAATGTTCATGTCACATAAAATAATTGTATGCTTTGATTTATGTGTACTTTAAAGTTGGTTTAATTCAATTAAAACAATATTTGATATTTTGCCAATTGCTGGTGAAGCGCGGTTACCTAACGTTGGAAACATGTTGAGTAAAATGAAGACCTACGAACTATAAATTATGAACTCTAATTGTGGACACCTGAAACCAGTAAATGTGATTTTGTTATAAAGCAACACACGTCCGAGTAGAAGTTCGATCCTTATAGCTGGGCAAAATAGGCGGCAAAAATCGTATGCCCTAGCCAAGGCCGGATCTAGTGAAAACGCAGACAGATCCTTAGAATGAATGGTCTTAGCGACTGTTGTAGTGTGAGCATTGTCTTCATGAAAGAGCCGCTTCTACGCTTCCACAACGGGCGTTTTTCAGTAAATAATTCATCCAAATGGTGTTACGACTTCATGGTATTAACATTATTGTCCAGCTTTGTTTTGGATTTTAATTTATCTAGCACAAGTCTAGAATCGCTTGTGCTGTCGCGACATATTTTGTTTTATATTTTTTTCTGGCAATCCTTATGGTAAATGTGGTCGGCATTTATTTTATCTTTGTACATCCCTATTATTAAATGGTTCGACGAATGAATAATGGAGCGAGACCAAGGTAACACTGTGTGCAGGTGTGCAACAGCGTTAACATAGAAAAACATTATTGTTATGTTTTTGTCGTGTGGATTTGTCGCGCGGTACAAAGAACAACGCGACAGACGCGGGAAAAACAAAACAAAAAGACATGAACTAACAAAAATATTTTTCTAGAACATTTTGGTGCGAGAATTTTGGGATAGTCTCGTTTTGGTTGTGATAGGAAAAAGTTTGTTTTATATAAGTCGTATACGATGGTTGTATGGAAAGTTTCTATGGAAAATTAAAGTAGAGTCAAGTGGTGTTCATTTTGCGCGCTAATGAATTGGCAATAAAGATATTGAGTAAATAACTAGTTAAGTGAAAAGGTGTAAATATTAAAAGATAATATATTCTGATTATAATCCTTGTAAAACCTAAACAATTGGATTTTCTTTTTATGATATAAAAATTGGTGGTACGAGAAGTTTCGCGTTGGAATAAAATTTTACGGTCTTGTAGAAGGAAAAGTATAAACCTGGTTAAGTAACACTAAATTGATACAGGATAAAAATGGCAATCTCATATAAGAAAAGCATTATATTTTTGTATACGAAAAGCCGGAAAGTAATCGGCGAATGATTAGTATCGAAAAGGGTTCACAACGAGATAACGTGGTTCTCACGTCTTCAAAATAAGATAAAAGGTGCTGCAACAATTACAGTGTGCATCCAACGGTTTTTGGTGTGTATAACGGCGGCAGCGCCTTAACCAACCAACACAGGCCTTCCTTTTGGTGGTATTTTGGCAAGACAACGCCCAAAATTAATGGGTGGCTAGTTGAGGCCATTTGTGTTCTACGGTTAAGGCGGGACAACGTTTTTGAGTGGCCAATTGAGGCCACTTAATATTTTTTACGGTCTAAATGCGGACAACGCCCAACTTATTTTGGCGGCCAGTCGAGTAAATACTGGCTCAATACTCAATTTTTAATTGAAATTGCATTGATATCCACCAGTTTGTTTCATTCCGTTTTGTTGCTGGTTGTTGAAATTAAAAAAAAAATGTAAGGCGCTTCTTGGCTTTCGGCCTCATTGTATTTTGGTCCATTGGGCTAGATTTCCTCTTTTTTATGGTTTTTTGTTTTTTTGGTTCCTTTTGGTACTGTTAAATAATAACATGACCAATTAAATTGGTATGGGTTCGGTATGATGGGAGGGGGACTCTCATTCTGCCCTGGTGCCATATTTACAGGCTGGGCGTGTCACTCCCATTCATCCCCTTGGCAGGACATTCACAGGGTTGGAGTGACGAGTCCAACATATGTGTCATCCATTCGTGGGCGACCGTAAAATCGATTCGTTCTCCCCGTGGCGCTGCTGTAGTGTTGAACTGTCGGAGTGTGTAGTGTGTGACAATTGCTGAAGGTGTCTCCAAGTTAAGAGAGGCCTGGTCTGTTGAAAATACGTCCCTACCCTCCAATGCTGCTTCAGCTGGGCATCAGCCTTTCGGGGTCGATCGTTCATTTGGCGGCAGGGGTGGGGGGTCTTTTCTGCACACGAGGTGCATGTCACCCGGGGAGATCCGGTTGCAACTGGATGAGCACACCTGGTAATAATTAAAGTTTTATCAAGTTCCTTTAATTTTGTGCGACGAATTAAGTGACCTTTAGTTTCAGTTTAATTTTTTTTTTGTTAAATAGTCTGTTATTTCACAGTGTTCATCGCAGGGTCATCACAAGCCTCAAATCCGACGATTCAAGCATTTCTCCCTGAGATCTAGCAGGCAAACCCACCGTGTGAGGCCTCTGCAAGCTTAGTGATATCTGCGGGTTGGCTGAAGCCAGTCCGTAACAATGTTTTAATATCAATTTATAGTACGCAACTTCATTGTTCTTTCATCTTTTTTAAATACGTCACATTTCAAACATACCCCCCAGTCCCATCATAATCGGTTAAAAATAGCTGAATTCCATACCAGGTGGTCATATTTCAGAACTTCGTAAAAAAATCATTTTAAAAAATGACACACTTAATACCAACATTACGAGATTTTTATAATATTTTGCGGGATATTAAAATACGAGATTTTGAAATACGAGATTTTAAAATACGGGATTTCAAGCCAAACGCTTTTTAATTTTTCCAATGACTGAAGCAGTTCCAAAGAGGGTGCTGCTGCAATTCCTCCTATAATGATATGTGAAATTTTTCTTAATTTAAAATTGCAACTGGATAAAACTGTTTGTGTAGAAACTTATCGGATTATATTTCTTCGATTACTCATATTTTCGCATAAGTTTATCTGACGGATATTTAACACTCTTCTTAAATCTACATATGTATCAACCACCGCATTCCATTCCACTACTTTCATTCTGACGTCGAGAAAACAAGCTTAAATTGAATTTATTTACTTTTTACTATTAAAATGTCATCCTGATTATGAACGTTTACAGCTTCAGCTACTAGCGGTATCCGTATCTAACTCGACTCGGGTTCTTCGTTGTCATTTTGTACAACTTATAATGGAGAATCTACCGACCTTTTGTTTAGCATCTCGCTTAATTCCTGCGGTTTTCTTTTCATTTATAAACTTATTTGTTTGTTCAAAACTCTTCTCTATTCCGGATCCCTGATATCCATAAAAATAACGCAAAAGGGTATAAGGACTCTTAATATTCATAAACTTCATGACGTTGTACCAAAACGCGTTCAGCAATTGGCATTTAAAATTAAAAATATTTAAAATTGCTTAAAAAGAACGTTACAATCAATTGCTGGCTATACGGATTTCATCGACATAAACAAATGTGTACGTAATACACCTACCGTGTTATAAATTTATTTCTAATTAATAAAAATACCCTCAAGACATTATACAGTTTCCGCACAGATTATATCAAGGAACGTAAAAACAAAATTCACTGTACTGGAAAATGATTCCTAAAATTAATTAGAAAAAAAAAAATTCTATTTGTAAAAATATTTTAATTAAATTAATAAAATAAAAACAAAAGAGTAAAGTAAAAGTCTTATTTCTTTAAGATTAATTAATAATTATTATTATTATTATTAAAATTATATCTCAAGACAAATGATTTATTTATACATAGCTAGAGCTACTCGTATAGAACAACACAGTAGAAAATTTGAAATCCAGTCTTTTCATCTCCATATTTTTAAAAATTGGAATTATTATTTAAATTTTTCCTGCTTTTATTTTTAATATAATTAATTAAAATAAATATATGTATGTATGTATGTGCTAATATCTATGTGTGTATATCAAATTGTGTTATAAAAAATATAATAATCCTTCCTTCACTGTGCAGAAGAAATCAAAATGTAGAAAAAAAAAAACTTGAGAACTTTTGAGAAAAGCGAGGGGTTGGTGGGTGGCATAAAGAATAGAATAATTCCGTGAAAGATTATTTTCAAGATTTGGTTGATGTATTTCAGTATTGTTGTTGTCATTGCTATGTGTATATGTTTCTATGAATATATTTACTTTTAATTTAAACTTTTTTTTTTTACTTCATCTATCTTATAATATTAATACTGTACATAAATATATATTTTAATAACAAATAAGATGTTATTTTAAATTTTACTGTTGATATGTTGATTTTAAAAATTATTTTTTAGGAATGGAAAATATTTTGATATGTTTTGCTTATGAACGTGTGTGCTTTAACAGAAAGGAATTTTTTTCTCTTCGTCGTCTAATTAACCGACGTATCTATGAACAACTAATTGGTGTGATTGTGGCTCGATGAGTAACTCTATGCAGAATGAGTTTAGACTCTGCACAAGATAGAATCTAAGCGGAAACCGTTAAAAGACAAAAATGTTTAACTTTTAAAACTTTCTTACGAAAGATTTGCAAATTTTTTAGTATCGAGGTACCACAATTCTGGTGAGGCTCATTTTGGCTTAACGCGGGTTTTTTAATAAACAAAATTGCCGCATATGGAGTGAGACCAATCCACAAGAGACCCTACAGATTCCATTACATCCAGAAAATGCACCGTTTGGTGCATTTTACACACTGGTGGCATCATCGGGCCCTATTTCTTCAAAAATGAGCCCGTGAATTGCGTTACGGTCAATGAAGATCATTACCACACCATGATCAATGATTTTTTGTTTGAAAATATGAATGACATTGATCCGGACGAGGTATGGTTTTAATAGGATGGCGCTACATGCCTTACGGCGACCACAACCATTGACTTACTAAATTCAGAATTTGGCAATAAGTTGATTTCGAGAAACTGACCTGTCAATTGGCCTCCAAGGTCGTGCGAATTGACAACTCTGAATTATTTCCTTTGGGGCTACGTGAAATCACTGCCCGGTTTATGCTGATAATTGACGCCTTGGCGGCCAGCAATGTTCGTGTTATTCGTGGCATACGACCAGAAGTGTTCTAAAAAGTGGAGCAAAATTGGACGTCCAGGTTGCGTTTCGCCAAGAACAGCCGCGGTGCCCATATGCCCGAAATCATTTTCAAATATTAATGCCAGGCATTGATCTTTCAAATAAAACAAAATTTTTGATTACAATTTAATTTTAGGTTCAATTTCAAGTTTTATCGGGCTTAAAAATCACCCAATTTTTATTTTACACCCAGTATTTATTTATTACAACTGATTTACAAATCATCTAGTAATTTATCTTTCATAATTTAAATTCTTGTTTGGAGGATTGTAGGCCTTTGGCTAGTCCCCTTTGCAGTTTTATTATATTTTTAGTCCATCCAGATTGGATCTAGTAGATCAAGCGGTTTCTTTCTTCGCAGCCGTCTTACTGGGTTTGACTCATCCAACACACGACGTATCTCAGCTTTTTGATGTGACTAATACGTTACATGTATCAAGTTCACACAGGTAAAATTGCGTTATGCTATACTTAATGAAATTATAATTTGTTACCCTAAATAATTAAAGACTACTCTGAACTAAATAAGTTCTTATAAAAAAAAGTGTATCAAAATTTGTCATTCCCAAATCCATTTTCCCAATCTACCAATTTACTCAAGTTGCTCAGGCTGTTTGGACTGTAGAGTGTCCGAATTATGATGAAATCACATTTTAAATTTAAACCAGTTTTGATACAAATTTAATTTAGAATCCATTTGTTCTTATTTGATTTTTTCGCAGGTGTTATATGCCTTTCCGATGAACTGATTTCCACCTAATTGTATTGGGACCTCACAATTTATGAAAAAAGAAAATTAAATATGAAGTTTCTTCAAAATCAGTAAATCTGGCTGAGCTATAGAGACAGACAGGTAGACATCACCATTCGGAAACCACTTTTTCGGACTTCAGCAGTCGTTGTACAAATGGTAAATTTGCCAAAATCTCGATGTCGCAAGTGACCATTATTACGATACTTACTGCTAGTTTGTAAAGGAAAATAATAAATTCGCCACACTTGGGTTAAGCAACAGCTTAGTTCTATTCAATTTAAAGAACCCATGGTTTAGTTTCAACCAAATTGAGTATTTTCGTTGTACTAATCGAGTCATTTGCGAAAGGTCTTCGTTCCGTCCAATTTAATCATTTTTAAAAATCACATCCGGAACTCATTTGAGAATCTTATTATAGGTTTAACATAAAAACGGAATTGTATCTCAATCGGTTAAGAAACGGCTTAGATACATTTAGATTTAAAATTTCACAGAGGCTTGTCCAAAATTTAGGATAAAGTGTAGAACAAGACGCAACATAGCGGTTAAACAGAAGCATATCTATACAAATTTACAAAATCATGATCCATTGCAATCATTTACTGACATTCTAAAATATCCTCTCTCAATTTTTGTTAAAATCTGGACCCGGATCCTATTTGAGAATTCGCCATAGCACTCGAAACTGTATATCTCACCCATTTTTACTAAAATTCGTTCGACCCCAATAAACTCTAAATGAAGCTTTCCAGAAATAGGTTAAAAAAGATTCGAAGCCTCACCATGGACCTTCTAAATTAGTTTTCTCGAAATTAACATCCATTGAAATCAATTCCTAGTATTTGACCAATCCTTAACAAAATCGTACTAGCCGAAAAAAAAATTAAATAAAGAGACCCAGGGGAACAAAATGAAAAAAGAGATCAAGGTCAAAACATTAATAAGATAGCGAATGCTAAGTCAATATTATTCATAACAACTAAAAATAAAAAAAGAAGTTATTAGTGAAAGTATCTAATGTGACCGTAACGTAGCCAGCGTACCATTCCATGATGCCACACTAGATATCTAATTAACGAAAAACACAAGTCAAAGCACGAAGCAACATGACGCATTATAGTATAAAATCGCGCAACATGGTGCAACATCCCGCAACATGGTACGCATGACGCAACATAGTACAATATCTAGCAGCGTCCCACCACATGCAACATTGGACAACATGGTGCAACATCACACCTCATGGTACAATATGACGCAACATGATGCAACTTCAAACAAGATGGTGCAACATTACACAATATAGTGCAATATAGTGCAACATGGTACCTACCACATAACAACCCAACTGGAGGACTCATAAATAAATTATTCAGAAACTTTATCAAAGTTGAACGACGCCAAATAAAATGTTAAAAGAAGGCCGCAAGCCAACATGATGCTACATAGTGGAACCTCCACAACATCTCCCAACAAGATGCAACAGCAAACAAAATCATGCAACATGATACAATGTGACCAAATATAATGCAACTTGTTACAATTTAGCGTAGCATCTTACAAGATGGTGAAGCGTAACGCAACATCCTGCACCATCACGCAACATGGTGCAATAAGGTGCAACAGTAGCATATTTTCTCATACCAGCCGGAAATAACACTATAATGTCTTCAAGTAACAAAAAGCGCACTTTGTGTGCCAAGAGTTAAAAATAGCTCATGATTTTCTCGATTATTGTTGCTGTTTGACAGTAATATTCGTACTATCACGCAACATAGTGCAACGTGTAGTGGCGGCCTATCTGGGGAAAAAGTAACTGAATTATCTAGAAATCAGAAATCCTGTAATCGGTTCCTTGCATTCTAAAACCGTCTGTCCCATTAAATTTTATCAAAACCGTGCACATGAAATGTTAAAAGAAGGCTCCAAGCTTCCCAGGACTCACCGGATGATCCCTAAATAAATTTTTCCTACCGGCCCCACTTGACGATGATCTGAACTCATTTTCCCAAATTTGGTACTCACCGTAATAGACTCCTGGCACTCGAAACCCCTCCATCACCAATTTGTGTAAAATTTGAGTGAGCCAAAGAAAAATTTTGGCTGGGCCACCTGTTAAACCCTATGAACAAATTTTCTCGAAATCTGGACCAATTTTTATCACAATAGTACGAGTAAAACATAAATAATAAACGGGACCCGGGTCCCCCGAATGGCCTCTCTCAGCAATTATTACAAAAATTGTTCAAGCCGAAAAAATTAAAGAAAGGGACCCGGGTCCCTCCGGATAAAAACCTAGTTTCATGATAGTCGTTTGAGCTGAAAAAAAGATGAAATCGGAATGCGGGTCCCACTGAAGCCCTCTTTATTTTAATAATATAAAAAGAGAAAGACAGTGTTAATTTATGTATAGCTAGCTTATTTAAACTTATGCGTGTTATAACGGGTGTTCAAATTTGAAGTGTCTTTTTAAATTTTAAATTAAAGACATAAATTGGGTGAAATATTTATTTATTTTTATTGGGGATTAAAGTACATTTTCCAGTTAATAATGAAAAATAATGTGTTTCAAGTAACCTCCAGCTCCTTTGCTAGCTAGGCTGATTGAATTCGTTCAATTAATGATATTTGATCTATGATGTTTTCTTTGAGGCGTTGATCATAAACCCCATAAGAAGTCTGTTCCTCGAGAAATTTTTCAATTATTAAACTTATCATTCAAAAGATCGATTGATTCCGTTGCTATGTAGCATGTTGCACCGTCCTGTTAAAGCCTCATATTCTGCATATCAATATCTTCCAATTGACTCCTCGATTGAGATCGAGCTCTAGATGAAGAATCAATTACGCCACCACAAGAAAATCCACACCATACAGTAACTTGTTTTGGTTTCACTGTCTTATCAAACAATTCCCTCGGATGTTCTTCAGCCCAAATGCGGCAGTTTGGTTTGTTGACATAGCCACCAATTTCAAAAAGAGCTTCATCGATGAAGATAATTTGCTTGAAAAATTTTTCATTTTCTTCTTGTTGCAGGTTTAGTTGTTGTAGACGACGATGAATTAATATCCTTGGCTCTTCGGAAACACTTGTGCTAACAGCTGCAACATTTTTACTTGAACGACCACTACGATGATAAATTCTGCTTCTCTGATCTTGAACTGTATCATTTCTTCAAATTTATCAATGATAAATTTAATAGCACAGTTTGTTGGACAATTTGACTACAGTATTTTGAACGAATTTTTCTTCCAACTTCTGAATAACTTTCACCATATTTAAAATAAGTTACAATAATGAAAACACATTGTTCAATCGTTACCTCCCAATTAACCTAACCTGAATGCTTGTACTGTCCCGGATAAAGCAGGGCCTATTCCTACATCCTGTTTACACATAACAATAGGAACGATGGAACAGGTAGTTTTTACGGAAAGATCCGGTTTCAGACACCTAGTGATCATACGACACAACACAATTCTAATCTACTAGAGGAAGGATAAAGGCTTAATATGTTTAATGGATAACGATGGTATTGGTCTTCAACAATTGCTTCTCTAAATCAGCAACCTAAGAAAAAATTATATCATTTCACGTACATCATGAAATTTAATTCTAAACTAATATTTTCCGGCTTACTAAATAATATGTATAAACATTTACTAATTTAATCCTCCTGTAATTCCACAACATATAATAGAATTTCCTGAAAGGCAATGGTTTCCAGGAAACTATCAATGCCAGATTAATTACCGGATTGGATACTTCAAATAAATTTAGCTTATTTCGAAAACATTTCAAATGATTTATTCATTTTGGCCACCAGAACATATTATGCCATGCTCAATGGAGCGTTACTACTCCTCAACCAATTACTGTCAAATATGGTATGCAGAATTGGTTTGGCACCCTAACATAATGCTCAATGGAACTATAGACCATCTCTCAACAAATGATGGTCAAATACTGGGCTAGAATTCTAATAAAGAAGGTCAGCTTGTATTAAGATTTTAACGTGTCTTTCGGTGGTTAAACAATTTGACCCTTCTGAATAGAACTTGGCCATATCCCAAAAATATATATTGTCAAATCAGGTATTTAGAATTGGGTGGGGATTTAAAAATGGTTTTTATAGAAGTTCTGGAGTTCGGCCGTGGTAGGCAATTTTAGGTTAAGACCAATCATGTTCGAATTTGGTATGCTGAGCTGAATCGAGACTACAACATAAATCTCGGATGGAGTTCCGGGATTTTCTACAAAACAAATCCGAAAACAATCGGCCGGGGGAACTATCCAGTTCCTCCATTCACCATAGCCGAACTAAACTTGGCCTTAACCCGCTAAGACATGACCCACTCAAATCCAGCTTCCCTAAACTAAAATTTGCTAGAATTCCAATCCAGTCCAATTCATACACAGATTACTGAGATAATTCCGCACATCTCAGTCAATCAAAAAAGATCAAAGTTTACGTGAGGTGATGGCACGAACGGAAGATAAAACCACGCGGAAGGCTTACAAAATTGGTGTATGAGCAAGTCATTGAATAGGATTTAGAATTCAAAACAATCGATATTCGTGTCTAACGTTTCCATGCAATTGTGAACCTGTTTTTAGAAAGATTGTTGAACAAGATAAATTCTTTCATAGAAAGTAGCGCCAGCAGTAAGCAATCTAAAAAATAGTAAACATTGAAAGCCCGAGGACACATCAAAGATTTGCTCCCTTTGCCATGCCGTAACACATATCGCACATGACATGAAAAAGTGATACAACTCAAAAATTAAAATTTTGCAATGAGAGCAAAAACAAAAATTACTATCTACGTTATTTAATTCCAAAATCATAAAACGAAGAACGACATTTTGCGCTCTATCATTTTCGGCGAAGGAAACACAAACTGTTTTTATTGCGGGATATGAAATCTTACACTGCGCATCTTTCTAGTGAATTAACTCAAAAAGTTAATTTTTTGAGTTATGTCACTCCTCCATATCACGTGCGACATCAGGTCTCATCCAATTTAAACCAGTCTACAAAAAAAGAGGGAATTCGATCGTACAAAACCATTGATCCATACAGATTTGATCCAGGTCAAATCCAGTAGTGAGTTGTGTCTAATACAAAAAGTATAAATGGCGGAAAAATTTAAAAGATACCTTAAATTTAAATACGCTTTATATTTATGATCGGCTTCTCTCCGATCACGTATGAAAAATAATCAACTTCTGGGCGATTTTAAATAAATTTTTGGATAAAATAATTTCAAATCAGTACACGTAGCGGCATCTTAAATGCCATGTAGAAACCCACCATTGTAATACGATATAGGAATTTTTATACTATATGACGTCGGTTATCGATATTTCTCTGGGAATTTTTGTGTTATCCGCATACATACCCAAATTTTTGATTATGTAATCGACATCGTTTATTGATAGAATAAAGATTAAATGATCTAAATGGCCTTACGGGGAGACAAGTTGATGATTTGAAAATTACCCGATTTGTACGGTCACTCAGGTAACAGTTTTAACCTTTAATAAAGCCGCTTTGATTAAAGAAAAACAGTGTTTTGCAATAAAAATATAGAAAATCGAATACAATACTTTATAGTTAACTACATCTGATTTGCTACGCTTTTTATAAATCAGAACAATGTACGAGTCCCGACATATAGAGATGAAAATTCCAATCTGCCAAACCGCCAGGAAAAATCATCCGTAAGTTCACTCATTTTTACAATCACTGTGTTAAAACTTATGTCGATGGATACAAGAGGTGTTTGGACATAACCGTACAAATAAACTTGCTGTTAGAAAAAGACCGACAGAGGAAATCGGACAACAGCCAGTTGTAGGTGGAAACGCAAAATATTAATGTCTTGCCAGATTTGATAAAATATTTTGTACCGGGTTTGCACGACTTCAAGTTATACCAATTTATGCCTATTTTTAAAACTCAAAATGGCGGAATCATTTGTTTTGTGTGGTCTATTATATCGTTAAAAATTTGTGTTTTAAAGATAATTTAAAACAAAAATTGAAACGTCAACATTTTTTTTGTAGCAAATTTAATATTAATGGTATAAAATATGTCAGGTGCAGTAGCCATGTTAGAGTTACTGGCTGAATTATCGAACTTCATTGTTGATGGGTAGCCATCAGATTTCCTCTTGAAATTAATAAGATCCGATTGCATAACGCTAATATAGTCATTACATAACTGCGTTAATATACCCTGTGTAGTAAAGCTCCGTAAATTTAAAAAATGGCAAGTCAAACATAAGCACCAGATTGTTAATATTAATATAAGAAACGTCATTATTTAGAATAAATAAATAAGTAAATTTTAATTAAACGTCCCTTAAAGGTTGATTTTTAATTAAAATTAAAACAACAAAAATTTATGTAGATCTCTGTTATATAAACTCAAAGGTGGATTTGATTTAATGTTCAAATAATATTCCATTTCAATACATAATTATTTTATAATTAATTATTTATTATTTTACGATAAATACAATTTCAACGTCTACGTCTGGTATATCAAAAATATTAGTTATGTTCTAACAGCAAATGATTGGAATGAAAAATTAATTATTGATTGTTTATGATATCGAGATAAATTTTTTATAAGGTGTAATCAAGATTTTATTCATTTTTTTTGGAATTCTGTTTAATAAAAACGGGTGAAAATTAATGAAATATAAATATATGGGGTGGTGGTGTATGTCAATGCTATCAAATACTTTGATTATTCAAACCATATTTCTTATGATTATTTATTAATTATGATTACGAATACGGTCTAAGATCATAACCAAGTATACCCCTAACCATAGATTTGGCAAATGTTCAAAGTGAGTACAAAAATATTTCACCACAATAAAATCATAACATTATTGTTCTCTGTGTGTAATTACATTAAAATCCAATAAATTAAATCATTGATTGGAAATTATTATTGCTATTGTTCTATTATTTAACAATAATAATAAAATAATTTTAATAATAATAAGAAGAAGAAGAAGAAAATGGAAATTTTCTTGTTTTTCAAATTTATTTTGTTTTTGCTTTTGTCTAATTTTCATTTAATGTTTAAATTTTTAATGAAAGAAAATGACAAACATTATGGCCCCAATTATTAAAAATTATTTTTCATAAAATTTACATAATTGTGCTTAATTTATCGGAAAATTAATTGATTTATAATTTTATTATTTTTAATTAGCAAAAAATTCTGTGAAATAATAAAGTCTTGAGATTCTAATGATATGGTCGATGTTACGGTATGAGTCAATCTGCTTAGTTGTTGCGAACATAAATTATTAACATAAAGTGTTAAGTGCTAAATAGTTTTCTTTGAGATGTAAATAACTAGGATGTCATTGTATGTATTGTAGAGCCTCGTAGAAATTTCCAAAAAAGTTTCTAATAATTGTATACAAAATTTTTTATGAAATTTTGGGTTATTCTAGGTGAAGAGCTATAGATATTGTTTTTCATCGAGATGAAGTTACCAATGATAGTTTGAAAGAATTGAATGCCACAATTTATACGTATAATAGAGGTTTATGACTATCCCACCAAATATCAAAATTCTTATCAAACAAGACGTATCCAACTCAGTGCTCAACATGAATATTGGGGGCAGCCCATTTTAATTCTGAACAGAAACCAAATATAGATGAGTTAATAAATGAATATTAGAATCTTTTTGCTGGCCCCGAAGAAAGACTAACATCAACGACAACGATAAGGAGATAGATTCGCACATTCGAGCGCAGCGATGGGAGCGCAGCGACCCGCCTGATATAACCCAATCCTAAACACCCTATCGATTTTTAAATCCCTATAAACTGAAATTAAATTTCCCCTTTATCCGCCTGATATAACCCGATCCTAAACTCCAGCTCCTATCGATTTTTAAATTCCTATAAATTCAAGTTTTTTTTTCTAGCTAGGGAGCGAAGCGCTTAACTGATACAACCCAATCCGACCTCCGGCCCGATCCTATACCCCCGTTTTGTTCCATATCGTGTTTTGTACCGTATAGCGCTTCGAAATATCACGTTTTGAAATATCGCGTTTTTGATAATTCGCGTTTTAAAATATCGCGTTTCAAATGGGACCCGCATTATAAACCAGAGAGAACAAATGTTTAAGCGAATCCTCTATCAAATAGTTGGCGTGGTATCCTAAATTTGTTTAAAAAAATTTTAGAAAAAAATCTCGTATCTATAGCCAGAGTGGTGAAATATTTCCTATTGCTAAATAGCTGAGCATGTATTAGTGTAAATATACAAAATGCATATTAAACAGAAATATTAATGTTTTATTCTGGATTTTATGTTATCGTTTATTACGTAGTTTGTTTACAAAAAAATGAATGGCGCTTGCTCTAGTTAAAAATAGTTTTGAGTCCGACTTAGTCTGCCTAATCGGAAAATCATATACCATTTTCAAAAGGTCGGTTTACCAGTTGGGATTAATGATGTTTGAAGATATAACCACGGTACATGACAAAAATTGTTTTTTTTTTCGAATCGCTTTTATACGAGCTTTTTGAGTTTTTGCAAAAAATTTTCAAAAATACTTCTCAATTAAGCTTTTTCATAAATTTAAAGATCCCAGTGATATTTCATAGGAGCTTTTCCGTTTTTTTATTAATGTAAGCGGAAAGGTCGATTTTTGCAGGCAAAAATCTCTGTGTGTGCGTGTGTGTGTGCAGACTAAATGTCTGTGCCCCTCGCTACGGTTTGCCTGATAAGGGTGAGGCTTCACAAACTTTTTTCATAAATTGAGAGATCGATGTGATGTTTGGCGAAAACCGGTCCACCGGAAGTGGCGACTTCTCGTTTTGGCGGAGTTTTCTCATTTTTTGCAAATGTTTTGAAAAAAAAACGGTTCCGAGAAAATGACTATGAATTAAAAGATTCTAACTTAAAGTTGAAACAATACCGGCATAAATCATTTTTGCAAAAATTAAGCGGAATTACGATTTTTTATCCAAAATCAATAAAAATTCATTTTTTATAACCCAAACATGGATTGATTGATCAGGATATGGTTGCCAAATATCCTTAATCCTAACTAACAGTAAACCTGCTTTTTGAAAATTATATATGATTTTCGGAACCCTTTAGTATGCAGTTATTTTATTTATTCGATACTACAAGTTTTGACATACATATAGACACTTATTTGTTTTGTTGTTGTTGGTTTTAGGAATAAAGCCTCAGCTAAAATGCATCCGCTCCGATCTGTTCCGTTCTCCTTAAATAGTTTCCATTCCGCCTTTTCCGTGCTAGTTGCAATGTATCCGTTCCGCTTGTCAAAATCACATTTAAATCAAAGTAAACAAAACGTCATGGAGGATTGTGAAATTTTAGAGTTGCTGTGCGATTTGTATATTTTATACATAAAGTATCGAAAAACATTTAAACCGAGGCGATGGTGGGTACGCCCTTTAAATTTAAATAGAAAGAACGCCGGATATACCAAAACCTCATTTTTACGAATGATGGAATCGGACTCCGAGGAGTTTTTCTCCCAAACAAGAATGTCACGGCAAGTGTATGAAATATTACTTGGACTACTTCATTTAGCTACATTTAACAAAAAAATCGTTTCGCGAGCTAATTCATTTTGAAACAAAATTAGGGACTCACGTTGTCGTAAATAAAAATGGATTGTAAATATATAAATATTTATTATATAATGCTTATTTTATTATTTATCCCAAGGAGCGAACCCAAAATTTCTCTCGTGGGCATTCAAAATGGGTAGATCGACAGCTCGAAAAATTATTCTGGAAAGGTGCGAGGTTTTATGGACAGTTTTATCGCCTTTTTATATTTCTCAGCCCAACGAACAGGACTGCAAAACCATCTCGAGAGATCTCGGTGCAAAATACATGCCAAATTGTGTTGGCTCAATTGAAAGCAAATATATTAATATCAGATGTCCGCCAGGAAGCGGTTCTTCTTACTTCAAACACAAGAAAACATTTAGTTTAGTTTTGCTTGCCGCGTGTAATGCCAACTATATCTTTACGCACGCATGTGTCGGTGCATATGGTAGCCAAAGTGACGGAGGTAAAGGTTTGATATTAACTATTTTCGTGTGTTTACAGGAGTGCTTAAATAATCCAAATTTGGCAATAATTTAAAAATAAAATGCCACAAAGGTAATTTTAGCTACAGTCGCGCTCCATAACTTTGTGAAGTTGAATGATTCTGCGAAAAAATATTGTCCTATAACAACTTTCTGGATTGGGAGAGTGAATTTTGTATTTTACATGATGGTGAATGGGGACGAAACATAAATCAGTTGGAATCAGCGCAAATGGGATCAAATAACGCCACCACATATAAGTTTAAGAAACGAGATGAAAAATTATTTATGCAACGAGGGAGGTGTATCATTTCAGTATTCCCAAATAAATTTATAAATCATTTTTTTGTTATCAAAATATATTTCAGTTAACTATAACTACATATCACAATTTCAATTTCATTGTTAAAATAATAAAATAAAAATAAATAATAAAAAATTAAAAATATTGTTAAAAATATTTATTAGCCTGCTAATTTCGGTTCATATAACTCGGTCATATAACTCGGGGAACTTTTTAATTTCTTCAACAAAAGTTTCTACGCCAAAATCTATTTTCACACGATTTGAGTCTGTCAATCTCTTCTGTCAAGTTGTTGAGGTTATGCCTTCCGCTCTTCCGTAAAATTTTATTTTTTTTTAAAAACACGGTCCATCTTCTCCGCTTCATTGTAACTAACTTTTCCGTTTTCAATGGAAATTATAGACAACATGTCAAATTTAAATTTTTACGGAAAAGCGGAACGGAGTGGAGCGGATGCATTGAAGCTGAGGCTTAACTTTGTATTTAAGAAAATTTTCCTAAACATATCAAAAACAATTAGGAACTTCTTCAGAATCAAATGCTACGTCCGCTGATCCCTACAATTGAACATAGAGTAACCCAGAAATTTCATTATGTAGTTTCATCATTGATTTATCTCCCAATGTATTATTATTTTACTGCAAACTCCTTTTTACCTATAAAACAATAGAAATATGTTGGGATGTAAATTGAAATATAAAAATTTTAAATTAGACAAATTAAACAATTAAATATTCTATTTATGTATTTCTTTGTGTGTAGAGCCTTAGTGCACAACTGCACAACATAAGAAAAACAACAACAAACACATTCTGTCCTTTTAGCATTATTTACTAAATGATTTTGTAAAGTGTCCTAATAAATTATTAAATTTATTACCTTAACACACAAAATAAATTACGAAATCTCTGTTTCTGACACATTTACGTTACGAGTATGTACATATCTACATACTCATATGTGTATGTTGTATTTATGGAAGTTTAATATGAATTTGGAATTTCGTTTTTCCGATACACTTAAGTACATATATAGATACGATAATAATATCTGTGCACAAATGTATCGATATATCAAATCAGTCAAATTTATTCGCGAGACACCACCACACATAATTAGATAATTCGCTAACCTCAAAATTTTTACAGATGTCAAAAAGTGGTATGAGCGTGTGGCCCGTGGTTCCACACAGACTAAATGTCTGTGCCTCAAAGTTGACTTTCTAACACATGGTCGATTAGCATAGCTAAGTCACAAAAAACTGGGTTATTTTTTCTAATAGATGGCTCCGTGCAGTATCATTTTGAACGTTTCATTCAAATTCGTGTCATTCGTGTTTTTTTAACTTCTTATTTTCGTTATGTTTTGGAGGCGGTGCATCGAAAATAAACGTAAAACGAAAGTATAGAAAATAATTTTTTTCCCATATACCTGCCACATCAACTACGAACTAACCCCATTCAACTGGATTTAACGGAATTCTTTAAATTTTTAATAATTCAGGTGAAACGCACCTAACTAAGTCACCTAAATATTCAAATAGAGTAAGCTTATCCCCTAGGGGGATAATAAAACTATGATTGCTCATCATCCACGATTTAATAATTTAAATATATGTACAAAAATTTCTGTTGTTTCTGTTTTTACACTTTGACTGTATAGACTGAAAATCTACTAAATTTCACAAATCATTAAGTTAACCCTTTCGAGTTCAAGAAAAAATTTTTGTTCATTTTGTTTAAAAGAAATTTACATACACACTTGTATATCCGTGCCGAAAAAGAGTTAAGACTGTGTGCCTGAGAACGATTTTTTCGACTAAATTGCCGACTAAACTAAATTAATGACTGATTCATATCATTCGTTCAAAGGTGGCACTAGTATCGTTTAAATATGTTGTGCCTCCGATGGTAAACTAAACTAATAGAAAAAATAAAACAAATTTGGATCGCATGGAATCGCATTATTCATGAATGTGAATATAAATTACAATCGAAATTTAAGAATGAGAGTATTTCCGTTTATACATTTGTACTCGTATGTATTCCATAAAAAAATAATAAAAACAAAAAATGAAAATGACAACTAAATAAGCATAACTACTCATTAATTTAGTTTAGTCGGGAATTTAGTCGAAAAAATCGCTCCACGCACACAGTCGATATTGAGTCAAATATGGATACTGAAGTCGATTTAAAACTATATAAAGTGGTGGTCGATGAGTCAGGGACCGTGATGATGGTGGGCGTTGCAACAACGAAATAGTAAGTAGTAAAAAAATTATAAATACATAGTACATTATTAAAAACAACTTTTTAGATTACAGCAAAACAAGAAGTTTGTGTTGAATATTCGCAAGTTGCGAATTTTTATAATTAAATGATTGAAACCGGGATACCTACTCTAGCCGCAACCAAAACCCTTCAGCTAAATAATATAAGCTACAACGATAACACATATCCAGGTAAATTTGAAAAACTAGTAAATAAGAATTTTTTAATTATGTTTATTTATGTTCCTAGATGATCGAATTCCCATAAATGGTCCAGCGGAGAAACAAAATATTTATTGAACTTATACACCGAATTAAACGACTCCGTCGGCTCATTCAAAAACTTTTAAAATTCCGCATCATATGTGGAGCTTTATGGCTGACGACATATCCAAAAAATGTGGCATTGCAGTTACCGGTTCGCAGGTTGAAACCCGCTATAAATATGCGTAGAATGCGCGAAGTTATAGACTCTAATAACACGAGTGGAGCCGTCCGAATAGAGCCCGAATACGATGTGGAAATTCAAAAAATAATAGTAGCGTTGGACGATTCATTAGAGCCCAAATTACTGTATATGCCGAGTAAAATAAGACAGAAATATAAAACGAACCTGCAACATCATTCAAAACGAAAACAAACTCCACCAAACATTGAAGAATTTAAGGAGGCCTCGTACCCCAGCATCTCCTTACCAGATAGACAGAACACAAATATTCAGGATGTACTGATTGTACAAAAAAAAAAGAAACTCGTCGTTCAAGAAAAATTGGGTAGGGAATGTTTGGAGATGAGGCAAAAGGACGTCGATAAAAAAACTAGAGGTGAAACAATATAAATAGCAGAAAAAAACGCCAGGATAAAATTGGCATGTTCCGAATGAAGGAAGAAAATAAAAACGCACGGGCTGACCTTAAATTAAAAAAAAACTCGACGAAAGCTTAAAAAATTAAATTAATTTGGTTTTTATTTATTATTTAACAAAAAATGAATTAATAAAATATAAAACGGAATTTTATGTATAATTAAAATGAATTTAAATATAATATATAACTATATGTACATATAAACATCTAAGGAGTTTGCATAATTTTTTTTCTTTAAATTCTCCTAGATGTTTAAGGACAACATAGGAAATCGCTTCGGAACTTGATGCATCGATACATATATGTATTATGAAGGACGCGCAGCAACTCAAAATGAACTTACACATTTTGTCAACATACCCATGAAATCCACAACCTTATTATTTGCCTGGATCGCTGTTTTAGTAACCCAAACGAATTTTCTATTTTCACGCGCGTTTGGCAATGTTTTTTATTGTAAATTTTTTGTTTTCTGCTTAACGTTCTATAATCCTTGTATGGAGTAAGTAAAAATTTCCTTATGGGATAAGCCAAGAATGTGGTATTTTGCACCGCACATCGCCGGGAGATCTTTTGAAATATATAAGATAAATTAAAGATTCTTGCGTCGCGAATCTTACTGGCGATCCCACACAAACATCCCAACATTTATTGTCTGCGTCACAGATAGCTTGGAGCGTCATAGATATTAATAAATGACGATTAATGTATGTAGACCTAACTTTATTCGATGGTTCACGGATGTACGCCTGCTAACTGGAAAATAAAATGTATTACATAGCTAATTTGTTAACCAATTTTTACATTTGTTGCAATACCTTAGAAAATTCTTGGGCCTTCTCAATTTTTTCTACCTCTTTAACAGGAAATTTTATTTGAGTCAGTGGTATGTGAAATAAGAAAACCAAAGAAGGGCCTAGATGGCTATGAGCCGTTGCAATGGACATGTTAAAAAGATTTGACACTCCACGGTACGTCCCCCAACAAAAAAGGCTTATGCATTTCAATAAGAATAAAATGTCTTTTTGCATTACCACAAGAAGACCAAAACTTGAAGATCAGCAGTCACACTTTTCGGTTTTAAAGTATTTAGAACTTTGAAATTGTTCTATTAATTTTTGAGCGGTTTGTCTTGGGACTCGAAAATTTTGACGAAACTGTAACAGGATAAATTTGAGTATGTATTTAAGTTTGTACATATTAATAAATTTGAATTTTATAACTTACTTCAATATCTGAATATTTATGAACAACATCGGAGATGAAGTTGTTGACACTATGCCTCTTATCTCGACAAAATACATTTTGCTGGACTCCATAAATTATCCAAAATCTGAAGATAAAGACGATGAACTATTGGACGACGACGATGAAAGGCAAACTTTTTTTATAATTTCGTCCATTTTCCACAAAATAAAAACTTTTGTTTTAAATGTGTAGTTTAAAAAAAAAAAATATTTAATCAGAAAAATCACAAAATGGCAATCGTCAAACCCAAAATTACCGCACAATGGCAATACAGTTGTTGGTGTGCGTGAAAAGAGGGGTTACTCTACCCAAAAACCCAGTGTAGCAAAAATTACTCGATGTAATAAAATTTAGCTGTCAGTAAATTTTTTTTGAACAATCGAACATGTTCGGGATAAAAAGGGTACCATTTTTACACTCAGTGCAAGTTATTATGGTCAATCGAAAACTACATAAAAGTAAGACATTGGAGTAGATACTCGATTGGTTATCAAGAAAGCAATTTGCTAGCCGAAATCCTGCCTACTCAATCAATTTTTCCAAGGGATTTTTAATTTCAAATTATATTTTCAATAAGCTTTTTGTTTTTTTGCGATTACGCAGTAGAACAACATAAAAATTTGCTTTTACTGTACCATCGGAAACATAAACGAAAAATTTATGAAAATTGTATTTTGAAATTTAAATTTCCTTGGTATAATTGATTGAGTAGGCAGGATTTCGGCTAGCAAATTGCTTGCTTACTAGTCGATCGAGTATCTACCCCAATATAAAGTTTAATGACTTTTCCAAAAATTTATATTGTTTGACTATTGGTGGCACATTCCATGAACGGTTCAAATTTTACAGTTTCCGCAACGGGAAGATAAAAACTAGAGTTTCGATCACGCTCTGCGTGATAGCAGATCTTCTGCTTACGTGAGCTCTACATTCCAACGAAAGAGAGTCTCTAACTGATTTTTATAAATTTTTTTTTTTTTTATTTTGCCGAATTACAAATTAATCGTTTTTTCCAACCGTGATCAACAAACTAATTGTTTTACGCTCAATGCAACAAGCTTCCGGATGTTTTTTTACCGTCAGCTGTTAATTTTATAATGCCTCGATGTTATGTTCACATAAACTGAATTTTGTGAAATTTTGCGGTAATACATTGAACAAAATGTCGTGCTCTTCTTGACTCTGATTCCACTCATTCGTTCATAACAGAATCCGGATACTTGAATTTCTTCATAAAAAATTTTCTCTTTTAGCCCATCAAAAAAATCGTGTGACTTTTGCCTGTAACCACGTCAGTTGGAATACGGACGTCTGGAAGTTCGTGTTGTTTACTGAACAAGGTTAGTCTGCGATCACCGGATGGACGTGAGAGAGTATGGCGAAGATCCTTAGAGCGATATGCGCAATGTACCATATCTCTAAGAGTCCCATTTCATGGCCACTCACTAATGAAGGGGACAGGTATTTCTATAGACGCCCGTACGAACCATGTGTTTCTAAGCGGCGACACCGAACGGCATATCGTGGACTGTCTAGAAGTTTGTGCGGTTCTATACGCCCCATTTTAAATTAATGCATGACAAGCAACAAGCATGCGATCGCTGTTCATGTCGCCACCTCCGCCGTGGCAGAAAGTCTCTTAGAGATCATGACGTGATCGATTTGCTTTTCCGGTTCTTCCATCATTCGATGTCAACGTTATTTTGTGAATTTTCTTAGAAGAAAAAAAAGTATCCACATGAAAGAACCAAATTGTACATTAATGTCAGTTCAGTGGCGCGCTGACCATTGTTGTTGCTGTTGAGGTGCAAGCTGTCTGCACCAATATGTGATGTATTTTCTTCACTCATACCGATTTTTGCATTAAAGTCGCCCACGATAATTTGAATGTTATGGTGCGGGATGTGATTAATTGATGGCCTTTCTCAACTCAACAAAGAATAGATCTTTGGCCTAATCTGGTTTAGCTTCGGTGGATGCATGCACATTAACAATCGAAATATTAAATTTTTTAGTGCGGACTCTGACCGTGCATAGCTGTAATGGAGAGTGTATCCATGGGTGGTGTCAATGTGTCATGTTACTGTCATTTAAATGTTTTCGGGGTCATGTTTGTGTCCGAATGGTAATTTGAGGCCTTTGATTACTTTCATAACATAGCAGTTTTTGTGACAGAAGGTTGTTAGCCGCTCAATTCACTTACTTGTATGGGTCAAGTACTGGTGAATAATTTTCAGACACGTTTATGAAAACAGACCAAGAACAAAAGCTTAGATTAATTGTAATTTCACTAAACCGAATCAGATGAAGCATCAAGGAACAATAAACTATATATTATTAAGAATTTGCCTCAAGTAAATTCCTCAAGAGGTTGATTTTCAATGGATAACGAAACAAGGCAATGAATTTGAAAGAGACAGAACTGATAAAGGAAACGATGTTGGCCACTTCTGTTGTAATATGATTTGCCTAGAGTTTTGGTGTACCCAAATGGCGAAGAGCAACCTGTAACGTTCGTATTCAAAACTTTGAATGAACATCAGAAACGTTATAGTATATTTGGTTATAGTCAGATAGTCAATATTGGAGCAGCTGTTCTTTTGAGTAACTGACTATACCATAAGCCACTTTTGTCGCTATTCCATCCTAATGGGAACCTGCCTGTAATGACGATTCACCGTCTTCAATGAAGGGCTATTACTTTGATGGGTTATCAGCAAAACAATTAACATACAAGCCAATACATAAGCATGGCAAAGCAGACCGATTGTCAAGACTACAAGCCCTACTTGATATGACATTCGATGATATTGAAATGTCCATTTCAAACATGAAGAAAAAGCGAATGGAAATATCCTGAAAATTAATAGTGGTGTTTAAAGTGAAATTAGTTTGGTGTTTTAAAGCAGAGACAGAAACCGGTTCGTTTGAACCAAACCAAAACCACTGAACCAACGAAATTTTACCGAACCAAAACCAAACTAGTCTTTTAAATAATAGTTGAACCGAACCATAAACCAATGTTTTTCTGTTTGGTTCACGGTTCGGTTTTATAGTAAAAAATTTGTTCTATTACCTACATAAATTGAAAAAATCTTCTCATTTCTTTTTGAAACAACTACATTATTTTTTTACGTCTACTACATTTTTGTATTAAATTTTAAAATTTAGAAGAAAAGCTCCTTTACCAGCTCACACCAAGTGAGTCTGTAAGATCGAGGTTTATCGATGGCCGGAAATCGAGAATTAATTAAGAATAAAAATGTGAATCTAAATTTTGAATCTGAACCAAAACCAAACCCAAACCAAAAAATTATAATCTTTAAACCAAAACCAAGTTTTGAAATGGTTTATCTTTGAAAAACTGAAGGGAGTGATACAACAGACCATAGAATTTGACTGCTGCTGTGGCATTGCGAAGTTCCTCAAATGGTATCAATCAAAAGAATTTACTTGTATGTAAAAGGAAAATATAGACTAACACGTTTCACAAAAAAATCTTTCATTGCTATGAACACACAATTAGATTCGAATAAAATATCTGGAAAATAAATTCGCTTAGCTACACAAAGAAATAAATTAAATTATTTTATTTACAATCCTAGGCCTAAAAATATAAATTTACAAAACTCAAACTAGTTTTTCATTCTTTTCATTCGTCTATCCATTTTCTTTTGCTTTTTATCATCCACTTCGGGCTGCTCATTCTTTTGTGCCATCCAAGGCTTTATAACGGAACCCCATAGCAATAAAAACGCTCTTATTGGCGCCAAGAGAAACAAAAACCAGAAGTAATTCGAGAACAGCGATAGAAGTTGCATCCCCGCCGTTAATATAATTAAATCTTTGACATGCTCAGCTATTCCACCTTCCATATTCAAATCGGTGCCACTATCGAGGATGGCACCCGTCTCCGATATTTTAGCACGGCACATCATGGCCATAAATTGATAACTAGCAGCATGCACAGCCATCGAAATTATTGTCATTGTCTAAATTGAACGTAAAGAAACAATAATAAATTACATTTAAAGTTGAGTCATTACGATCACATACAATTGTAAGGCCAGTAAAAGCATCCGTTAACAGGAACATAACCAAAAAATATATGCCTGACGCTCCCAATACCATATTCCGATAGAATTTTAAAGTTGATGCATTTTCTTCCACTATCTGTTTTGAACCTTTTGTTCCTTGTTTACCTTTCTGCTGGGGCTGTGAATTAATTTATAGCAGAAAATTTATAAAACTGCCCACAGACAAAAGTTGTGATTTTTGAATAATGACAAATAATGTTTTCATGAGATAAAATGTTAATGTTTACAAAATTAAATTACTAATTAATAGAATAATTGATATTTACAGCCATTTTACTAATTTATTTAATTTATAATTTCATTAAGCACTTATAATAATTTATGTAAGTTATGTATAAAAATAAAAATCCAAAATTTATTTTTTTTAATGTTATCTTTTAAGAAGTTGACAAGTCACTGTTGACTAGGGTACACGTAGATAAATAGCTTTAGAGCGACATCTGCAATAAGTTATTAAACTATTTATTTCTAAAATGTGCCATCTGTGCTCTAACAGCGAAACAATAAATGAAAATATTTTTTTCTAAACAATTTATTTCTTTAAAAATTAAGAAAGCAGATATTCTTAACTAGCTACCTATGTACTAACACCGAACCCGAAAAAAAATAGTAACATAATCAAAATTTTAATCTTCTAAGCAGGTACTAATTTGGCAGTTGGTTGAATGATGGCAATAAGCCCGGCAAGCGATGAAACCGCTCCCAAAATTCCAATCACCCTAGGATTCAATTTGGTGTAGCCGAGCGCCGACAACGGAATGAATACATCACACAAATTTTTTATCGTATCGATCGCAATACTTTTATGTTCGTGAAGCACTTCAATTGCTTGCAACAGAACAACCGATGGATTTCCCGATACTTTCTTTGGTCGTGTCACACTGCGATAGTTTCGTCGCATATCAATCAGCCGCATTATTTCATAGAAATCGCGACACAGATTCATAATGATCGAGAAAAGCCAGTACTTATTTGCGGCCGTGTTCCATTTTTGACTGTCAAAATTCCGGAATAATCCTGATCGTATTAGCCAAATAATGTGATCGGCGAACAGGTAAAGGGCCGATGAAATTTTACTAAGCGTTAGGGTGGTTCGAACTACGACATCGGGATAGTGTAATGACGAAAACGATGAATAAAAAACATCTAAGCATTTGCCAAATCTTAACACTAAAAAAGCAACAAAATTTCGTTATCATTCTGGTTAAAGGTCACTATCGCCTATCAGGCCCATTATATATAACTCACATTTTCTGAAACTGCTCAAAATGTATTCTAGCGATTTAAGCTTCTCAATTAGCTCGATATTAAGTTCATTTTGATTAAGGCTGTCCCATACGGCACGACACAAGTACTGCAGTAATCTGGAATGGAATATAATTAAAAATAGTGCGATGGGCACAAAGTTCAAATATAACTGGTGGTTGTCGAGGTCAGTCGATGGTGAGTACTAGGTACTAACCTTGCAACTTTATCTTTCCCGGCTGTTTGATTATTTAATTTTATGATCACTTCCATTTTATTTGTTATCAATTTGATCGTGGTCTTAACTATTAACACATAATTTATGTTTATAGGTGGATTTTACTCAAAAAACTTTTATTTTTTCGTTTAATCTCAAAACACACAAAAGATAAACAAACGGAATGACAATACGAAGTTCAGAAAGTTGATTTATAAAGTTGCACAAACACATGGAAGAGTCTAATTCACAATTTTAAAGTTAAAAATTTTGTTGTAACATCAAAGCTTCTATATAGCTACATGACCAACTCAACTTCGAATAATAAACCAACAGAAATAGAATTATATATGTGACAAGATTTCACCCATATCAAATTTGCTATTTCATGTGTCCACAAGTCAGAGCAGGCTGGTTTTATTAAAAATGCATATGACGGTCTCATATCGCAAAGAAAAAACCATGGAAAAAACCAACTAAATTAGTTTTTGTTTTTGTTCAAAGTGGTCGCAAAATTTCGTGCTTTTAAAATATATTGAAATTATTAACTAAAATAATTAAAATATTACAAAATAGTTAGTGGATTGTGTATTTGTGTAGTAGTCCATCATTTGGTAATAAATTATGGAAATTTTTTAATTACAATAAATTGTTTTCTGAAATGCTGCCAAAACACGCCTAGAAAATTACAGAAAGCCAACGATAATTTTACCAAGGGTTTATACAAAATAAAATGTAAATTGAGTTAAAAAGAAAGTGATTTGTGAAAAACCTAAGCTTATCATGTCAGTTGTTGTTGTTGGATTTTTTCGTTTTGTAAACATGTTTTATAACAGGGCTGTATTTTTTTTATTTCTTGTGCTACATGCTTTGCTTTTCAATATTTATTTTTATTTTGAATATTATAAGTACAACTTTTTACAGAAATTATAATGTACTAAGTAAATGCTTCAATTCTTGCTATGTATATTTTGAAAAGCGCTAGTTCATGCCAGAGACAAAAGAGAATTAGTAGAGATTTTTAAGATAATCGGCCATTTCCACCTCGTTCATTGTGTGGATTTGACGTCGTTGAAAATAATCTTGAAAATAACATACATGCCCCAATATAATTAAACCGAAATTCCATATCATACTGAAGAAAACATGGTTGGATGCTCCGAACACTCTTATTCTAAATTTCTTTCCCAAGGCGTTTGTCCAACTTCTATAAATGAGGCTGACAAAATCATAGTTTGACGATAAATATAGGTATTTCAAAGAAATCAAATATTTTGTAATTTTAACGAAAAAATTTAAATTTAAAGAAATTATATTAAATGAAGTTGCATCAATAGATTCCACACCCACCAGCATCAATTTACTACTCTTTGTTGCTACTCATAACCCCGATAAAATTGACATGTCAATTTTACGATTAAAACAAAACAAACTGTTGCGCTGCTTGCTGTGCACGCTCATCGGCAGCCGTTAGTGTAGGTTGTTAGTTTAGAATATGTTGCGCTGCTCTTGGTGTGTTTCATCCTTAAGAAGTCCTGAAGAACCATAAATTAGATCATATAGAACGAATGTAAGCAACTGTCAGTGTAAAGCGTCACACATTCGGAAGACAAAAGAGAAAACTTATAAAACAACAGGGCTGTATTTAGAATTTTTGATGTGTAAACATCTTTACGCGCGTATGCCAAAAATTTTTGTATGGTAGTAAAGTTTCAAATGAAACGAACGGAAATGACGTACTACGTTTAAATATCTTCATTGAAAAAAGAAACAAAATATAAAATAATAAAAAAAGAACAAAAACAACAAAATACATATATAAATTTTGTACTATACACATAGTCTGAGTGTATGTGTATATATAAATAGTATGGAAAGAAAACAAAGAAACATTTATAAAATTAAATAGAAACGATGAATCGACGAATCGACATTTTCAGCGAACAGAAAAAATAAAAAAAATTAAAATAGCGTGTGCCACCACAATTTATGCACTATAGAGGGTGGTACCTATAACGAGATAGTATACTCTTACGATAAAAAACACAGTCAACAACTTGTGTATGTGGCTTTATCACGATCTCGTAGAGCAGTTCATCACGTCGGCTAACAATGATTATGTCTACCATGAACGTAAAAATGCAACCTCAATTGGTCCTCTTCAAAATGAGTTAACGCGCCTCACCACAAGACTGTTAAGTATAGCTCAGGATGTAATGGCGAATTTTGTACGAGATAATAATGACGTCTGGTTTTTAGCATTGAACTGCCAGAATCTCAGGTCGCTTCACCTCGACCTAACTGATACAGTCACGCAGGGATGCTCAATTCTTTTGGTCTCCTAGAATGACCTGCATGTTCAATTTTCCTAATTTTCAATGCTGCGTTCAGTTCAAGAGAAATAGTCAGCGGGCGGTTGGAGTAGCAGTATATAAAAATTCAAGTAGAACTCATACAGTCGTCACCTCGCATAAGGAAATCATCGTTGGACAAACTGGTATGAGCGTAACAACACAACCCATTGACGATATAAGATGCTTTTGGTAGTTGTATACACCTCGCCGAATAAAGCTGTCGAAGACATAATCAAGTACATACATTTTGTCTTTGCTCCATATTCTGAAAGAATTTCAAAAATTCTTCAAGGAGACTAACATCTTTTGCCGATGATTATGAATCACTTATAAACTTCCTGCGATACGAATTCGATTTGCACAAGAACTCAGATCGAAATATATCTTCTACGAGATATGAGAGAAATATAGGATATATGTACTACGAGATATGGGACCACGTCTTAATAATAGACCAATAGACCCTAATAGACCAATTTGATGGTAATAAACGAATGAAAAAATCTGGTTAGTAAAATTTCATTTCTTCTTCCTTCAAAGTAAAACATACACACGCACTATACATATGCCATGTTTACACATCTCCTTGAGAGTACTAATGGACTCACTCTTTTTTTTTCAACCGAATGCAATGCACTTAGAAAGTTAAAGTTATAAAATCTGTGTAAATTGAATTATATTTTTAATTATCCAGTACAAAAAATTAATCATTTTTCCTTAAATTCGATATATTGTAGTCTTAAACCTGTGTATATCAAAATAGTCCTAAGGTCCTATTTAACTTAATATTATTTTCATTGCCATCCAATTTAGTCGTTGCTGGTATACCAAGAAGAAAGGCATGAATGACTCATTTCTTAAAAATATTTACCGATAATATGTTATCTGCGGCATAAAATAATTAGTTTCAAAATATAACGAGCAAATAATTTAATTTGTACTCATTTTTACATTTTACATATTGTACGTCCAATCCAACTATTCTATAATATTTTAATTATTTTGAATAATAAATTCAATATTTTTAAGAGCACAAAATGTTGCTGCCACTTTGTACAAAAACAAAACGTAGTTTGGTTCGCTTTTTCAGAAGTTTATTGAAAATTTGCTTGACGAGAACATTGTCGCGGTCCGTGAAAGTGTACAGGAGAACCCGATGCAGTCAATTCCTTGCCGTGCACAAGAATCTGGGCCTGCACCCGTGCAAGATCCAATTAATCTAGGACTTCAAAGTTAACGCCGTTTGTTCGCTGACTGGGCTTCGGAGCGTGTGGAAGAAGACCTCAATTTTGACCGAAAAAGTTTCATGTTAACAAGCAAAATTGCCGTATATAGAACGACGCCAACAAGATTGCAATGCACCCAGAAAAAGTTGCTGTTTAGTGTGAATTTTGGGCCAACGGCGTCATTGGTCCGTATACTCTTTTGAAAACGTCGTTGGTGTAAAAATAATAAATGAATTATTGTTATAGCAGCTACAATAAATGGTAAAACAAAGTGTAGAGTAAAAAATCGAGTTAAAGTAGCATTGTCAATTATTGCAAATCCTTCTCAAATTCATTGTACAAGTGTTGTCCTTAAATATGATTCTGCATGAATGATTTGAGGGTATTTTATCTCTCGCAGAGGTGACGTGAATTGGCCACCAAAATCGTGCGAATTGACCCCGCTAGACTTTTTCTTGTAGGGTTTCCTCAAGTTGCAGATCAATTCCAATAAGCCGCGATAGACCAAGGCCCTTAAAGCCAACATAACCAATACTGTCGCTCAAATTCAGCTGGATCTATGCGGCAGAGTCATGGAAAAATGGACCATTCGGATCCGTGCCACCGTGAGAAGCCGCGTTGAACATTTGAACGATAAAATAAATCGTTAATATCTCACACACACCTTATTTTATTCCATTTCCACATGTAATAATTTAGATAGAGATATTTACAAGCCAAATTCCTACCCAAAATCATTTCTTAAATACAACCGTTTAACTATAAATAATTGCAGTTTAACGTCATATCCAATAACCTAATAAAATGCAGTTCACAATCCCCCTCTAGAGAAAAAGTGCTTGTAAAATTATCCCTCTGACTGTTCTAGTAATCCTCGTCATTGGTGCTTGTGGCGTGATGTTTGTATAGTTGCTTCTGGATCAGAAGGCTGGAGTTGACTTGTGTTATATTCTGTTGTGTTCTGTGTTGTTGTGTTTTGTTGTGTTGTGTTGTCTTATGCTGTGCTGGGTCATGTTGTGCTGTATGACAATAGAAAATGCATGAGTAAAGTTTAAAGTGGGAACCAGTCAAAATTAAAAACTTAACTTAAATTTTAATAATACAACATCAGTCGTCGCGACTTGATGAGAAGACGATTTTTTCAAATCAATAATCTCATCCGTTCGAAACTGATTGTTGTGATTCTTACAAATTTTTCATCTATAAGTAAAAAAAATCAAACTTAAATTTTAGTTTAAAATAAGAAAAACTTTAAAAGTTGTACCGAAAATTGGATTTTTATTAAATAAAATGGCGGAAATTATTTTATTTGTATAATTATATAAAGTTACTTGAATAATTTTATAAGCATATTTCACTTATACTTGATAAAATTATTGAATTTATGAAATCTAACCTAAAACTTAGATTGAATTGTGTGTGGAGTTTAAACCACATAAAATTAAACATTAATCGTGGCTAATCTATTATTAAATTGATGATTAATCATGTTTTATTCATAAAATTTGTAAACCATCGTCGGTTTCGTCATAAGTTATGGAAAAAAAATAACTTCAACGAAGTTAAGTGTGGAACGGCCCATTAAGTTTTATTATTGATTGGTTGGCCCTTAACTCTAATGTTGCGTACATGACATCGGAAAAAAAAGAAGCATACTCGCTCCTGTACTCAAAACCAATCAAATTTCGTAAAATGCTTTATGCCCCGCCTACTAGTTCCATACTCAAGTTGAAATATTTTTAACTTTTTAATACATTTTTTGTCAAACCATGGTATTTTTTTCGAATTAACTTCCGATATCATGTACGAAGTCTAAAGAACTCCAGTTCGTTTTCACGTTCAGCTTTTTTAAATTGGCTTGTTTACATTGGCGTTGATCGAAGGCACATTCCGCCATTCTTTGATTCTTTCATCGTGATTCCCGTTTTCTTTCCCTTCACCAACAAACTAAAAACAATTTGTTTATGAAGGGGAAGGAAACGAGAAATGAATAACGATGAAAGAATCAAAGTGTGGAATGGCGGATTGCTAAATAACAAATATGAAAAGGTCCTAGCTGTAAAATATTGTGAACCATCGCTGCTAATGTCAAAAAACTATTCCACTGAAAATTCTAGTTTCATTGTAAACGTCAATCAAATTAGAAATTATTTTTCTGCAGAAAATATTTATAATATTTTTATCTCGCACTAATCTATCCCTTTTAAATTAGATAACAAATAAATTTTATCTGTAATTAATGTGTTATGTTTTCTCAATAAAATGTGTGTTATACACCTGCGATTGTAGAATATAGTAAAAATTTTGTAATGTTAACAATTATGTCTGTGACATAACCTCCAAATTATTTATTCGTACCTTGTTATTTACCCTTAATGCTTAATGAATTCCAATAATTTATAAATAAAAATAGTGATAATAATCTAGTGTAATCTTATTAATAACAAAAAAGAAAATGGATTATGAATATGTGGCGATGAGACAAGAAATTGATATGCACAATAAGTGCTGTGGTGGAAGGGCCTGGTGCGTCCAGGATATATGCGGTATAATTTGCGCAGTTTTAACATGGATGTTAATCCTTTACGCCGAATTTGTGGTTATGGTTGTAATATTGTGGCCAAATCCATATCCGCTATATAGTACGATTAATATAATTATCTTTAATACTCTGGCTTTTTTGGCATTTTCATCTCATTTGAGAACGATGTTCTCGGATCCGGTAAAAATTTTTTTTTTCAGTATCATCATAAGTTAACGTTTTACTTATAGAGTTTATATTTTATTAAAGGGTGCCGTGCCAAAGGGTAATGCAACAAAAGAAATGATTCAACAACTGGGGTTTCGTGAGGGGCAAGTCATATTCAAGTGCCCGAAGTGCTGTAGTATAAAGCCAGAGCGAGCTCATCACTGTTCAGTGTGTCAACGATGTATTCGCAAAATGGATCACCATTGCCCATGGGTGAATAACTGTGTGGGCGAGAATAATCAAAAATATTTTGTTTTGTTTACAGTAAGTGTTCTGGGTAAAAAGACCAATGGCATAACAATCTATAAAAATGTTTGTTTTTTTTTCAGTTCTATATCGCAACCATATCGGCACATGCACTATTTTTGACCGTGAACCAATTTGCTCAGTGCATTAAGCATGAATGGCGAGAGTGTTCATCATTTTCGCCGCCAGCGACTGTTATATTTTTGTTATTTTTAGTATTTGAAGCTTTACTGTTTGCCGTGTTCACTATGATTATGTTGGGGACACAGTTGAACGCCATTTGGAATGATGAAACGGTAAGCTAATCTAAATTATTGTTTTACAGCCAATAAGCCAGTCAATTAAATTGTTAAAGTTACACATTTATTTATTTTATGTTGATAAATGACAATTATTTTGCGTGTAGTATATCTATCTTATCATACCGTTTTGTTATCGAATAAAAATTTCAGATTTCTTTAATAAAGCTTTCAGGTACTTCAGATCACTTATATCACGTTGTTTGTTTGTCGACCAAAGTTGAACCGGATTCTCTATGTTTGTATGCCATTTATTTCGAGTCGTCTAGTGTTACAGAAACCAAACATATAATTAAATTGCTCATAAATTTTATTTGCACTTTAAAATCGATTAATTATCCAAAACAGTAAATTACATAATCATTACTCCCCTGAAAATACATTAGTTTTTTTCTGTGCTGAAGTAATTTTTGCAGAACAAAGATCAATGTTTGGGAAGGCTCAGATAAAGTTGCACTTTAGGCTAATTTTATTTTTTATTTATTCATTTGTTTTTTTTATTAAACAGTCTCAAAGATCTGACCCGCAATCAGTTCTTCAGGGTCGAAGTTTTACATTCTACTAGTGGGATTGAAATCGATAAGCGGTGGCCCAAGTTTGGACGCTTTAAACACTGATCTACTTGTATGATCAAGCATAGCCCATTAGTAATATGTTCTAATCAGTCGAATAATAATTAGCTTGCATACCAGAATTCATTTTTCAAATGCATGCAGCGTAAATTTTATTTTCTTACAGAGCAACGAACGATCCTTATGAAATTCTTAAAGTAGAACGCAGTGTGTTTTGCAGGATTTCTGTCCGTTTATGAGCTGTAGCAAGAAGGAATGCTTTCCAGGACGAATTGTGCTTGGTGGATAAGTCCACTTGGGATTGGATGATTGGGCCGAACTATTTTATTTAACGCTGCTGCATAGCTATGAATTCGAAAATTATGAGTTTTTCCGTGTTCTCTACAGAAAAAGAATAGCTCAATATTTCAATTTGTACACATTTTAGAGGTATGTAGAGTTTTTAAATTTCGAAAACTATGAACCGGAATTACAAAAATACTCTTTATTCTGAGCTTCTGGGATTGTTATGAATTTTTTCCGAGTGTATTTCCTTACTTCCACTTATAATGTCTGCAAATGGGTATACAACTATTCAATTGCCTTCTTTCGCAGGCAAATATTTCTGGTCATATTTAACGGAAACTTAACATTACTTTTCACTGAAAACGAGTCTGTTGTGAAGGTTGAGCAATTCATATTAATCAGAGGTTACTCAAACTCCCTGTAATATCTGGAACTCTTTAAACCTTTTTTATCAAGAGATCTATACTTTGTCCGCGATGTATTAGTGCTAAGAGAGATTAGATGGCCTTGAAGTAGTGTTCCCAAACACGTTGGAAAAGTTATTTCCGTTTTTCTTTTTCATTGACGCGTGAAGAGATGTCGAAGTGGATGACGGTGTGGAGATGTCGAACTCCCATCGTGACGCGCTCCTTGTGGTGGATAGGGGAATGCTCTTTAACCGGTTTGCCGAAGGGTAGGTGGGAAATAAAATACCATCCGCGGATCAAATCTGGCTACTGGAAGGAACCCCGAACAATAAACCAATCGTTAAGGCAATGGGTGTACAACAAAACGGAATGTATACCCCAGGTGGTACGTCAACTATACAGTTGGGCAATCTACCCTCATACGAGGCAGGCTCAACGGATTCTGGGGTAAGCCAAATATTGCGAAACCCATTTATACCAAGCACAAGTATCTATAGATTACCAACTAGACAAATGCATCCCGCTACTCAGCAAGAGAACGAAAATGGTGAACGCAGGGAGAACGTAAACCAAGAAAACCACCACGTCGCTAGAGAAAACGCTGATTTAAAGAAATCGATAGAAAACTTAATGAAAATCAATGAACAGCTACTCAAAGAAGTCCAACAGCTTAAAGAAGAAGTTGCTGTAATCAAAAATGATGGTCAAGCCAAAGAAAATACGATAGCTATTTATGAAACAGATGAAGATGAATTGGCGTATGAAACGAGTTTTATACGAAGGCAAATTAAAACTAAACGTCAAAACAAAAAAAGAAAAGCAGCATCTTTGCCTGAGGTGGAACAATCAACACAGGGCGTTAGAAAATCACAACCCCAACGGCCTGAACAGTCATCCACGGGCCTAGTGAAGGCACATAAGAACGTATCACTGATACCGAAAGAGAGACCACTGCAACCACTTAATACATCCAACGTAATCAACCAAGGAGAAATGCAGGAAAATCAAAAAATACATAAAGAGAAACCACATCCACCCATCAACATACTTAATGTTAGTGAATACGAAACAATTAAAAAAATAGTGAAGCTGGTTCCAAACGATAAATATAAAGTCACTGCGCTGAATAATAATGTATGGAAAGTGATGCATTTGACCCAGAAACCTTCAGAATGTTATCAAATGCAATCACCGCTCAAAACATCGGAAACAAAGCTGAGCAACCAATTAAAGTCATGGCCAGAGGGCTACATCATACATGCCCAAACGAAGAAATAATTGAGAAACTTAGCCAGAAAAGATTCAAAATTCTAAACGCTGTGAACATATAAACGAGAAAGGTCACAATAAACGCAAACGGTGAACGAGAAAAAACCAAAGTTGGCCTCCCCTTTTTCATGCTAACATTTAACAACGGTGAGAGCATTGATAGGGTATATGGAATCAAAGCAATCCTTAATATGAAAGTTAAGCTTGAGACATTTAAAAAAACACTAGTAGAATGCTACAACTGTCAGTCGTATAACCACACACGCAAATACTGTAATAGGGAGCCGAGATGCGTAAAGTGCGCTGGGAAACATCTATCAAAAGAATGCAACAAAAGTAAGAACGAACCAGTGATATGCATATACTGTGGTAATCATCAGCCAGCAAATTACAGAGGATGCGTGGTAGTGAAAGAGCTGCAAAGAATGAGAGACAACCAGAAAAATCAAACAAGTAAGAGTTGTCAACCTAGGATGCAATCCTACTGAAAACAAATCACCCTAAATAGCGCCAAGATAAGAAAAGGCATAACATATGCACAAATGGCTAAGCAGAACGAAAATATCAAGAACGCTTCGAGTCAGGAAACCCATGTACTGCAAGAAATAATAGATAGCGTTTAGAAGCTAACCGCTACCAATTCACATCTTGCTGGGCAGGAGGCGCTGAAAAAAGGAAGTATGTTCAACAATATTCTTAGGCGTAGCCAAGCAGACGTAGCCACCATTTGATAAGGTTTGGCACCGTGGTCTAGAATTTAAGCTCCAACGAGATTTGCCAAAACAACATTTTGAATTGCTAAAGACCGTTACTTCCGGGTGAGACAGGAAGAGGAATACTCTAAACTGAAGAAAATATTGGCAAGGGTTCCACAATGCAATGTTCTAGGCCCCGTATTGTACCTCCTGTAGAAGAAGCTAGAATAGGAACGTTTGCTAATGACACGGCTATTATGACCACCGATGCTAGTATTGTTGAGTCCACAAGGAAACTACAAAATGCTGTTAATATAGTGAATAAATGGACAAAAAAATGGAGAATAACACTCAACGAATCGAAATCCAAATATTCCAATTAGATTCAATTCGCAACAAATTCCATATTCTGATAATGCTAAGTACCTCGGCATGACGCTAGACTCTAAACTCAGGTGGAAAGCGCATGTTAAAAAGAAAAGCCAAGAACTGAATTTAAAATTCAGGAAAATGCACTGGCTTATTGGAAGAAACTCCGAACTGACAACGTACAACAAACTGCTGTTATATAAAACAAATCCTGAAACCTATCTGGACGTATGGTATTCAGCTTTGGGGCTGCGCAAGGAAAACTGCACTGAAGATCATTCAAACATTTCAAAACAAAGTACTACATAGCATTGTAAATGCTCCTTGGTACATTAAAAATGGTGAAATACAAATACAAAAATTTGCTGCGACTACAGCAGCATGACAACGAGGAGCTGGACCGAAGCGCCTAAAAAAACAAAGCCTTTAGAATTAGTGGTTCCTTGATCCGCTTAAATCAAAGGACTGGCAGAGCTAGGATGAACCGATAGGTTTCATCCCACAAGAATCGACTACTAAACCAACAAAACAATTACTAGATAATCCATATGAATAGTGTAATATTATACAGAAATAAAGATTTCTAAAAAAAAACACGCTGATGAGATACAGCATCAATGAAAAAAAAATCTCATTCTAATTCAATTGGCTGCCTCATTGAAGGAATTGGTAGCCTCATTGGGCTTATAAAAATTAAGTTTGGATTAATCAGTGATTGGTTCATTGGTCGCATTATCTCTCAATTTTTTCCTCAGTAAGTTAGAGAAAAACTACATATTGTCGCCTGGATTCTATCTTGGTCAAGTGTTTCGGTTTTTGTCATAGATATTTTTGAGCTACACAGCGGTTATTTTCCCACAAATCCTCTGTTCAATGATCAAGTAACGTTCAATATTAAATATGGGAATTTTTTATCTCCCATAAATTCCACTCTGACGGTTAAAGGCATATTGTTTAAGCCGCCAAAAATATGAAAATGTTGCCTTTCGTGTAACTCCAATTTTCGGCCAATTTCACCAGATTTCACCTTTTATGACGTAATATGTTTTTCTGTAATCTGCCCTTTTTCCCTTTAATCTGCGACCGCGATCTAGCGCAACTGGTCGGCAGCTTTGATAGCTTTGTCGGAACAGAATTGCGTATGTTTTTTTTGTACTGAAAAAAAAAAATAATAATTTGAGACACAGATTTAATCGAAAAAGATTTTCTTTATTTTCACGGTAACAGTGTGTCTCAAAAAATCATATTTTTAAAACTTGGCTTAAATGGCCCTCTAATAGCTAGACAAATGCCCCAAATATCTCAAAACATGAAAATGGGTTGTTGCGCTAAGATAGAACTCAGACTGTTTATTTTGTTCCCCATTTCTATAAAAAATTACCATAATAGGAATGCTATGGCCTGGAGGATTTTTTTGTTAAATTGTGTTACCAAATGCTTTCGGAGGTAAGGCGAGGGAACTTTTTCTGTTGTCTTATCATACATTCGGTATTAATACGCAATCCACAAAAAAATAAAAATATATTTTACGCTCGGAAGAGCGATATGATCATTTAAATAAATTTAAAAAAAAATGCCGTGCTATGTTTGGTTAATTCATTGAAGTATGTAGATCAATTCAAGTACATTATGCAGCTTGATTTGTTCAAAAATTATGTCCATTCGTCCATCTAGTAAAACGATACCGCCATAAATCAAATTTAAAGGATTTCACAAATTCTTTTACCAAAGTAAAAAAACGTAAGGTCCTTTTGTTCTCTTCTCTACATCTCGGCAAATTAAGTTGTTTAAGTTGTACTCATAAAAATATTATGGAGAGCAATTGGTAAAAATTTGGCCATCTTTGCTCTAGAGAAATATTTGGATAGAATTGCTCTTAGCGTAAACAATAAATTTTTGTAAATACAGATTCTACTAAATGCTATATAAATCAATAATTACATCCGTTCGAAACTGATTGTTGGGATTCTTACACATTTTCCATTTATAAATCAAAATTCAAAAACAATTTATGTTTAGATGTTTCACATGTGAACAATTGATAAATCGTTGGGGATTTCACTACTTTTTCTAAGTGACCGCTAAATTTGCCATGCCAGGCTTTAGCGTTCCAACTTTTTCTTTAAGCCCGATGAATTATATAATTATAGATCTTTAATTTTTCTCAACCCAAGCGTTGTTCCCAACCTGATTCGATGGTGTTCCTAGAGACCACATTAAGGTGATTTGCAGCCGGGGAAGAGAACTTTCTCTCACGAGATAAGGATCTCCCCCTTCGAGTTAGTCAGTTCATCATTTGGCTTCTTTACTGATCCCATTAGATATTTATGTTGGTCTTACCGGGATTTGTTGATTTTTTGTGCTTTCTTATATCTAATGAGTGAAGCCCGGTAGACCATGTAGTCGTTTGTTTGCTGGTCATGATTCCATCAGGGAACATCCTTAGCGCTTCTCACGCGGTCAAGGGGAAATTTTTATGATATTTATCTGTTTCTACCTGGATGAGATCGGAAAAGCTAATGTAGTCGGAGCGTTTCAGGTTCGCTATTTTCGACATTTTTAAGTTTGGGTATCCTATGGCTTTAAGATCAGGACCGTCTTGGTTTTTTGCTGTATCCGCACAGTAATCCACTGGTTCGCACAGTAAACAGTTAACCAACCGTTTCTCATTCTGTAGCACAGAAAGTTTTGGCTTATACCATCCATGGGGAGCACTACTACCGCATCCATGATCTGGTCTTAAACTGCTACCGTATTTGAGTTGTTGCTGAGGAAACCTCAATAAAATAACAATTACAATTTTACGATGAATCCGGTCCAAAATAATCCACAGTATTCAAATGACTAAAGGTATTTACAAGTGGCCGAGAATCAATATTATGGCCGTTTGCCGTCATGACATCATGGCTAAGTTGCACAATTGAAGTAAGTACATATTTTAATTCTCGCGAGCTACGTTTTCATTTCGCACCTTGTCGTTTTGGTTTCCAAAATTAGATGGCCACGAATGTGACTTTATTTGAAAGATAATTTTATGTCATTAATTTTTGAATATGATTTGGGACATGTGGCCGCTGTGGCTGGTTCATCTCTTGATATTAATCGTACATCAAATGTTTCTTTCAGTAAATTAATTGCCCCGTCTTGTTGGAACCACATGTCTATCATGTCAATACCATCCAGTTAGGGGCACAAAAAATAGTAATCATGTCTCTATACCGGTCTCCGTTGACTATAATCTTTTCACCAGCATCATTTTTGAACACATGGCCCGATGATTCCTGCGGTTTATTGTGATCTTTTGAAGATGTAATGGTTTTTTAACAATGGCTCATGGATTATCTTCACTCCAAATGTGAAAATTCTGCTTGTTGACATAGCCATTCAACAAAAACACGAGTTTCATCACTGAAGAAAATTTTGTATGGAAAGTTTGCATCGATCTCAATATCGGCAAAGCGATCCATAGTTAATCGAATTATCTGTTCTGATGAATGATTATGTCGACCATAAAAGACGTAGCGAGCGATGAGTGTGAAGTGGCACTCTTAAATCTTCTTTTTGTAAATTAATAAAATTTTATTTTTTAATTATTTATTTCTAGGGTATTGAACAATTGAAGAAAGAGGAGGCACGATGGGTGAAAAAATCACGTTGGAAAAGTATTCAAAGTGTATTTGGACGTTTTTCAGTAGGATGGTTCTCCCCGTTTACCGAGCCCAAGCTAAAGACAAAACAAGAAAATTATTTATATTCTGTCTAAAAAGAATTTATTAATCAAAATTACAAATCATATTTATTTATTTAAAAAAACAAATTTATAAAATAATAAACAATACAATATATTTATAAATATAAAAAAAATGTTTTTCGATTTCCATTCTACATAATATATCTATATATATAATACGTATAACTGTTTTATTATCTATTATCTCGAGGAACTGCATACATTATATCTATTTATTGATACATTATAAGTAATTACAAATATAAGAAATTAACAATCACATGTTCAATCATACATTTACAATATATTAATAATTTTAAACCGTAATATTATCTGCTTTAAATTTTGTAATCAGGGGCGGTATGTTGTACCATTACTTCGAATCGCGATAAATGATAAAGTTTCATCATTTAAAACCAAAGTAATAATAAAAGCAGCTGACATTTCATACTAGAAAAAGTATTGCAATATTAAAAAACGATAAAAGCCGAAAATGATACAACTTTCACTTTTTCGATTCGACTTTTTTCGAATTTTGACTTTTTTCGATTCGAAGTGATGGCACAACATACCACCCCAGCATTAATCATTTTACAATTCTTGTGTGTAACACAATTCAATTTTAAATATTTAACTAAGTAATGATTTTTTTTTTGAAAAACAACAAACAAGGAAAAACAGCAACAATTGTGATTTTTAATATGAAAATTGGTTTTTACTTATATTTATTTATTATACACAAAAACCAAAATTTTTTATAAACATTTTTTTTTAAATTTGATATAAGTTTTAATAAATAATTGTTTTAGTTTTTTATTTTATTGTTCTTTTATAAATTAAGACTTGGTAAATTTTATATTAAAATTAATTTCTAAGAAAATGTAAATATTATATAAAATTTAAAAGGAAACAGTAAAACCAACCAATTTCAATAAAGTTTCGAATAATTAAAACAAAGTTGGTTCATTTTTATTCTTCCCTCATTGTTTAATGTCTCACATTGTGCAACAGACGTAATGATGTTATTGCTGCTTGATACTTGTTGACGGGAACCAGTGAAAACCAATTATGTACGGTGGCAACCCGAAATTTTTTTGGCAAGTGGAAAGTCATGACATTTTTAGTAATGTGCTCGTTTAGAACACAACAACGTGTTTTGGTTGTCCAAAGTTATTACGAAATAGATCGTTCTGTAAAATAACAGTAAATTACGAGATGATTTTGGTCAACATGGGCGCCCTACAGAGCCTGGAATTCGTAAAATTGTTGAACGTTTAAAAAAAACTGGATCAGTTGCAGCTCGTAGAGTATGTTGACACCATCGTCCAGTTCGAACTCATGTCCGTCAGAAAAGGTTCGTGAAGAGCCAAGCATCTTGTGGCCACGCTATCGTAACTGGATTTTTGTGGCCGAAATTGGATGAAATTGATTTAGAGGATAAATATTATTTTGCCAATTGGAATTTATTTTCAAAAGTGTAAATAAAATCCAATAGGAAAAAACTAAAATTTATATCGATTTTCATAACAATAGCTATGTCAACCGATATAGTGCTAGTACTTTTAGCCGGTACAATTCAAAAATTGTATCGTTTCCGCCCCTAGCCGCGTGGAGGCAAGTACCGCCCGGGTACCCGGTCCACTATGGCGCACTATTCCTTTCTTTTAAGATATTGATCAGTTCAGCACAATATGTCCGAAACTGTGGGAAAACTTCGTCGCTTAGTAGTGCATGCAGTGGTAACTAGGTGTAGGTTTATGTTGCCCAGCCACTTTTGTTTTAGTGACAAGACTCTCACCTCGTTACATTCGAAAAGTAGGTGATTCACGACTTCTACTTTTGAACCACATGAACATTGATATTGGTTTGTTATCTTAAATCTCTGAAGGTAGGCTTGGTAGACCATGACCAGAGTTTACTTGGCTCATAGAGCTCGTCAGTTGAAATTTCATTTTTACACTTGCTTTGATATCTGGAATGAAGCCAAATGTATGCCTTCCATTGGCTGATTCATTTCACCTTCTTTGCCATAGGTCAATCGCCATATCCTCGATTTCTCCTTTGTTATTAAATTGACCGTTAAAAAGATCATGCCTACTATCTGCAGCATGTACTTGGTCACCTATATTATTCTGGGCTCTTCTTCTTAGGTGGTACAAGAGCGCTCCCTTTTTGATTAGAATATCTACAGGGAGCACGCCGGCTAGAACCACAACGGCGTCTTTAGACACTGTTCGGTAAGCCTTTGTTACTCCAAGCAGAACATTCCTCTGAGCACTTTCCAATGATCTGATATGGTGACAGTTTAACCTGTCGTACCACCCAGCCGCTGCATACGTTAAGAGCGCCTCCGCCACACCTTTGTAAATTAATACAAGTGTTTTTTGGTTAAGTCCCCATCCCTCTCTTGACACTCTCGCCAAAGAGTGGAATAGTTTCTTGGCGCTTTCACCGACTCTCGAGACATGAGATGCTACTCCCATACGTTCATCGATGTCAACTCCTAGATATCTAACGCACTTAACCATTTTCATATTTCTACAGTTTAATGATGTCGTAGGAGGTTGACTTTAGTCAAATTTGCCTTTAATCTGCAGCATCACTGTTTTCTCTGCAGATAGTGACATTTTATTTGTATCGCACCATTTAATCATATTATTAATGGCGATTTGACCCTGGCGCTGAAGTTCAAGCCTCGAATTGCCGTGCACCTAGGATTGATCCCTGAGGACATCCTTTTGTTATTTCTTTAGATACAGAACCATACATATATACTGATAAACTTGCGATGACACTAGGCCACGTTAAGTTATTAAATGCTGCGGCAATGTCCAAGAATATGCCCATAAGTTATTTTGAACTTTGGATTTTGACAGTGTTTGTTAGGCGGACTATCGCATCCTCAGTAGACATGCTACGTCGGAAGCCGAATTGTTTGTCCGAGAACAGTCCGCTCTGTTCGATTCTAGGAGAAATACAAACCGCAAGTAACCTTTCTAGCAAGTAAGGACACTGGTGACCTCCTCCCACGGGGGGTCTTCACCATCTGATGTCCAACTGCGGTTGGCGGCGATCTCGCGCATTTCTGCTTGAGGCCCAGTAACGTCAGGTGTTTCGTCCGGCGGAAGCGAGTGTCATGCCACGTATCAGTGACGACTCCATTTGTCTCCCTGATGGTGTTCAAGACTTCAGGGGGCTTGTTTTGCCAGAGGTAAATTTGTATACAAGTCCACATGGGTCTTTATTCCTATGTTCCGTGACGTACCTTTGGAAACTACTTTGCTTAGCTATAAATACTTCATGGAAGTATTTGTTTTTTGCCGTTCTGAAGAGAGACAATTTCAACTCTTTTGCTGTTTGGTTACTCTCCTTTTGGTATGCTCTTCTGAGCTTGTGTAGAGGATCTAAGTTTTCTTAAACTAGAGTTCCACCAACTATTTAGCCTCTTTGCCGGTCTCTTCCTAGGAATTGAGCTGTTGCAGACACTGATCAGCTGCGATGAGATCAGCTCAACACGATCATCAATTTCGTCTATCGAGTTAATTTCAGGAAGTGTCCCTACACTGTCCCAAGAGCCGATCAGGTGTCTAGCAAATAGAAACGAATCAGCTATCTTTATGGCAAATCTCGGAGTTTTGATACTTGCAAGCGGACTATTCCAAGCGGACTATTTTAACCTTCGGTAATCTCTTTATAGGCACTGGTTCGGTGGCTACAAGACCCACGCTGCATTTGGTGTAGTAAGCAAGCGTTGCATCACGACATCACTGCGGTTGCCAGATCTCGATTACTGAGAGCCCGCTCGCTCACTCTTGACAGCCGCCGATACTGGGCATCCGATTCCCTGCACCGTAACGATGTTTTTCATGGTTGACTCCATTGTGTATTTAGATAGTCTATTGGCAGGTTTCTGCACAGCCGTCCCTAACATGGAGAACAGACACTTCCTAATCGTTGCGATTTTGGAAAAGGAGCAAATACCAGAAGATTGGAGTACTGAACTCATCAAAAGGCGACGGTCTGAAATGTGGAAGTTACTGCGGAATCGTGACGTTAAACAGAACCTATGCAAGGTTTAATGTAAAATTTGTACACGGCAGTGACTTTTTGGATATCTAATACATGAACCGTATTTTTAATTCTATAGGATGTCCATCCGAAAAGTTTACAATTTTTTTCTACCATTTAGGCGCATATTAATATTGACAGTTCATACTGGACACTCCGTGAAGTACGAACGTGGCAAATTAATCAATGGAAAAATTTTCGATTAAACAACGCGGCATATAAACCAAAGTGTGTGCAACTACATAGAGTCAGAACACCAGAAAATATTGCTGCTGTACGTGAAAGTGTACGTGATAATTCAACGACATCAAGCAGACACCGTGCGCCAGAACTTGGACTTCGAAGATCAATACTAACCAATATTTTGTTGCTTAAATACTTGGATTTATTCCCGTATAAAATTCAATTAACACAAGAGCTGCTATCTAGAGACCATTTGCGGCTCCGTACGTATGCAATTAAGATGCTGACGCTTGACATTGACAATCAGGATTTTTCTGAATAATTAATTATGAGTGACGAAGCTCATTTTCACTTAAGTTGACATGTAAACAAACAAACGTAACATGTACACTGAACAGAATGCTGCCGCACGATGTTGGAAACAGAAAAATTCCAGTTCAATCCATAGTATTTAACGATCTATGGTCCGATTTAATTCAAAAATAAAAATGCTATTTACTTTAGATACGACTCGTTTTGCCCTAAAACATAGTCTTTCTTAACAACTTTTGCGATTTTGAATACTGGGCTAATTTATTGGTTAACTATAAGCACGCAAATTGAATATTTTTTAGATACATATATTAAAAATACGAACTTGACTCAGGTGTTTGTTACATTTGGGTATAAATACATTGAAATTCCTCAAATAGCTCAATATTTATATTATGAATAAATTCGTAATAGTTTTGTATGTACGCACGTTTAAATAAATAAAACCCGTTTGAATCAACATCATGATAATAACAGAACATTTGTGAATTGTTATGTGTCATCCTATTTCCTAACACGTAATCAATCCGCTAGTAGTCAGAGATTGGAAAAGAACTTGCCGACAAGAAATAAATGATAAACGTCCCGCCATAGAATGATTGTGAATTTTAACCAAAAATTTACACTGTTAAAATTAAAAATTTTCCTGATAGATTGGTTTGTGGTGAAATTAAAAGAGTTTCAAATTATTTTAAGAAACTGATTATCTTAAATCCCTACGTACACTTTTGGTACCATTTGAAAGTTTAGAAAACTCCCTATTTCCAAATAAGATAATAAGTATCTCATAAATGGCACAGTAAATATAATCATAACTGAACTGAACCTGTCTTAGCTATCCTAAAGTACATCGGACGAACTTGTGAACATTTGAACGATCGGCAATCGAAACTTGAAAATTTTTATAGTAGGTCGCAGAGATCGAAATTGTTTTGCTCCACCAAACAGAGAATATCATTGAAAAACAGTAAGTTACACTCCACGTAAAGTTTCCTAAGTTCTTTGTTTGAAAAACCTCTTGTGCACTGTAAACTTTAATTCCTTATTCCAGTATTCCCCATAATTCCTACTCTCTTTATTCAATCATTCTCCACCCCAAGAATTCCTTTAAGACGGGTCAATTGAAAATGACAATACTAACGTATATATTTGAAAGAATATTCGCTAAAATATATCAGGTCCGATTTGAACCGACGGCTGTTTGAATGATAGCACTTGGTTGGGTGCCTCTAATCAATGAACCACCAACTAATAAATGGATAGCCGAGTGGTTACTTATAGAAATCCAACATTTTATTTATGGCTTTCCCTCACGCTTGTTTTCCCGGAGTTTTAAAGTTTTGAAAGCCCGCCTGGAAAAACCGTACCATCAATAATGAAACTGTTGCCATGAGTACGTACTTATCATGAGTTTTGAAAGGCTAATAAGATATTCTTGAAAAACAATTGATGGTGTCAACTCATGTAAATTGTAAAGTATAACGTTGAAATGTTTACACACCTGTGTGATGATGCGCATTGTTAGATTTCCACATATTTCAATTTTTTTGGCTCTTGTTTGTTTTCAAATTGTTACATCATTCAGCTTTAAATAAGCCTAAACTAGATCTAGCTCGAATAAAAATGTGTACCAGTGTAGTATAAAAGCACAACTTTTTTTTAAATTGCTTCAGTGTTTTACACAACTTCAAATTGAAATCAATTGTTTAATTTTAAACGTATAACCATGAAGATCGCAGCGATTTTATTCATCTTCGGAATGATATTGATTCAGGCACACATATTAGAAATAAAGCATCGTTAACAATTACTAACGGTTTTATATTTCAGATGACGTTCGCTTCAGATGAAGCCGCGGTTGAGAATCCAGAAAATGGCCGTCGCACAGCTCGTTGGATCGAATATACGAGCCAGGAAATGGCCTATTTGAAGGGTGGTCTTGCAGGATAAATAGTTTAATTGTAACGGTTGTTAGATAACAAAAGCTACCAATAAATGATCCAAGAACAGTTTTATTGAAAAAATATAATTTTTTTATTAATTTTAATTATTTATATAACGGCGAATTTTGACCTTGTTAAAGTTAGCCGAAAATTTCCAGCCGAAAGATAATACAGATAGTGTCATGACTATTTTTAAACTCTCTTTATACTCTCGCCCCTATCGATTTTTAAATTCCTATAAACTTAAATAATTTCTCCTTCACCCGAATGATGTAATCCGATCCTAAATTCTCCTAAATTCGAGTTCATGACTGATTTTTGCTGTATTCAAGACACTATCTGCATTATCTTTCGGCTGGAAACTTTCGGCTAACTTTAACAGTATCGAATTTCGGTGTATTTAAGATTACCTTAATAATTAGTTAAAGTAATATCGCCGTCAGTCCTAAACATATTAAGTTTATTTGACCGTTGGTATAAAAGATGTTTTACCTAATATTGCCCCATCGTGAACTTTAAGATCAAAAATTTACAATTGACCAATTGACAATTGACGACTGAGATCATGAAAAACTTTTGCGAAACGAATTACGGATGGTCTTTAAACAATAAATATCGAGAAAATAAGACATCTAAATCAAGAAAAAAATGAACTCGATCGATCATAACTCCATTTAAAAATAAGCTATTATCAAGACCATTACGTCTCCTAGAAAAATTCCTAAACTTACATTTATAAACTGTAACAAATGTTCCTTTTGGGGTACAGAATGGAACTTTCCTTATAAATTTGTGACCTGGAAAATTAGCACGGTAGTTTGGGTGGGTACAAAGATAACCAAAAAAAAAATTATCTATGCAAACATCATCAAAGACTCTCTCTCATCTCGAAAAACCCCAACGGAATTAGAAACGTAACATTATTTTATGGTTTCATAACAATATACAAAAGAAACGCAAATACGTATTTAAATAAATTTAATTTAGAACTAAACACTAGTAAATAAAGATTTTCTTTGCGGGCTAAGCTTTTTTACATGCAGGCTATATTAACGGCAGTTTGAATACGCTTATCAGGAAATAAGCAAAAATAAATCGGATGTCCTTCCCAAAACGTTACTTAAAGCAATGTGCTGTATTAATAAAATGATATATGGGTATCCAGAACTATAACAAAAATCATACACGTACGTTGGGCCAGGCTCAAAAGCTGAAAAAATATGCTAAAACAAAACTTAAAAATTTATATACAACTCTGGGGTGACATGTTCTATCATCACATTTTCGATACTTTATCGAAGTTTATTTCTCATTTTTCTAAACCAAAATGGACAACTGTTTCATTTATGAATTATTTCTTTTCTATTGCTATCACAACCTACTAGTACAAATGCGAACAAATTGTCTTTCTCTAATTTCGTTCAAGTATCGAAAACAAATTATTTCTTGATAGAAATGGAGTAGAACATCACAATTTTTCAATCTAGCAGCCTGGTAAATGATATAAAATGTAAAATAGTGTCACATTTTATTCTAAAGAAGCGAGACATAATCTACGATAAAATATCGAAAATGTGATGGTAGAACATGTCACCCCTGGGAAATATTATTTCTATTCGAATAGGAATGAAATTTGTGCCCAAAGTAACAGCAAACCGATTTTTTTATACTTTTATCGGTTGGTATAAAAATTAAGTAAAATCAAACTTAAGCATGCGATTCACTTTTATGAAAATATAAAACGCGTTTTCGACGTAAATATGTCTTATAATTCGGATTAATTTAGCATCGGAGTCAATTTCTTGTATCGTTGATTTATGTCATTTGATTCTTTATCCTTTATGCGATAAAAATATACTGTTAAAGTTAGCCGAAAGTTGCTAGCCGAAAGATAATGCAGATAGTGTCTTCGCTATCACAGCCTAAATATGGTAATGCAGCTATTGTTTTTGCTATCCCAACCGAAAAAATAAATTATAGCCGAAAGATACATTACTTTATATACCTAGTTCTATATTATTTATAATATATTTATTGGTTAGATTATAATCGTAATCTCTAAAATTTTAAGTAAGTCTGAAGGGGATAGGGGATGTAATTTGGTATATTGTACCAGAAAGTCCGGAATTTTCGAAACTAAATTAATGAAATGTTCTGTAACTTTTGAGTAACCCACTTTACCATCGATCCCACTATGCTTATTAGAAAGGTCATACACAATATACCAAATTACACCCCCCTATCGCCATCAGATTTGCTTCAAATTTCGCGTGGGTTTACCTAAGCCTATGACCTTTCTAATAAACATAGCTGGATCGATGGTAAAGTGGGTTACTCAAAAGTTACAGAACATTTCATTAATTTAGTTTCGAAAATTTCGGACTTTCTGGTACAATATACCAAATTACATCCCCTATCCCCTTCAGACTTACTTACAATTTTAGAGATTACGATTATAATCTAACCAATAAATATATTATAATTTATTAGAATTTAGGATCGGATTACATCATTCGGGTGAAGGAGAAATTATTTCAGTTTATAGGAATTTAAAAATCGATAGGGGCGAGAGTATAAAGAGAGTTTAAAAATAGTCATGACACTATCTGCATTATCTTTCGGCTGGAAACTTTCGGCTAACTTTAACAAGGTCGAAATTCGCCGTTATATAAATAATTAAAATTACATTTTTTCAATAAAACTGTTCTTGGATCATTTATTGGTAGCTTTTGTTATCTAACAACCGTTACAATTAAACTATTTATCCTGCAAGACCACCCTTCAAATAGGCCATTTCCTGGCTCGTATATTCGATCCAACGAGCTGTGCGACGGCCATTTTCTGGATTCTCAACCGCGGCTTCATCTGAAGCGAACGTCATCTGAAATATAAAACCGTTAGTAATTGTTAACGATGCTTTATTTCTAATATGTGTACCTGAATCAATATCATTCCGAAGATGAATAAAATCGCTGCGATCTTCATGGTTATACGTTTAAAATTAAACAATTTTTTAAGATTTCAATTTGAAGTTGTGTGAAACACTGAAGCGATTTTAAAAAAAGTTGTGCTTTTATACCGCATTGGTACAAATATTTATTCGAGCTAAAACTGGTTCAGGTTTATTTAAAGCTGAATGATGTAACAATTTGAAAACAAACAAGAGCCAAAAAAATTGAAATATGTGGAAATCTAACAATGCGCATCATCACACAGGTGTGTAAACATTTCAGCGTTATACTTTGCAATTTACATGAGTTGACACCATCAATTGTTTTTCAAGAATATCTTATTAGCCTTTCAAAACTCATGATAAGTACGTACTCATGGCAACAGTTTCATTATTGATGGTACGGTTTTTCCAGGCGGGCTTTCAAAACTTTAAAACTCCGGGAAAACAAGCGTGAGGGAAAGCCATAAATAAAATGTTGGATTTCTATAAGTAAACACTCGGCTATCCATTTATTAGTTGGTGGTTCATTGATTAGAGGCACCCAACCAAGTGCTATCATTCAAACAGCCGTCGGTTCAAATCGGACCTGATATATATTTTAGCGAATATTCTTTCAAATATATACGTTAGTATTGTCATTTTCAATTGACCCGTCTTAAAGGAATTCTTGGGGTGGAGAATGATTGAATAAAGAGAGTAGGAATTATGGGGAATACTGGAATAAGGAATTAAAGTTTACAGTGCACAAGAGGTTTTTCAAACAAAGAACTTAGGAAACTTTACGTGGAGTGTAACTTACTATTTTTCAATGATGTTCTCTGTTTGGTGGAGCAAAACAATTTCGATCTCTGCGACCTACTATAAAAATTTTCAAGTTTCGATTGCCGATCGTTCAAATGTTCACAAGTTCGTCCGATGTACTTTAGGATAGCTAAGACAGGTTCAGTTCAGTTATGATTATATTTACTGTGCCATTTATGAGATACTTATTATCTTATTTGGAAATAGGGAGTTTTCTAAACTTTCAAATGGTACCAAAAGTGTACGTAGGGATTTAAGATAATCAGTTTCTTAAAATAATTTGAAACTCTTTTAATTTCACCACAAACCAATCTATCAGGAAAATTTTTAATTTTAACAGTGTAAATTTTTGGTTAAAATTCACAATCATTCTATGGCGGGACGTTTATCATTTATTTCTTGTCGTCAAGTTCTTTTCCAATCTCTGACTACTAGCGGATTGATTACGTGTTAGGAAATAGGATGACACATAACAATTCACAAATGTTCTGTTATTATCATGATGTTGATTCAAACGGTTTTTATTTATTTAAACGTGCGTACATACAAAACTATTACGAATTTATTCATAATATAAATATTGAGCTATTTGAGGAATTTCAATGTATTTATACCCAAATGTAACAAACACCTGAGTCAAGTTCGTATTTTTAGTATATGTATCTAAAAAATATTCAATTTGCGTGCTTATAGTTAACCAATAAATTAGCCCAGTATTCAAAATCGCAAAAGTTGTTAAGAAAGACTATGTTTTAGGCCAAAACGAATATTTTATAAAATGAAATCGGGAGCAGTTAAATCGGACGACCGTGGAGGCTAATCCACATCACCAGATTTCGAAATTAACTGTTGTGGAAACATTTCTCTAGCAGTATGGCATGAGGCACCGTGTCCTGTAAGAACCACATGTTCACCAAACCATTGACACGCAATTTTGGTCCAAAAAAAGTTCCTTATCATATCACGATAACGCTCACCAGTAGTGACTGTAACAGCTGAACTATACGGTTTTTCGTAAAAATATTGTCCAATATCCAATGATTGATGAAGTCCAAGTTCTTGCGCACGATGTCTGATTGATGTCGTTGAATTATCTCGTACACATTCACGTACAGCAGCAATATTTTCTGGTGTTCTGACTATACGTTGTTGCACAGATTTTGGTTTATTTGTCACAGTCCCTCGTTCTTCAAATTCTTTGATAATCCGGTAAATTGTAGGCTTTGAAGGCACCATATTCCTTACGAAACATTCACGTAATTTTCTTAGTGTTAATGTAATAATGTAATGTGTCGTGTAAAAGATTTTTACTATTAAAACGCGTTGTTTAATCGAATATTTTTCCACGATTAAAGTGAGGTGATCCTGCTTATCAACCAAAGAGTCTCTGGTGACCGAGAAACGGCGGAATAACCAAACGCCAAGATCCTTCCAAATTATGTTCTCTCCATAAATCTCACTGGATAGGTTGGTAGCCGCTGCAAAAACCAGTCGTTATAGCAATGAGTGTACAACAAAACGAAATGTTTACCCCAGGTGGTACGCCAACTGCACAGTTGGCTAATCGACTCTCACACGAGGCAGACTCAATGGATTCTGGGGTAAGCCATTCATATACCAAGAATCTGTAGTCTAGGTGCTGCTAGACAAAAGTATCCCGCGACTTAGAGGAGATCGAAAATGCTGAACACATGGAGAACGTGAACCAAACCACCACGATGTTGCGCGAAAAAACGCTGATTTAAACAGATCGTTAGAAAACTTAATGCAAACCAATGGATAAGAAATTGCTATACTCAAAAATTAGAATCAACCAAATAAAATACAAAACGAGTCTGAAACGAGTTTTATACGAAGGCAAATTAAAAGAAACGTAAAAACAAAAAAAGAAAAGCAGAATTTATGCCTGAGGTGGAACAATCAACACAGTGCGTAAAATACTTCAACCCTAACGATCTGATTAGTCAGAACGAGAGGCCACTGTAACCAGTCAATTCACCCAACGTAATTAACCAAGGAAAAGTGCAGGAAAATCAACCTATACATCAATAGATACCTCCTCCACCAAATAACTTACTTAATGTTAGTGAATAAGAAACAAATAAAAAAAATAGTGAAGCTAGTTCCAAACGATAAATATAAAGCCAATGCACTGAATAATAACGTTTGGAAAGTAAATACACTTGACCCAGAAGCATATAGGATGTTATCAAACGCAATCATCGCTCAAAACATCGAATGGTTCACCTATGAAAATAAAGCTGAGCAACCAATTAAAGTCATGGCCAGAGGATTACGCATCATACATGCCAAAATGAATAAATAATTGTGGGACTTAGCCAGAAAGGAACCAAAATCCTAAATGCTGTGAACGTACTAAAGAAAAAGTCACTTAAAACGCAAATAGTGAAAGAGAAACACACAAAGTTGGCTTTCCCTACTCATGCTATCATTTGACCGAGTAAGAGAAGGCACAGCATAATGCACGAATGGCCAGCTAAGCGCAGAACGAAAATACCAAGAAAGCACTGAGTCAGGTAAACCATGTCCATGCAAGACATGGACCAAAAGAGTGTTTAAAAATTGCTACCTGGAATGCAAATGGCCTTGCGCAACGCATTTCAGACTTAGAAGTATTTCCAACCCACAAAAAAATTTATATTTGGATAATCTCAGAAAGCCATTTTAACAGAATCTCGTAGGCCAAAATACGTGAATATCAGTGCTATCAACCTCTATATCCAGCAGAAAGAGCTAGAGGTGTGACAGCAATCTTTATTAAGGATAATATATAACTCCACGAAGAGTTAAAAATAGAGGGGGAAGCATTGCATGTAGCTACTGTATCTATTGAACCCAAAAATAACAAGGGCTATACTATATCAGCAATCTAGTGTCCAACCAGATATCAATCATCAACCAAAAAAGAAGACTACATCAAAGGCAAAACAATAAAATGTGAGTTTCAGTCCAGTAGAAAGCCTATGGACCCATATAAAATTTCTGACCTTCCGGATTTCTATGTATTAAGCAGTTGAAAATGAAGAAGGGCTACCGTCAGACCATTCTCCAGTTTTAATGACAATAAGTGACACGTTAATAAGGAAAGCAAGCAATCCAACACTAACAAATAACAAAACAAATTGGGAACACTTTCTGCATAGCTATCCGAAGAAAGCGTCAATCACATGTGCAGATCTGGAACGCTTATATGATAGAATGAATTCGCAACAAATTCCATATTCTGATATCGCTAAGTACCTTGGCATGACGCTAGACTCTAAGCTCAGGTGGAAAGTGCATGTTAATAAGAAAAGGCACGATTTGAAACTAAAATTCAGACAAATTCACTAGCTTATTTCGAAGAAACTCTGAACTGACAACGTACAACAAACTGCTATTCCATAAACAAATCCTAAAATCTATGTGCGGATGTGTGGTAATTCAGATTTGGGGCTGCGCAAAGAAAACACAGTTAAGATCATACAAACATTTCAAAACAAAGTACTACATAGCATTGTGAATGCTCCTTGGTACATTAGAAATGGCAATCTCCATCGAGACCTAAAGCAAGGAGTCATGTACTGCGACTGCAGAAGGATCGCACCAATGGATGAAGCGCCTAAAAACGACAGAAACTTCAGAATTAATGGTTCTCTGAGTCACTAAAATCAAAAGACTAGCAGAGCTGGGATAACCCGATAGGTTTCATTAACGGTAATCTCAAATACACCGAAACAATCTTGGTTCGCCAAAAAATTAAATTTTAGTTCATGATGAGTTAAATAAAAAATTATATTTTTCAACAAAAATATTCTTGAATAGCGCTTTTATTAATTAGTTAACAACCGTTATAATCAAGCTACTTATCCCAAACCGCCACCACTAAGCGAGGCCATACCACTGCTCGTTATCATACGAACTATACGAGGATGAATTTCTGGAGGCTCAACCGCGAATTGAGGTGGCGCAATAATAGCAGCGAACGTCATCTGAAATATAAAACCGTTAGTAATTGGTATCGATACCTTATTTCTAATACGTGTACCTGAATCAATATCATCCCGAAGATGAATAAAATAGCTGTGAGCTTCATGGTTATGCGTTTAAAATTATTTGATTTCAATTTGAAGTTGTGTGAAACACTGAAGCGATTTAAAAAAAGTTGTGCTTTTATACCGTACAGTTACAAATTTTTATTCGATTTAGGTCTGGTTTAGGTTTACTTAAAGGTAAATTGTCATGAAAAAACAATTTGAAACAAACATGACCCAAATCGGTTGAGACATGTGGGAAAAATAAGTCTAACACGCGTCGTAACCAAAGGGTGTGTGAAATTATTTACGTTCCTTTACAATTTACATAAGTTTGTTTTGATAATCGAAAAATAAATATTAAGTTCACCATCTGGTTGGAGACGTTGTTGTTTATCATCAATTGTTTTTAGTAACATCTTAATATTATAATGGCCGTTCAGTACTCATTATAAGTACTCATGGCAAAGTTTCATTATTGATGGTAGAGTTTTTGCAGACGGGCATTCTTAACTTTTAAACTTCTAATAAGAAATCACTCCGCTCATCATGTTACCTATAAAACAATTAAATTGCGCCTCATTGTCGATTCATTTGGCGCATTATTGCGACCGAAAACTTGACGTAATTGACAAACTGTTTTTGCAAAACTTTCACCATTTTTGTAATGTGTTTTCGTTGTTAGTTTGAATACTTCTCCATATTCTTAAATCGCGTGGTCTGTACGTGACAACTCGTATTAGTAAAATGGCAGCAAATTTAAATCCGGCGCTTTTGTAGAGACACGCTTTACAAGTAATTAAGCCGAAATAGATGAAATAACTATTAAGTTGTAGGGTGCGCTGGTTATACAAGCACCTCGTAAAAAAAACCTGGTAGTAGGTATAAAATGCTAAGGGATGGAACCCAGAACTAAATATTCAATGGAGTCAACCAACCAAAACAAAGATTCAGTGCAGGGAATCGGATGCCCAGTACCGGCGGCTCTCGGGAGTGAGCAAGCGGGCTCCCAATCATCGAGATGTAGCGACCGCAATGATGTAGTAATTCAAAGCTTGGTTACTGCACCATATACAGCTACAAGCAATATCACTGAAGTCGTTAGTCTGGTGGGTGGTTCATCCAGTACGGTTGACGGAAGTAAAAACACCTTTACGGAATTTGACAATCCTTTCTTGGATGGTGACAAGATTACCTATAAAACCGTCTACCGCAAGTTCTGTTAAACGACCGTTTTCAACTCCAGTGTTGAATATGGAGCCAGAAGTGATAAACGACCCGATAAAAAAGCTCTCACAAAATCACAGTAGCGACACAAGCATTAAAGAGAGCACTAAACGCAATGTTCAATTGACACAAACTGGCACCGATCGCTATATTACAGTAAAACGGAAAAGGGATAGTCGAAAAACTGAAAACCAACTGATAAGTAAGAAATCAAACATCGTAAATTTCAAACTACCGCTAAACAACCGATTTGAAAAGTTCATCGAAAATGATGCGGAAGAGAGCCAAACTGTAAATGCAAATACGCAAGAACAGACTATTCGAAAATACAAGCCACCTCCAATCTGCTGAACATCTACCTTTCAAACCCTGTATTAATAGTATTCAGATTTTGGTAGCTGCGCCCTCTAGCGGTAAAAGCCGTGCGCACATATATCTTGCCATAACTTCGAAAATAACGGTACTTTGAATTTTTTTTTTATTTATTAACCTTAAATATTCACCTTTCTAACGTAGTAAAAACGAAAACAATATCTTGTAGAGAACGGAAAATACAACATTTTATGTATAGACACAATATTAAAAGTGCGAAAGCTGTCAAAACTGACATATCGAATAACAGGAATTTTGATTGTCAAAATAAAAAACAAAAAGCACTTTTGCATGCCAATATTACATAAGGAAAAAAAAAACAAAAAATTAAAATCTAAGAAACAAATTTTGAAAATTGCGAAAAATTCCCTGAAATATAATGAAATGACACATATATATGGGGTTCTCGATAACTTGCAGGTTCCCGTATAATTCCGGATGGTCAACAATTTTTTTCCACAGTATCTTATAGCCTGTTTCATTAAAATCTGGAGAATTTATATCAATATATTTAGCTGACAAGCTCTTCTTATTACCTGTTCAGTAATCTCTTCTAAAGTATCACAGTATACTCGGGATAACGTATCCGGCACAACATTCTCGCGACCTCGCTGATGCTCTATCAAAAAATCAAATCCTTGCAGCTTTAACCTCCAGCGTGCAAGCCTGCCTGTCAAGTCTTTGTGACTCATTAGCCATTTTAGAGCCGCATGATCAGTGATCACCGTATAGGGAAATCCTTCTATATAAGCTCTGAATTTTTTATGGATTTTAAAACCGCGAGGCATTCTAATTCCGAAATCAAATAGTTTCGCTCTGCCTTATTTAATTTGGTAGACATAAATGAAATTAGTTGTTCGTAACCTTCTGGAATAAAGCGCCACCTAACCCTTACGTACTTGCAGCTTTAACAGCTGCTTTAGTTTGCCGAAGGCGGCTTGGCTTTCATCGGTCCAATGGAAGGGTTGGTTTTTCTTCAACAAAGATGTAATCTGTGCAGTTACATCAGTGGAATTTGGTACAAACCTTCGGTACCAGCCTACCATACCCAAGAAGTGCCGTACCTGTTTAACTGAAACTGCAGTCACCGAAAATTCACGATCGCCTCAATTTTTGACGGATAACCACGTAGTCCATCTTCACCCACTAAATATCCCAAATATTTGATTTGACGCATCATGAAGTGACTCTTGCTCATATTCACCGTTTGACCCGCATCTCTCAATTTCCCGGAAATAATCTTTAGTAAGTTCTAATGTTGATGGAAGACGACACATCGAAGCAAAAGCATTACATAAGCCAAATGGCATTACACAAAATTGATATCGCCCTGGTATCAAAAAGGCGGGTTTCTCTTTGAAGTCTTATATGTTAAGGGTATTTCCCAATACGCGTCGTTCAAACCTAAACTAGTAATATATTTTGTATCCCCCGAGACGCCCTAATAAACGTCTTTTGTAGTTACTTGATTCAGCTTTCTTGAATCGAGACACAGTCTTTTCTTGCCATTCGGTTTTGGAACCAACAAAACAGGCGAGCTCTGTAGACACTGTTGCTCTCTTCTATGACTCCTTTATCCAACATTTCGTTAATAATTTGATCCATACCGAGTTGTATGGCTGGAGGTACCGGATAGTGCCTCTGCTTAATCGGCTCATAATTCCCCACGTCAATCTTATGTTAACCCTGCTTTTCGAAAGATGGAATCGAGTTCTTAACTTCGTTGAGACATAACTCTTGGAATTCGGTTAAATGATGAGTCATGGCATCTGGTTCGCTTACTGTTTCGTCCACTTGCATCGTCATAGGGACAATATTAAACGCATTCCAAAAATTTATACCGAGATAAAGTTCTCCGCGTAACGAAGGTACAATGAATATCCGAATGGTATTGGAGAGCGTTTCATATGTGACCGTGGCATTAATTCTATGGAACTTAATGTTATATTCTTGTAAAAAGCTTAAAGCTTTGTTCTTCAATCCTCTTTTACGAATTCCATTCACTTTCACCTCTACGTATGGTCTTATATCCGATTTAGAAAGGTTAATTTCATTAAGTATTAATTTTGTACATTCTTTATGTAGTTTCCGTTTAAGCTGAATATACAACACGTTACGGTGTTTGCCCTTTATGAGTTGACAGACGGCTCTCCCAATCTTTGTGAATGACATTTTAAACACACGGCATTATCGGAGAAATTTAAATTTAACTTTATGGGTTTTGGCTCGTTTGGATTGAACTGGGTTGATGGTTGGAATTCCCCGATAGCATTGCCCCAGATTGCATTGCGTTCGATGGCCTGTTTTCCGATTGGGCTGCTCTAGCTCTACAGACATCGCAAAATGGTTTGATGACGCCTGGTTTCCCACATCCGAATCAAAATATCTTATTAATTACCTTAGAACAATCCTTAAATGAATGTCCTATATCTTGGCAGTTCCAGCAGTTAATAAATTCGTTTGGCGTATTTCGCTCACAGGTGGAATAAATCGACGTCGATTGTTATCGAATAGTTTCCGAGGATCATGACCTGATACAGACATTCGAACCGTTTACAGGCAATTCGTGGTTCTTTGATACAATTGTATTGGTGTAGTAACACCTGCGATTTGAGTTCTGCCAGCAGATTCGATTGGATTGTTTTCAATAGTTGAAACTCGGTAAACGGTTGCTTTAATCGATAATTACGGGTTTCCATTTCTAGCACGTAGTCGTCTATGGAGAAGGTTGTTTGATGCCGTTGCTGTAACGCTAATCTCTCATTGTCATCTCCGCCAGGATCCGAGAATCTTGAAATTAAAGCTGGTCTAATTTTTGGCCATGTTACTTCAATGTTATTCCTCATAAACAGCAATATCCAAGTTTGAGCTTGGACCTCCACACAATTACAGATGATTCGATGTAGTTGATTAACGGAATATCCGGGATAGGCGCGTATGCAATCTCCGGCCGATTAAACGGTTGGTTATTTAATATCTGTTTTTGAGGTCTCGCCAATGGATCCCAATCTGTAAATCTAGGTCCCCCTGGTTCCGCTTTACTGAACGATATGTTAAATGGATTTGGTAATATTGTAGCACCATTATTTAACGCTTTTGGGCTGTGAGGCCCCCGCATTATTCTTGGAGCAACCAGGGCGACATCTCTAGAGCCCACATTCTCCAGGACCGCAAGATCTTAGGTATGAATTATCTAAAACTCTATCTTCATCTCGGTCTTCTTTCGCCGATTAATTCTTAAGTAGGAAGTCCTTAAGTGGATGTAGTTCTTCATCTAACGATCTAGCTACAGCAGAATTGCAAACGATTACCTTTTCGACTGGCTTTACCTCCGCGTTGAGTTGAGATTCTATATAGTTTTTTAAATTTTGGCAAGTGCGTCGAAGACTAACAATCATTTTGCCGATATCATTGGCTTTTTCAAACAAATGTTTTTCACGTGTCCAATGCTTCCGTTAGCAGAGGTAAAGGGGCGTTGGTTGTATATTTGTCAGATACTTGGAGAAGTGATAATGTCATATTTGAACATAGTTGCACCTCCCTTAAATCAGCATTATGGCTTACATGCAAATGATGAAGTTGAAACGCAGGTCCTTTCTCTTCATTTTGCCAACATTTTATGAGTACGATATAAAAGCACAACTGACTCATTCTTAGTCTCCTTTATAAGTAGTTTGTTGCACAAGTTGTTTATGATGCTTTGCCTTCAGGGGCTCTAGTTCTCTGCTAATTCATACGAGCTCTTCTTTTTTTTAACCAACTCTCTTACTTCAATTTTATAGTATATACATTTTTGTAATATTCCTTGCTGATCAGGGGTACTTTTCGTACACTTTAATTGGGATATAAGCGTTCCAGGTTACAAGCATTCCCAATTTGTTTTGTTATTTGTTAGTCTTGGATTGCTTGCTGTCCTTATATTAACGTGTCACTTATTGTCATCAAACCTGGAGAATGGTCTGACGGTAGCCCGTTTTCATTTTCGATTGCTTGATACATAGAAATCCAGAAAGTCAGAAATTTTATAAGGTCTAAGTAAGACCGAAGAGTGGTCAGAAGATAATTCTAAAAGTATGGTTTAGCCTGGGCTATTGCACGGTGTGACTGCAAAATCAACGAAGACAGGAATTTTTCGAGTATCAGTAGGCCAATAAGTTGGATGTGTAGAATAACATTCAATATTTGACGTTCTCTTTTGACGTCCGAGCGAAATCAACACATATAGCGAGGTTGCTTCAATTTCCTCAGTACTATATTCATTTAGAATATAATGGCTAAACCGCTGTTTTATAATAATAGCAGTTCCTACTCGACGTGTGTCCAAGGGATGTTTCGTAACATATTCTTCGTAACCATTTATTCTAAAATTCTGTTTATCGGTTAAATGAGTTTCAGAAACTAGCATAAGATGAATTTCGTGTTTCACTTTAAAAGTTTTGGTTTGGTGTAGTTCAGTGCGTGCCCGACGCACATGGATATCATCAACTTGCAATACTTAAGTCCTCGAGTAACCATTTCTTGGCTGTATAAAAACTGTATTGGTATACGGACGTTTTATTTGGTTCTTCAACAGTTATGTGTCTGTGTATGGATGCGGCACCTTAATTAAGTATTGGAAGAATTCCTTTCCTTTCCAAAATGCTTTCGGATAGATCCAGTTCAACTTGCGCAACAAGCGCGGCCTGGATTTCGGTTGTTTCAACTTGGACATGTCTTTAATAACGACAGAAAGACCCTTTGAAAACTTCAATCCTAAGATGTCAATCCGAATGTATAACAGTTTCTATTGTGAGCATCGTAATAATTAATGACTTCTCTATAGTTGTTGAACTCGTGTATTTGAATTTTTACTTCGTGTGTTTTGTCACGAAGTAAGTTAGTTACGTGGAATGTTTTTACATTCGTTCGCACGCTTGATTTGAGTTCTTGCACCATCTTGTTTGTGTCGACTTCACGCTATAGTAGATTAGATGCGGCTTTTATTTTGGACTAGCCTGTTCACCACTTCTGCCTTCATTCAACATTGAAGTTGAAATTGATCGTTTGACCCATACTACTTCTTATGATTGATTGTTCAGGATTGTTCAATTCCTTATAGGTATGTTTGCACTTCCATCAGCCGTACTGGATGGATCACCCACTGTCTCGTATCGAGCACAATATATGGGTGGACTGTATTTGGACTGGATGATGATCACGATGATAAGAGCGATACAATGAAAAGCACAAGATTTCCAATTTGATGAGGTATTCACAACTACTTCTATATTTTATTATAACATTTATTTTTGCACAACTTTTTTGATTGACTTCCAAAAGAATAATGGCTGAATTTTGCAAGATGACATCTAATATTTTTCCGTATACAACATATGCAAGGTTTAATGGAAATGTAACACTCGGCAGAGTGACTTCTTTCACCAAAAGCAGCGTGGCATACATTCCTTGAAAATGACGGTGTGTAATTTGAGCTGGAGTGTCCATTGGACTATATTTTTACGAAAACCCGAATGGTTCAGCTGTTACAGTCACTACTGGTGAGCGTTATCGTGATATTATAAGGAACTATTGAGAACTTAGAGAATTGCATGCCAATGATTTGGTGAACAGGACTGTGCCACATGCCATACTGCTAGAGAAACCATTAGAAAAGTTTCCACAACAGTTAATTTCGAAATATGGTGATGTGGATTGGACTCCAGGTCAACCGATTTAACTGCTCCCGATTTATTTTTATGGGGTTAAATTAAAAGTAAGGTATATGCAAATAAACCTGATAATGTTGAACAACTTAAAAAGAATATTAGAGAAGAAATTAACAGATGATATGTGAAAAAGTGATGAAAAATGTAATCAAAAAAGCCTGCATGTGTAAGGCTAATAGTCCAAACGCTAAATAAACGATCTATAAACATTAAGTTTATTTTTTTTATTTAAAAGAATTTTATAGGCAAAAACAAAGAAGCAGTAAACTCTTCGGATGGACACCCTATATATTTCCTTTCTTAGAACAACATGAAAATGTATTTCCGGGTAAACCTCACAACTTATGGAAATAAGCTTGTGTAAACATGCACTTTATAAATCTCTCGATCCGAACTAATTGTCACATGCATATTGACAATCTTGAAATCGATTCAAAAGACGCGGATTAAATAGCGTGCACGCGCAAAATAAAATCACGCGCAAAGCACGCAAAAACCACGCAACTTGAACATTTCTTAGATATATTAAAAATATGAACTTGACTCAGGTGTTTCTTAGATTTGGGTATAGATACATTGAAATACGTAATAGCTAGTTATTTATTTAAACACACGTTTAAATAAATAAAAACCGTTTGAATCAACACCATGAGAATAACAAAACTTTATAGAACCATATACAGCTTTTAAAAAATAACTTTTATTTGTGAATTGTTATGCGTCATCCGTTTTCCTAACATGTAATCAGTCCGCTAGTGGTCAGAGATTGGAAAAGAATTTGCCCAACAAGAGAAATAAATGATAAACGTCCCAGCATAGAATGATTGTGAATCTTAACCAAAAATCTACACTGTTAAAATTAAGAAATTTCCTGATAGATCGGTTTATGGTGAAATTAAAAGATTCTTAGACTATTTTTAATCAGTTTCTTAAATCCCTACGTATACATTTTTGGTATCATTTATAAGTTTAGAAAGCAGATTTATTTGCAATACAATCGAATAACCGAAATTCGAAAGATGTTCGTTCCGAGTTAGGCGTTTAAACGTAAAAGTTTCTTTAGACAAATTAAAATTATCCTAAATAGATCCCGTCCACCATTCACATAGAACTATTACCGACCTATCCGATCTTGTAGGCGAGGCTCAGTAAACATTTCTGTAACTTATAAATGACACAGTAAATTTTATCATAACTGAACTAAACCGTGGGAATAGCGATCACAAAGGTGAAAATTCTTTTGCTCCGCCAAACAGAAAATCGCAAAAATTCTTCCATCAATAATGAAACTTTGCCATGAGTACTTATAATGAGTTCTGAACGGCCATTATAATATTAAGATGTTACTAAAAACAATTGATGATAAACAACAACGTCTCCAACCAGATGGTAACAATAATATTTATTATTCGATTATCAAAACAAACTTATGTAAATTGTAAAGGAACGTAAATATAATTTTACTCACCCTTTGGTTATGACGCGTCTTAGACTTATTTTTCCACATGTCTCAATTTATTTGGGTCATGTTTATTTTCAAATTGTTTTTTCATGACAATTTACCTTTAAGTAAACCTAAACCAGACCTAAATCGAATAAAAATTTGTGACTGTACGGTATAAAAGCACAACTTTTTTTAAATCGCTTCAGTGTTTCACACAACTTCAAATTGAAATCTTAAAAAATTGTTTAATTTTAAACGCATAACCATGAAGTTCACAGCTATTTTATTCATCTTCGGGATGATATTGATTCAGGTACACACATTAGAAATAAGGTATCGATAATAATTACTAACGGTTTTATATTTCAGATGACGTTCGCTGCTATTATTGCGCCACCTCAATTCGCGGTTGAGCCTCCAGAAATTCATCCTCGTATAGTTCGTATGATAACGAGCAGTGGTATGGCCTCGCTTAGTGGTGGCGGTTTGGGATAAGTAGCTTGATTATAACGGTTGTTAACTAATTAATAAAAGCGCTATTCAAGAATATTTTTGTTGAAAAATATAATTTTTTATTTAACTCATCACGAACTAAGATCTGAATACCATATACGTTCAGATAGATTTTAGGATTTGTTTATATAACAGCATTTTTTTATGCGTTGTCAGTTTGGAGTTTCTTCCAATAAGCCAGTGCATTTTTCTGAATTTTAAATTTGAAACGAAACGATGTTTGAATTTCATTAGTACTTTTATTCTTACCGAGGCAAAGTGTTAATTTCGCCTCTCCTATGTAGTTGATGAATTATGAATACGTAACTTTATGGCCCTTGCCATATAACTCATCCAAAATAAATGTATTCATCGAAAACGTAAATAAATGATGAACGTAGGAAATTAGTTGTATCAAATCGGTCAATGGTAAACATAGTTCCTTTTTAAATAAAAAGATAACGAAAATAAAAAAATATATAAAATATATAATTATTTGTAACCAAATATAACTAAATATTAGTGTATTGCTATATATAGTGAGTGACTTGCGTGATCGATCAAGCACCTAGTAATCCTGGTTTATATATTTGCTCAAATCTGTGACGCGCTCACAAAAATTGGATTAGGTGAGGTTATACGCCCAGCGCACCATCTGAAATATATGCCAAGCGAATCATTTAATTAATGTGTTGTTCTAAAATATCTTTTAGTTAAAGTACGATAAATTGTGTGATCGCAAACAAATAAAGCACATAAAACGAGTCGATTTGATGCTGTTTAAGATAGCAGAAAATTTCCAGCAGAAAAACGTGTTTTGCTATTCACCGCTAGAGGCATCATGATCACAAAAATGAAATTTTTTCTGCTGATATTTTCCGAATCCTGCAGAAAATTTTTGGAATTTTTATGAAAATTAATAATTATCAGCAGAAAGTTTTATGAAAAACCAAAGAATTTATGAAAAAGAAGAGAAAATTTTTGTTTAAACGTTTTGAAGCAAAGAACGTTAATTTTCTTTGAAAAACGATTTGCGTATGTATAGTGTAAAGACTCTCAAAATATACAAAAAATACCATAATCATCATTATGCAAATACAGGGCAACATCAAAAAAATCGACATCGTGATAGCACTCCTTACATTTTTGAAGTCATTTTATTGTAAAATGTTTTCAGTTTTTTAACAAAAGTGTTAGAAAAACCCCCCTGTAACTACCCTGGGTGTATGTTTTTATGGTAGCCTAGATCATAACCTATATGCATGAGCAACATAAGATTCACACCTGCCGTCAGTAACCTTCCATACATTTTTGAATTCATTTTATTGTAAAATGTTTTCAGTTTTTTAACAAAAGTGTAAGAAAAACCCCCCTGTAACTACCCTGGGTGTATGTTTTTATGGTAGCCTAGATCATAGTCTATATGCATGAGCAATATAAGATTCTCACTTGCCGTCAGTAACCTTCCATACATTTTTGAAGTCATTTTATTGTAAAATGTTTTCAGTTTTTTAACAAAAGTGTTAGAAAAACCCCCCTGTAACTACCCTGGGTGTATGTTTTTATGGTAGCATGTATGGAAGGTTACTGACGGCAAGTGTGAATCTTATGTTGCTCATGCATATAGACTTTGACCTAGGCTACCGTAAAAACATACACACAGGGTAGTTACAGGGGGGTTTTTCTAACACTTTTGTTAAAAAACTGAAAACATTTCACATTAAAATGACTTCAAAAATGTATGGAATGCTACTGACGAAAGGTGTGAATCTTATGTTGCTCATGTATATAGAATATGATCCAGACTACCATAAAAACATACACACAGGGTAGTTACAGGGGAGTTTTTCTTACACTTTTGCTAAAAACTTCAAAACATTTTACAACAAAATGAATTCAAAAATGTATGGAAGGTTACTGACGGCAGGTGTGAATCTTATGTTGCTCATGCATATAGGTTATAGGTTATCTAGTCTACCATAAAAACATACACCCCGAGTAGTTACAGGGGGGTTTTTCTAACACTTTTGTTAAAAAACTGAAAACATTTTACAATAAAATGGCTTCAACAATGTATGGAAGGTTACTGACGGCAGGTGCGAATCTTATGTTGCTCATGCATATAGGTTATGATCTAGTCTACCATAAAAACATACACCCAGGGTAGTTACAGGGGGGTTTTTCTAACTTTTTTGTTAAAAAACTGAAAACATTTTACAATAAAATGAATTCAAAAATGTATGGAAGGTTACTGACGGCAGGTGTGAATCTTATGTTACTCATGCATGTAGGTTATGATCTAGGCTACCATAAAAACATACACCCAGGGTAGTTACAGGGGGGTTTTTCTAACACTTTTGTTAAAAAACTGAAAACATTTTATAATAAAATGACTTCAAAAATGTAAGGAGTGCTATCACGATGTCGATTTTTTTGACGTTGCAATGTATTTGCATAATGATGATTATGGTAATTTTTGTATATTTTGAGAGTCTTTACTCGCAACGTCTGATACGCAAATCGTTTTTCAAAGAAAATTAACGTTCTTTGCTTCAAAACGTTTAAACAAAAATTTTCTCTTCTTTTTCATAAATTCTTTGGTTTTTCATAAAACTTTCTGCTGATAATTATTAATTTTCATAAAAATTCCAAAAATTTTCTGCTGGATTCGAAAAATATCAGCAGAAAAAATTTCATTTTTGTGATCATGATGCCTCTAGCGGTGAATAGCAAAACACGTTTTTTCTGCTGGAAATTTTCTGCTATCTTATACAGCATGTCGATTTGGTGCTTTGCAGCGAATACCGTGCGCCTGAAGACCGTTCGGTTGAAAAAAACAATTGGAAGGAAAATCCGTGACCTTCGTTGCGTGTACTCGTATTCCGTTGGCTTGAGGACGGTGGTGTGATTATATATACATATTTACGCGCCACCGTCTTAATATAGGAAAACCATCAAAATACGGCTTCCGCAAAGCTCATCATCTTCTCCGGATGACCAGCGCTTTTCTTTATTATTGATTACGGAAACATCTGTCTGAACATCCCTCAAACAAATAATTACACGCACCAAATGGGGAATTATTTTTTTTTTTAGATTTAAGTTTTGTTAAGTGATATTGTTTTCTATAGAAATTAATTATGTATCGTTACCTAAGCGTAGCTGTATCTTTCAAAGTACAATTATGTAAAAGGTATTTTTTCTAAATAATTCCGTGAATAGTTTTAGTGAACCCTAGTTAAATCATTAATTAAGTGATCTAGGTAATTTAATTATTTTTATTTTCTAAGCTACTAAAATTATTGTTACTTTTTTTTGGTGTAGTGCAAATAATTCCGGTGGTTGCAATTTCAAATCCGGTAATTGAACTACCATTTTAATTCTTAGGATATACGCACATATATACATCTACCATCGCCTGCACTCCAGCAGTGAAGCGCTTTACAGTTCGGTGTGTGCGGGTAAGTTTCTTGTTAAATCCTTATTATTTTGGATTGGTTATTTAATTTATTTGAATGCCTGAAATTGCTATCACTTGTAGAGAGTAATATTAATTATGAATGAATATGACCGTTATTTTTTTGTTATTACAATAAATGAATTTGTTTATAATGATTTAAAGTGATTTCTTAAAACGGGGTAATAGAAGGGTCTGGATTGGAAGAAAAAGGGTATTGTTTCGATGTTTTTTTTTCTGATGTGTTTGTGTGATTTTTGAAGCAGCTGATGACAGTCTTGGAATCTCCCATGACTCACAGCCACACCGATTTTAGCTATAGCGGGTCAATGGCTGCTACGGGATTCCAGATTCCTTGACTCTGTTAACGGTGCTATTTCATCATAGTTCCGTTACAAATTCAGTTCTTGCCTTTTCTTATTAATATGCACTTTCCACCTGAGCTTAGAGTCTAGCGTCATGCCGAGGTACTTAGCGATATCAGAATATGGAACTTTTTGCGAATTCAATCTAATCGGAATAAATTCTAATTTCCTATACTTGTAAAGTTGATATGTGTTGATTTCGATTCGTTAAGTGTTATTCTTCATTTTTTTTACCAGTTATCCACTATAATCATAGCATTTTATAATTTCGTTGTGGACTCAACAATACTAGCATCGGTGGTCATAACAGCTGTGTCACCAGTAAGAGGAACGTTTACTGGTTCAAGTTTTTTCTATGTTTGGTAGATCATTTTGTATACAGAATGTATAATACGGAGCTAGAACATTGCCTTGTTGAACCCCTGGCAATATTTTCTTTATAGTTTTGAGTATTCCCCTTGCTGTCTCAAAATCCCGAATCGAAATTACAAGATTTCTTAGCTATTTGAAATGAAAATCAGTTTTTACAATGGGTATGGGATTTTTAAATGGGATTTCTGTAAGGAAACCCTTATTTTTAATTCCTCTCTTATCTAAATGCAATCTATCCCGATAAATTAGGTACACTCGCAAAAATCAAGTTTCTGCCTGTCACCATAATTTGTTTATTACGATTATTATACATAATTTAATTTTCGATCTAGATAAATGAAAATCGCGTTAAATTTTGTGTCTGACTACGGCATCAGATCCCTACGTACCCTTTTGGTATCATTAAAAATTTTAATAAAATTTCCTAACATTTCTAAATAAGCTAATCAGCCAATTTATTTAAAATACCATGAGATGAATAACCAAAACTCTAAAGATGGATTCAGAATTAGGCGGTTTAAGTTTAAACGTAGGAGTGTCTTTAGACAGATTAAAAATGATCCTAAATAGATCCCGTTCACCACATGCATCAAAGTTCTACTGAGTTAACCAGACCATGTAGATGAAACTCAGTGAAAATCTCTGTGGCTCATAAATGGCACTAAAATACATCGGATGTACTTGTGAACATTTCGACGATCGACAATCAAATCCATCCACCATATAGAAATATCATTACAAAGTTAGGCATTTACGCGTCATCTACTAATTTTTACGTGTCTGTGTCGACTACTCGTGGACATCGTCAATAGTTCGTAGACAATGTCGACTAATTGTGAACAATATGGGCTACTCGTAAACAATGTCGACAACTACTTGTAATCCACGCCAGTAGTGATTGTATGATCCACATATTATGAACTTCAGTTTCCGGAGCTTTTTTAGGTTAGGTTTCAAAGGTTCACACTTAGGCAAAATTTGGTCCATTGTGATACCACGCGTTCACGCCACATGTCAACCTGTACGTTGACGTGGACGGTGGGTCGGCGCTGAATTCTGCACTCCATCAGAGGATCTTAGTTGTGTTTATTAACATCACCGATTGTAATCGATGATGAAAATTCGATTTGCATCCACCCTCTGATGGGGTTCGAACCAAGTACCTCCCGGTCCAAGTGCCGAAGCTTTAACCACTGCACCACTTGTCCAGTTCCGGAGCTTTTAGTTAATGGAGTTTATTATTATTATAAAATATATTTCCAAGTAAGTTATACCGATTTTTTCGACTAAATCACTGTCTAAACAAAACTGCCGTTGGCTTGTACTAGAGATTTAATATTAGGTTGGTCAGTAAGTTTTATCGTTCGATAAGAGATAGCGCTAGTATAGGTTCATCGTTTTATTTTTCTAAAAATGGTACTATTTTTTTATGAATACGTGTGAAATTTCATGTAGATCTGTCTACTCTCATTCGTATGTTAACAGCTCTTCAACGTTGACGTGTCACAGTATTTTTTTATAATGGAAAACATTGAACATCGTGCCGTGATAAAATTCTACTGTCTCAATTGAAGGTGTAGCACTAAAACATATTCATGAACGTGAACGGCATGACACGTCAACTTTGAACAGCTACGTTAATATACGAATGAGTTGACAGATGTACTTGAAACTTCACACGTGTTCGTAGTATCATTTTTAGGCTCCCCGAATTAAAAAAGGTTGACTTAAAAATGGTGTTTTTTCAGACTTAAAACCAGTGTTTTTATTTCATTTTACAATTGACTTAAAATCTGTAATGAAAACGAAATAAAAAAGCTGACTTTATTTTAATGACATAAAATATGTCTTTTTAAGTCATTTTGAAAATGAAATAAAATGTGTATTTAAAATTGAAATAAAATGTAAAAATGTACTACAGTAAAAGCCCGATTATCCGGCATCCAATTAGCCGGAACACTCAGTTAACCGGAATTGTATTTTTTAGGATTTTTATTTGCTTTTTTCTCTTTCATTTTTCTTTCAATTCATTTTGAAATTTGAAATTTTTTTTGCAATTTTATTTAATGGAAGCGTTAGTTGAAAATTTTAAATAGCTTTAATTTTCATATTACTGCAAAAAGCCGGTTTTGCGGCATCCAATAAACCGGGACACTCAGTTAACCGGAAGTTTAATTTTTAGGATTTTTTTTGTGTTTTTCTCTTTCTATACGAGTAGTCAAAACGGTCAATATGATCAATATTTTACTAACCTATCTATGAAACACGACTTTATACATTCAATTAAAATAGAATAATGTATAAAACAGAAATAAAGTAAAGGAAAGTCTATTATCTGTGAATCCCCGAATAATAAAAAAAATAATTTCCCTTGTGAATGAGAAAAAGTAAAAAAAAAAACTAAAAATTAAAATTTCGGATAACTAAGTGTTCCGGATAATCGGGCTTTTACTGTAATATGAAAATTAAAGCCATTCCAAATTTTCAACTAATGCTTTCATTAATGCTTTCATGTGCAAAAAAATTGCAAATTTCAAAATGAATTAAAAAACGCATTTTAATTCATAATTAATACACGAATAATAATTCACAAATGAAATTTATGAAATACATGATTTGTTTGTTTCTCTACAATACAACAAAAAGAAGAAAAACAAAAAAAAACATGGAATTTTCCATGCATTTCAACGCATCAATAACTCGGTTGACCCAACCATCAATTTAGTTAGTATACGAAATCTAAACAGATATGTCGGCGTGAGGCGGCAAAACTGATGGTTAGTTCCATTTATTCGGTAACTTTTAATTAAACCTCAGCAAAATTTTAATTGTGCCATTTAATCACCCAGTAAAATTACAGACCTGCTACAAGTTTATTTTGAATTTTATTGATGTTTTATTGATTTTTTTTTTAATCGATAAAATTTGTGCTTGGTTCCTACCAAGGTTTATTTGGAGAGACTGAAGCGGATGACAGAAATGGACCCTTGATTAAATCGGACTATCTGGAAAGTATACATGAATTCAATTTCATCGTCGGTCAAAGCTGTGATTGGTTTTTAATTGCGTAAATGTAATGTAAAGTTCTCATTTCCCATGTTCTTTGTATTAAAACACACTTGACTAATTCTTTTGGTACCGATCAAATGGCACAGTGGTTAAGCTTTGACTTTTGGATCGGGAGCAGCGGCGTTTTCTAGTGATGTTCTACACGTTCGATGAACCACTAAACAATTTTTGATTTTTATTCTAATTCTAAAAGTTTTATTTTTATTACAGAAAATTTTATTTTTATTATAAATTTCTAATATAATTTTCTTAATTAATTACTATTATTTTAATTATTTCGGGTGATCAAAATCCGAAGCAGAACACCTTGAGAGCACAATCAGGACACGCCACTGCTATACCTATATGTCATGTCAGTTGGAAATCTCTCGGTACTGACCAATCCTCGATACAGTGAATGTGTAAATTCCATTTGCAAAGATTGAACAACTTCGGGGTCAATAGCAAACGGGTTTACCTCATCGTATTAAAATGGGGTTAATTTTTATTTGTTTAGGATATCTTAAGCTAACTAGAAATATGTGCCATGTCAGTTGGATATCTCTGGGTGCTGGCCAATCCTTGATTTAGTGAATGTGTAAATTCCATTTGCAAAGATTGAACAACTTAGGGGTCAATAGCAAACGGGTCTACCTCATCGTATTAAAATGGGGTTAATTTTTATTTGTTTAGGATATCTTAAGCTAACTAGAAATATGTGCCATGTCGGTCGGAAATCTCTGGGTACTGGCCAATCCTCGATACAGTGAATGTGTAAATTCCATTTGCAAAGATTGAACAACTTCGGGGTCAATAGCAAACGGGTCTACCTCATCGTATTAAAATGGGGTTAATTTTTATTTGTTTAGGATATCTTAAGCTAACTAGAAATATGTGCCATGTCAGTTGGATATCTCTGGGTGCTGGCCAATCCTTGATTTAGTGAATGTGTAAATTCCATTTGCAAAGATTGAACAACTTAGGGGTCAATAGCAAACGGGTCTACCTCATCGTATTAAAATGGGGTTAATTTTTATTTGTTTAGGATATCTTAAGCTAACTAGAAATATGTGCCATGTCAGTTGGATATCTCTGGGTGCTGGCCAATCCTTGATTTAGTGAATGTGTAAATTCCATTTGCAAAGACTGAACAACTTAGAGGTCAATAACAAATAGGTCTACCTCATCGTATTAAAATGGGGATAATTTGTATTTGTTTACGATATCTTAAACTAACTAGACATATGCCATGTCATTTTGAAATCTCTGGGTACTGGCCAATCCTCTCTCTCTCCCTCCCTATCTTTTTCTTGCACTATATCCCATCAAGGGATTTGGCCGCCTCAAATGGTTTCATAATCAAATTTTCATTTCGGATAATGAGTGATTAATTCATTGATTAATGTCTTAAGCTAACTAGAGATATATAACATGTCGGTCGGAAATCTTTGGGTACTGGCCAATCCTCGATACAGTGAATGTGTAAATTCCATTTGCAAAGATTGAACAACTTCGGGGTCAATAGCAAACGGGTTTACCTCATCGTATTAAAATGGGGTTAATTTTTATTTGTTTAGGATATCTTAAGCTAACTAGACATATGTGCCATGTCAGTTGGATATCTCTGGGTGCTGGCCAATCCTTGATTCAGTGAATGTGTAAATTCCATTTGCAAAGATTGAACAACTTAGAGGTCAATAACAAATAGGTCTACCTCATCGTATTAAAATGGGGATAATTTTTATTTGTTTAGGATGTCTTAAGCTAACTAGAGATATATAGCATGTCGTTCGGAAATCCCTGGGTACTTTCCAATCCTCGATACAGTGAATGTGTAAATTCCATTTGCAAAGATTGAACAACTTCGGGGTCAATAGCAAACGGGTCTACCTCATCGTATTAAAATGAGGTTAATTTTTATTTGTTTAGGATATCTTAAGCTAACTAGACATATATGCCATGTCAGTTGGATATCTCTGGGTGCTGGCCAATCCTTGATTTAGTGAATGTGTAAATTCCATTTGCAAAGATTGAACAATTTAGAGGTCAATAACAAATAGGTCTACCTCATCGTATTAAAATGGGGATAATTTTTATTTGTTTAGGATGTCTTAAGCTAACTAGAGATATATAACATGTCGGTCGGAAATCTCTGGGTACTGGTCAATCCTCGATACAGTGAATGTGTAAATTCCATTTGCAAAGATTGAACAACTTCGGGGTCAATAGCAAACGGGTCTACCTCATCGTATTAAAATGGGGTTAATTTTTATTTGTTTAGGATATCTTAAGCTAACTAGACATATGTGCCATGTCAGTTGGATATCTCTGGGTGCTGGCCAATCCTTGATTCAGTGAATGTGTAAATTCCATTTGCAAAGATTGAACAACTTAGAGGTCAATAACAAATAGGTCTACCTGATCGTATTAAAATGGGGTTAATTTTTATTTGTTTAGGATGTCTTAAGCTAACTAGAGATATATAGCATGTCGGTCGGAAATCTCTCGGTACTGACCAATCCTCGATACAGTGAATGTGTAAATTCCATTTGCAAAGATTGAACAACTTAGGGGTCAATAGCAAACGGGTCTACCTCATCGTATTAAAATGGGGTTAATTTTTATTTGTTTAGGATATTTTAAGCTAACTAGACATATATGCCATGTCATTTGGAAATCTCTGGGTGCTGGCCAATCCTTGATTCAGTGAATGTGTAAATTCCATTTGCAAAGATTGAACAACTTAGGGGTCAATAACAAATGGGTCGACCTCATCGTATTAAAATGGAGATCATTCTAATTTGTTTAGGATGTCTTAAGCTAACTAGAGATATATAACATGTCGGTCGGAAATCTTTGGGTACTGGCCAATCCTCGATACAGTGAATGTGTAAATTCCATTTGCAAAGATTGAACAACTTCGGGGTCAATAACAAATGGGTCTACCTCATCGTATTAAAATTGGGATAATTTTTATTTGTTTATGATGTCTTAAGCTAACTAGAGATATATAACATGTCGGTCGGAAATCTTTGGGTACTGGCCAATCCTCGATACAGTGAATGTGTAAATACTATTTGCAAAGATTGAACAACTTCAGGGTCAATAACAAATGGGTCGACCTCATCGTATTAAAATGGGGATAATTTTTATTTGTTTATGATATAAGATATATTATATTAAGCTAACTGGACATCAGCGGCGTTTTATAGTGATGTTCTGCTCGTTCGCCGAACGACTAAACAGTTTTTGATTTTTATTCGAATTCTAAAAATTTTATTTTTATTACAGAAAATTTTATTTTTAAAATTTTTTATTTTAAATTATAGTTTTTCTAATAGTATTTTCTTAATTAATAACTATTATTTTAGTGATCAAAATCCGAAGAAGAACACCTTGGGAGAACAACCAGGAAACGCCACTGATCGGGAGGTACCGCGTTCGAATCCCGATAGGGGCAGGACGCAAAAGGGAATTTTCATCAACAGGTTACGATCTGTGATGAAATGGAACACGACTATGATATGATCCCCTGTCGGAGTGCAAAACTCATGGGCAGATCCAACCATCTTCCATGACAGTATAAGCTGGCGTAATAAAACCTTAGAAATGACGATACAAATTATAGACAACTATTTTCGATGTTTATTTTATGCTTGATTTCATTTTCAACGTTACATGACTTAATAGTTGCTCTTTATGCGTTATTTCATTTTTGTTTTCAGCTCACAATACTCGTATGTTACCTTGCTAGTGCATCCAGCGTTATTGACTCATCTCATTCTTCAAGTCATGATTCAGTAATTTTATATTTTTGATAGAGAACAGGATGAGACGAGTGGCTTCTTATTAGAAAGCCAACATTTCATTTGTGGTTTTCCCTCACGTTCGTATTTTCGGAGTTTTAAAGTTATGAAAGCCTCTACCCTCTACAGTTGCCATGAGTCCTTAACATGAGCTATGAAAAATCAATATTATGTTAAGATGTTTTTTAAAAACAATTGACGATAAACCACCACGTCTCCAACCAGATGGTAAATTTAGCGTTTATTATTTGATTATTAAAACAAACTTATGTAAATTGTAATATATAACGCTGAAATGTTTACACACCTGTGTGATGATGCATTGTTAGACTTCCACATGTTTCAATTTTTTGGCTCTTGTTTATTTTAAAATTGTTTCATCATTTAGCTTTAAATAAACCTGAACCAGTTTTAGCTCGAATAAATATTTGTACCAATGCAGTATAAAAGCACAACTTTTTTTAAAATCGCTTCAGTGTTTCACACAACTTCAAATTGAAATCTTAAAAAATTGTTTAATTTTAAACGCATAACCATGAAGCTCGCAGCGATTTTATTCATCTTCGGGATGATATTGATTCAGGTACACATATTAAAAGTAACGCACCGAAAATATTTACTAACGGTTTTATATTTCAGATGACGTTCGCTGCTATTATTGCGCCACCTCAATTCGCAGTTGAGCCTCCAGAAATTCTTCCTCGTACAGTTCGATCGATACCGGGCAATATGCTTGGCACGGGATAGGGGTACGGCGGGGATAAGTGATTTGATTGTAGAGGTTTTTATCTAATAAAAGCTAACAATAAATGATTCAAGAATATTCTCTTTGAAAAAATATAATTTTTTATTTAACTCATCAGCAACTAAAAATTAATTTAAGGCGCCTTTGTGGTTGCGTTCGTTCCTACGTTCATTTTTTCGAGCAATCATCTCCTGTGGAAAAATCCAGAAGAAATCATTTCGTCTTTTTTGAGCAATATGATTGGTCGTAAAAATTATCAGAACGAACGAACGAATTAAAGTATAATCGCCGTCAGTCGTAAACATATTAAGTTTATTTGACCGTACCAACAAGTCAAACACACTTAAACAAAAAGATGTTTTACCTAATATTATCCTATCGATAACTTTAAGAATTTATAAAATAAAATCTATATTTTATTACGTATGAACTTCAATCATACATACTTAAACTATTTTCATTATCGGTCCACCGCACGTGACTTAATAAACACATTTTATTAAACACTTGTTTTATTATTTCACAATTTTTTTTTCGCGAAATAAAAAAGAAGTGTTTATTAAGTGTATAAGTGTGTTTCGCCAAGTGCCTACGGCAAATAGTGTTAAAAGTATTTCATTCTTAAACTTTTTGCATTAATTCGGAGATGCTTGCGAAATTTAGTGGAAATTTGGTTACCGGGCGTAATAGCTTCCAATAACAAGGGTTGACCAGATTCGTGGTAAAAGAAAGTCGGGTGTTGGTCACAACATATTCAACCGTCAATTTTTTTTTATTTGAATTACAAGTTTGATCGAAAGTGGTAAACGGCCATTAATACACCTTTCCTGAGATTTGGGCTCTTACGCATACACACAAACTTTTCTCTTTATATTGTACGACAAGAGACATCAAAGCGAAAACGATAGAATTCTAAATGAAAACCAACTTAAAAATGAAAAACAATTTATAAAAATTAAAGATAAGTAACCAAATTTCACGCTCAGGAGAATTAAAATTTATTTTTCGAGGTATAAACGAATAAGATATAAATAAATTACGTCAAAAAAAAATTTAACAAAAAACAATTTCCATAGCATTTGTATGAAAGTGTTTTTGTGTTTACATTTTTTGGGTGTGCATACATACAAAGCCCCATATATTGTGATATGGCGGTATACTTACGGATTTCAATTGAATTTTTTTTTATTTGTTTTTGGCACTATGCATTTGTTTTTTAACCTTAAACAAAGGGCTTCATGGCCCTGAATACTTTCCTTCCCAATACGTGGTGTATATAAATGTGACTGCTCGCAAATAGCAAGCAAAAAAAAAATCAGGTGGAGGTGTACTAACGTAGAGGACGTGGCGAAAATTAGCACTATTTTAACATTTTTCAACGGTCATTTACTTATTTATTTTACTATAAAAAGCGTATTAGGCTACATGAATTAAAAAAGTTTGAATTAAAAAATTTTTTTTTTCTGAATTAAAATAAGTGTTTTTAATTCATTTTAAAAATGAATTAAAATCAGAGTTGAAAAAGAAATAAAAAAGTTCGATAAAATGAATTTAAAAAGGCATTTCTTAATTCAGTTTTAAAATGAATTAATATTAGTGTTTATAAAATGAAATAATATAAGCCTCTTTATAAAATGAAAAAAATGTTATTTTCATTAATGAAAATTTTTTGGAATTTAAATTTGAATTTGACACGTTGAAAATTTGGCAATGCAAAATAAGGCGTAATTTTACTTTACATCTACATCGGAAAAATCAGGTACGGAATAAAAATTTTGGAAATTTTTAAATGAAGGATTGTTTACTATCAGTTTTTAGGGGGAAGAGAAGGTACATTTTTCAGGAAAATTTTTTGATTTTCCGGCAAAAAATTTTACTTTTTTTATTTTTTCAATATTTTTTTTTATTTTTATTAATAATAATTGCTTCGTCAACCTTGCAGGCACAGATCAAAGAGTTTCTCTCGCTCTTATCGCTTCTTCTGATAGTGCCACAAGGGTTAAAAGAATCAACTTTCGTATATATAAATTTTTTTTAATGTAATTTTAATTCGTTTATACCTTAGAGAATGGGCCCCCAAACCCCGCTTTTCCACAATTTGTACCATTCTTTAAGAGTCAAACTAAGTAAAAAAAAAAATTGAAAAAATTTCAAAATTCCCCTGGAAAAATTTTCCCGGAAAAATTATTTGTACTGTTGAAAAACTGTTAAGATACAATCCTAATATCCAAATTTTTATAAAGATTACACATTTGTACGTATTTTGAATAGATATAATTATTTTTTAAGTGAAAATTTTCCTGGAAAATGGGACAGTTTTCCGGAAAAATTTAGCTTCCTCCTCCTAAAAGCCGGAAAAGTTTAGCTTCCTCCTTTAAAAATTTTAAAAATTTATTCTCCTTACCTGAAATTCCCGATGTATACGTAAAGTAAACTTTAGCCCAAAATAATGCACATTTCTGAATATTTGTTAAAAGTCGAATTAAGATTTTTTAATTTATAAAATGAAATAAAATGTGCCTTTTTTAATTCATTTTGAAAATTAATTAAGGTATGTGTTTTAAAAATGAAATGGTGTTAGCCTTTGTTAATTCTTTTTTGAGTTTTCTCATTTTTCTAAATCGCTTTTTTTAATTCATAATTTTAAGTTAAAAATATGAATTAAAATAAGTAGCAGATGTTCATACAAAAATCAACTTTTTTAATTCATTTTTAAAGAACTTTTTTAATTCAGACTTTTTTAATTCAGTACCCCCCCGAATTACAAAATCCCGACATTTTAAAAATCATGCTTTTCGAATTCTCGCTTTTCAACACCCCGCTGCTCATAATGCCACTTTTTAAAACCCCGAATTTTATAAATTCCGATTATGCTGAAATCTTAAAAAATCCTACCAAAAAGTGGGGCGCAGCGCAGATTCTGACTCATTTGGTTCTATTTTCGGTAAAATTTGGGATTTTAATTCGATACTTTTATTTTTTTTTGAGCTTTTATGTTCGAGCAATTTTTTTTTGGTAAATATGTTTTTGGTATGATATCAAAGGGCCGAATGTCGAAGGGCCGAATGTCGAAGGGTCGAATTTCAAAGAGCCGAATGTGTCAAAGGGCCGAATGTTGAAGGGCTGAATGTCGAAGAGCTGAATGTGTCGGCGGGCCGAAGGTGTCAAAGGGCCGAATGTCGAAGGGCCGAATGGGTCAAAGGGCCGAATAGGTCGAAGGGACGAATTGGTCAAAGGGCCGGATAGGTCGAAAGGCCGATTTTTTTGTTTTGGGAAATTTATATTTTTAATTTTTTTATTTAATTTAATTATTTTTTTCATTTTTTATACCATATACATATTATCTGAACTGAAGACCGAATTATCAAAATCCCGACAAAAAAAAACCGACTTTTAAAATCCCGTTCTTCGAAATTCCGATTTTGCTGAAACTTTAAAAATCTCGACAAAAGACGGGATTTTTTTAAAAATATTGAATATCTAAAAAAAACAAAATTTAATATTTAATATTTTTTATACTTACCCTCTAGAGTAGGTGTCATTAATAGATTCTATAAAATCCGATCCTACGTCAACAAATTCCATATTTTTAGTGTTATAGATTTTCAGATTTTTGTTGTTTGGATTTACGAGATGGCATTTTGATATATTTTTTTTCCGCTAATAAAATTGTTGGCCTTTCGATACCAACCCGGAATTTTGGTGTGCAGAATTGGATTTGGATTCTAACTTGAATTTTGATCGATGCTCCGATATTTGGTCATGCTGTAACTGAGCCACTTCTAAAAAAATTATGGTTAAATATGGTTTATACAACTGAATTGAGATTTTAGCGTGGGTTTTGCGTGAAGTTCTGGAAATAGACCCTTCAAAATGGAACTTGGCCATTTCTTAAAAAAACCACGGACAAATTTAAGTTGTAGAGCTGGATTGAAATTCTTACATAAATTTTGACTGACGTTTTGGATTTAGGCTATGTTGAATGTAATTTGGCTATTTTGTCACCCATAAATGGTCATATTTGATTATCGGTCCAGATTAGGATTCTAACATGAATTTTGACCGCATTTAGGAAATTTGACATTTCTTAATTAAACAAGACTAAAAATAAAGCTTACAAATAACGATAAAAATCATAAACAATTATTTTCAAAGTTTATTTTATGCTAGTAGGGAAGAATTTTAAAGCGCAAATTATTTTCCGATTGGGGAAATTTCCACCGATTTCAAGAAAAAAGCCCCAGATCTCGTTTTCATTTTAGTCGAAAAGTAAAATCGCCATTACATAACTTAATAGTTGCTCATTCTTTGGTCGATTACGCTACGTTTGCGCTTCTTCATGCTTTATTTCTTTCTTCAAGTCATGATTCCGCAATTTAATGTTTTTTTTTATAGATAATAGATAAATTTTAACATTTCATTTATGGTTTTCCGTCACTTTTGTTTTTCCGAAGTTTTAAAGTTATAAAAGCCCGTCCGCAAAAACTTTACCATCAATAATGAAACAGTTGCCATGAGTATTTATGATGAGTTCTGAAAGGCCAATATTATGTTAAGACGTTTCTAAAGAAATATTTGACGATAAACAACAACGTCTCCAACCAGATGGTAACCTTAATATTTATTATTCGATTATCAAACTTATGTAAATTGTAAATAGTAACGCTGAAATGTTTACACACCCATTGTTATGACGCATTATTAGACTTCCACATTTTTCAATTTTTTGGGGTTGCTTTTAAATTGTTTTTTTCACCTTTAAGTAAACCTAAGCCAGACCTAAATCGAATAAAAATTTGTAACTGTACGGTATAAAAGCACAACTTTTTTTAAATCGCTTCTCTGTTTCACACAATTTCAACTCAAAAAATTGTTTATTTTCAAACGCATAACCATGAAGCTCGCAGCGATTTTATTCATGTTAGGGATGATATTGATTCAGGTACACATATTAGAAATAAGGCATCGAAAACAACTTTTAACGGTTTTATATTTCAGTTGATATTACCTGAGTATAATATTACAAAACGTCCATTTAGTCTCGCGAACTTCATCCTCGTATAGTTCGTATGATAACGACCACTGCAATTGGAACTTTGCGTAGTGGCGGTTTTGGGATAAGTGCGATTTGATTGTAGCGGTATTATTAGATAAAAAAGATACCAATAAATGATTCAAAACAGTTTTGTTTGAAATATTTAATTTTTTATTTAACTCATCATGAACTAAAAATTAATTTATTGGCGAACTAAAACTGTTCGGTGTATTACAGACTACCGTATGTATAATTGCCGTCAGACCTAAACATATTAAGGGTGTATCCGAAATGTGTATTTAATAAGAAGTGTGCAAATCATGTCCGAATTTTATTTTAGAAAATGTGCATATCCAAAACTGCATGCGATGTAGTTTTTTTATGCATTTTGGTTAAAGAATGACATGAGTAAAATTTGAAAAATAATCTTTTCTATATATTAATTTAAAATTTAAATAACTAAAAAACTATTTTGATTAATTAAAATAAATTTGTTTAATTAAAAAAATTAATTTGGTTATTTAAAATAAATTTATCAACAAAAATAATTAAAAATGAGTTACCAATGTAAGTAAAAATTAAAATATTCATTTGTATTATAACCTCAAAAAATTCAATAAAATCGAATTTTAACAATTATTCTTCTACAGGGAGTAATAGCACAACCCACAAATTTATTGAAGCTCGCATATCCCGAAATCACACATTTTCAGGAACACACATTTTCAGGAACACAGCAGCTTACCAAAAAAATAATCGACGAGTTGGGATTGCCAATTTCAGTAAAGCAAGCTAAAGAGAAATGGCAAAATTTGATCACGAAATATAAATATTTAAAGAAGCCACCAAGTGGTAAAGGGATAGAAATGGATGATACTAAATGCAGCTAATTGGGAATATTTTGTGGAATTGGACGATTTTATGTCTCCAAAACATAGGATTACATCGCCAATGCTTATATCAGCTACACCAAATGAATATTCGGAAAATATGTTGCCTTCAAAATGACATAGCCAAACTAATTTTTGTAAAACATTACGTGTATATTTGAATTTTTTGTTAATTAAACAAACCTATTGAATTGTGTTTATTTCATTTATTATAAATTGCGCTTTTATTTACTTGTGTTACAATTACAAACAATTATAAAGATTAATTAATTATATTCTTTGCTAGTTAAAATATAATTGGGGCACTTACCCGAGTTATACCCGAAAAACTGATTTTTTGGGGCAATTTTCGGAAGGTCATATCTCCACTCAATGTTGGTAGAAATTCATGCTTTTATAAAATATTTGGGTCTACTTTTCAAGACCTTTCCAATGGTATATAACATGATCATGGCGGTCTCAAAGGGAAAAAGTTCGAAACTAGCTGTATATATACGATTTCGACTTTCAGCACAGTAGGTGCTTTCGTCACTCGTTTGGACTGCCGTCCAAAGTGATAGCAGGTTGAGTATGGGGATGATATACAAAATATTAAAAGGTATACAAGTCTTAAAATCTCCAGCAATTTAAAATTATTAAGTCATTTCTTGATGAGGTAGTATTTCTTCGTGTTGGCAGACGTCTTCGAAATTCGAATCTAGACTACACACTAGATTACAAATATCTGCTAGTATTTCCAAGCAATCATTTATTTGCTAAATTTGCTTTATTTGTGGCTCTCAAAATTTGCTAGCACTTCCTGAACCTTTAATGCTAGATTTAAATATTAATAAGTTGTAAAGGTATCAAAAGATACAAGAGATGTTCCAAGATTTCTGGAAACGTTGGCACATTGAACATCTCAATGAACTTCAAAAACGTAATAAATGGAAAAAAGCGTAAAATGAATACTACAAAATTGGCTTTTTGGTTCTTGCTCATGAAGATAATGTACCAAATATAAATTGGAGTTTGGGCAGAATAGTTGAGTTGCTTGGTAATCGGTTTCGTGTTGTAACAATAGGAATTGCTAAATCTGAATTTAAAAGATCTATCCCAAAAATCAGTATTCTACTGCTTGAAACAATAAATGAAACCTTACAATAAAATATATTCCTTGAATATAATGATGAAAATACACTTGAATGAACAGGAAAAAAGTTGTCAAAACGCAATCTTTTATTTACCTTGGAAATTGCAAACATAAATTTTATTTTTTTTTTGCTTTCTGTGGTGGAAACCAATATTGGTGGAATCCCGAACATTAGAAGTTGATACCGGGTATAATTTTCGAATCGAGAGCCTCCTGAGATTAGCTCGTGACAGTTGGGTCAAGAAATTCACTTGCTACAAATTTTGTTTAGTGTGCTGTTATTTAGACACCTGGTACGGTATATCCGTGCCGGATAAAAGGTATGTTCTTATAAAGAAACAATTCGTATCTGTAATTCCATTATTGGGCGTTTGTGAATAGCCTTACGGTTGTTGTTAAGTGAAAAAACCAAGCTGCGTTAATGGTCTGGAATGTTCCTGTCAAAAACGGAATAGGCTATACCGGGATTTAAATTGAGCGGTGGTGATGACATTGGGACAACGTGGATATAAATCAGCTAAGATTTTTGTGTTATTACTTATTATAATTTAAAAATTATCTATGATAAAATGATTTATTATTTTCATTCTTGAAAGTATTTATTTGTCGTTCTTTACGAAATTTATTATTTATTTTTATATTTATTATATTTGTTAATTGTAAGATTTTTGGTTGCTAAACTATTGTAAGTTTACACCACTTCATGTATGTATGTATGCTCGTGAAATTTATTTTAGTTATTATTCAATTTTCTTTGGGGATTTGAGATTGCAATTTTCTTTTCTTATATCATTATTAGTTCGCGATATTAAAATTCTCATTTCTTTTATAGTTTTCTAATTAAAATGGAACGTTAAAGCGAGTGAAACAGGGGGATGGATAACTGGAGGTTTAGCTCGAGATCAGATAAGATGTTGTGTTAATTTTTTTTGTATTTTACATACTTTCGTTCTTTTGAATGCTTGAAAAGGGTAAACTCACGACAAACATTACCTCTAAAGACTGAGCTCGGGGCACATTATGAGTGGTAGCGTTTCCGCTTTTTGAAAAATCACCATGATACCGAAGTGTTTATGTTTACGGTAAAACCTTGTAGAAGATAATTTTCAAATTTCAATACCGTAACCAGTTTTGACTGTTAAGGTAGAAAGGATAATCTAATTCAGTTATTGACGATTGGCAATTTACAGGAAGACAGCCCAGCGTGGGCCATAAGTGTTCTGCAACGGCCCATGGATAAAAGAGAGATGTTTGGAACATGTCGCAAAAGTAATTGTAAGTATACTGTTAAAGTTAGCAGACTCGCTCCAGCCGAAAAATGTCGATAATGTAGATCCGGCTGTAACTATTAAAATATATCACCCGAAAAATGTCGATAATGCAGATTCGGATGTGACGATTTAAATATCAGCCGAAAAATGTCGATAATACAGATTTGGGTATAATAGCAGGGGCGGTATGTTGTACCATCACTTCGAATCGAAATTCGAAAACAGTCGAATGGCGGTATGTTGCATCATTTTCGAAAAACAGAAATGATACAACTTTCACTTTTTCGATTCGACTTTTTTTGATTCGAAGTGATGGTACAACATACCGCCCAGAACTGTATCAGCCGAAAATGTCGATAACGCAGATGCAAACCAACTTGTTTATCAACGTCGGTAAGGAAGAACCATTTGCATAGCCAACCGAAAATGTCGATAAAGCAGATAAATAATTTGGGTGTTAAACAGTAATTTCATTTTAATTCAAAAATGTTTATTTCGATTCATTAACGTATATTACTCAAAATTAAACTTTTTTTATTAAATGCATTAAAACTATAATAAAAAAACTATTTTATTACTGAGAAAACTAGATGGCACATATCAAGAAAAACTTCAAAAACTTCAGGTCAATTTCCATGTGAAGAGTCCGGGAAAACTCGATTGATTAAATCGCACACACGAAATTTGAAATTTTCTATAAATTGACCGTTGAAAGTGTCATGGCTGGAAATAGATACAAATGAAAAGTCTTAATGATGCTCACACCTGCAAAAAATTTCAGGTTGATTTCCATGTTAGATTGAATATATCCCACATACAAAATTTGAAAATTTCTAAAAATTGACCGTTTGAAGTATCATGGCTTGAAATATATTCAAATGAAAGGTCTCAATGATGATTATACCTAAAAAATTTCAAGTTGAAAAAATTTCAAGGTGGAAGTCCTGGGAAATTCAACTGAATATATCGCACACACAAAATTTGAAAATTTCTAAAAATTGACCATTTAAAGTGTCATGGCTGAAAGTAAATTCAAATGAATGAATGGTCTTATTGATGCTCACACCAGGAAGAAATTTCAAGTCGATTTCCATGTTGGAAAACAAAATATGAAAGTTTCTAAAAATTGACCTTTAAAGTGTCATGACTGAAAATAGATTCAAATGAAAGGTCTTATTAATGATCACACCTACAAAAAAAACCAGGTCGATTTCTATGTTGGAAGTCCAGGAAAACTCGATTGAATATATCGCACACACAAAATTCATTTCATTTGAGTCTATTTCCAGCCATGACTCTTTAAACGGTAAATTTTTGGATTTTTTCAAATTTTGTGTGTGCGATATATTCAATCGAGTTTTCCTGGACTTCCAACATAGAAATCAGCCTGAAATTATTTCCAGGTATGATCATCAATAAGACCTTTAATTTGAATCTATGTCCAGCCATGACACTTTAAACGGTCAATTTTTAGAAATTTTCAAATTTTGTGTGTGCGATATATTCAGTTGAGTTTTCCCGAACTCCCCACATGAAAATTGACCTGACGATATTTATTAGATGGAGTGCCATTTAAAATATTCTCCAAACATGTAACTATAGATGCATTTCACGCCTTACCTCCCCAAACATCTAATGCGGCACTTAGAGAAATTTGCTTTTGTATATTAGTTTTAATTGTTTCGAATGAAAATTTCTTATTTTAAATTTTTTAGTTGGTTTTTACGAATAACAAAATAAAACTTTTTAATATACATTTTTACATTCCGGCATTAAATTCGTATCTGCATTATCGACATTTTTCGGTTGGATGTTAACGACAAAAATCGACTGTCATTTTCGTTTCATTAGTTGAATCTACATTACCGACATTTTTCAGCTGGAGTCGGCTAACTTTAATAGGGTATTGTATAGAGCCATACGGAGATTGATCAGCACAGGAGCGGCGAGGAATTATAAGGTGCGACAGGTACATTTTAAAAATGGTAAATTGAAACAAAGGCAAAATTATTAGGCAAAATATATATTTGTTTTTAAGTACGTTCGACCAATTCTAAAGGTCGGTTAATCGAATCTGTTGCTGTTTTTTTGAATATATACAATTGGAGAAATGGTCGCGGCAAAATAAACATAATAACCTTTAGAACCAACGAGAATCTAGAACGCCGATCTCGAAACACTGAAATAATCTTAGTTCTTCAAAAAATTAATTTTTAGTTGCTGATGAGTTAAATAAAAAATTATATTTTTCCAATTAAAAATGTTCTTGAATCATTTATTGGTAGCTTTTATTAGATATGAAGCATTATATGTAATTAAACCAATTATCCCATACCACCACCACTAAGAGTTCCAATTGCATTGGTCGGTATACGAAGAAAAGATTCTGGAATGTCATCCGGGACTTGATGAGGTCGTGGAATAATAACAGAAGCGAATGTCATCTGAAATATAAAACCGTTAGTATTGTTATCGATGCCTTAATTCTAATATGTGTACCTGAATCAATATCATCCCGAAGACGAATAAAATCGCTGCAAGCTTCATGGTTATGCGTTTGAAAATTAAACAATTTTTTATGATTTCAATTTGAAGTTGTATGAAACACTGAAGCGATTGTAAAAAAATGTGTGCTTTTATACCCTACAGTTACAAATTTTTATTCGATTTAGGTCTGGTTTAGGTTTACTTAAAGCTAAATTATTTTTACGAAACAAGTTGAAAACAAACATGAACCAAAAAGTTTGAAAAGTATTAAAAGATAAGACGTCTAAAAAGCGTCATAACTAAAAGGTCTGGAAAAATTTCACAGTTGCTAATCAATTTAATATTTACATAACCTTGTTTTGATAATCGAATGACAAATTTTAAATAGACCATCTGGTTGGTTCCAAATCAATTGCAAATACTTATATACGTTACCTTGTAATAATTTTGTCATTCACCTAAAGAATTTAAATTTGTAACGGAATCAGTTTTTCCAAGTTTCTAACACTATTTTTAGGAAGGTTAAATGTACGAGTCAACGAAATGATAAATCGCCTCATATTAATTTTGCGGTAGCGTATAGGTTCAACTTTGAAAGATTTTTTTTCAAGAAATCCTTTTATTAGATTATAAAGTTCCAGTTCCTAAGTTGGTTGAAATGAAAGTTTTCAGTTTTATAAAAATATTTGGGCTTTACTACCCGTAAAGCCTAAATAACTGAAAATAGCGGTTATTTATTAAGTTTCATCGTCAATACAATGCAGAATACTAAAGGTAGTTACGCCGAATTATTGTATATTGGCGGAACTGCTTTTAGTATTCTTCATCATTTTCAGTTATTTATGCCGTTAGGTTACTACCCAAAGAGATTGTCTTAGTAAGATTTATTAAAAAATTAAAATCACGCATCCTATCCCACCACCAGCTTTGTATCATTTCTTCAAAATTCTGATGATTTTCATTAATCGGGAGCCGAAAATCCTAGTGTAGTGTCATTTCCGGTGTTATACCATTGTTTTGTATACTCCATCAACAAAAACTAAATTCTGCCCTCTGAAATTAGTTGAGTAGAACATACAGGAGCAATAACTAATGATTCTAACGTGCAATGCCTAAGTTTATAAGTTTATTTTATTGATCATAATATCCAATACACGTTGGCACTTAGTTGACCGTTGCTTCTAATATTGGGACAACCTATAGCGATTCCATTCCCCTCTCGCAAATTGAAAATTTTTTGGTTTTTCTAAATTTATTGGAACATTTTATATAAATTTGATCTTTATTAAATGCTATTACTAATAAATAATTAGATTAATATAATGTCGAATTATATTCAGCAAAATTTTGCTCTGAGAAAAAATCACTGTCAATGCAATAAATTTACAGTAAGTATCACCCAAATTTATTGCAATGGCATTGAGTTTTTTGGTCTGAGAGCAAGTTTTTGTATGAGAAGGTTTCGACATAAGGTTTTCGCGTATTACATTGAATATGGTTCAAAAATTACTTCCCGTACATCTTTCGGTAAACGCCGAGAAAGCTATACTGATCGCGTGATTTGCATATCGGTAAATAAGCATACACTAGGTAGTATCCTTAACGTAATCCCAGGTGTTTAACAACTAGTTTATTAAAATGGTTCAATTACACAGTTGTCGATGTGATCTACTTCGAGTAATTTGTCACGGAACACGAAAAATCTGAATATCTTCAAAGAATTTTCAGCACCAAGTGCTGCAATTTAATGCAGCAAGTTTCAATTCTAGTCGAAATCCTGTTCATCATGATGTATTTTAACGAGGCCAAATAAAATGTGGTTATGTATCGGAGTTGTACGAGGGTAAATTTGAGGATATGAAAGTAATTATCCAGGCAACGAGGTTTGTTATGCTCATCTTTGTAAATTATACTGTATCAACCTTCATTATCAAAGTTTAATATTTTTTAAGCAAAATGGTGGCATACAGATATGGCGACCACGCGAAGGGGTTGTTTGTAGAATCGAATATGTTTGCCCATTGGATTTATAAGCTTCATAAAAATATTGATTGAAATAGTGATGATGATTTTGTTGATTGAATTCCACGGCTCAAAGTAGTTTATTTTGATAGCTCTATATTTGGTTTAAAAATTTAACGGAATGAGTACGTCATTCAAAAAAACTTGGGTTTAATCTTTCAAATGTGAGTTAGAAGTGAACCATGGCTCAGAAATGATTCCATTAACAAAGAAAACATAGAATTATGCTGATTTCTAACCGAAACCATATTTTTTTGCCATTGTCTACATTCTCTATATTGTCGTCGTCATTTTTTTGATTGTCTACGTACATTCATACACGTGTCGAATATTAATTAGTACCTACAGGGAGTGGAAAATACGGCACAACACTGTCCACCACAAAACAAAGTTAAATTTACGGTTGTAATATCGCCCGTCTTGTAGAGTGGATTCTCGCCAAGTTTGCAAACTTCATGTTGTCGAAACTCGGAAAATTTATTAATGAGATGGTAAACTTTTTCGCCCACCATGTGTTTAAGCAATGACGAATCATGGTTAGTTATGGTTAAAGATATAATAAAATGGAAACGCCACACAGATCGTAGAACATATAATGGTCCGCAACCGGGGATGCCAACCCCTCATCCGCAATGCTAAACCAATATTTAATATTCCAAATTCTTTGGTTTCTTTAAATTCCATCACACCCAATGTGTCGCCAGTTTCTTCTAGATGAATTGTTGGTAAATGAGGTTCGGCTCCAACCCATTTAATGATTAATGATAAAGATTAGTTTTCTGGGCCCACCCGGATAGTGTATTTTGATTGAAAGATTTAAACTCCTCGTCTCATTCAGAAAACAATTTATACATTCATCTATAAAATCTATCAAAATCTTAATCGTATACCAAAAACACTCCCATTTTGATTTACCATATAGTTTAGATTCGGTTAAGCAGACGGTATCCTAAAATAATATCGTAATATTTGAATTTCCGCTTATAACATATTAAATCATAGTTCTTGAAATATTTTTTGATTATAAATGGTAAATTTTATTACTTCATATAACTCTTACGCCAGGTAGTGCGTTCGTTGTAATAAACATGAAACGCTTCACACGGTGTAGGTCAACCTTCGTTGGCACAAACGATTTCATTCCAAAATGGCCACCATTTTCTGAGTATGGCACAAACGGGTATTCATATTGTAGAATACGCCGCATGCTTTAAAATTTCGCAGCCTGAGGAGAAGATGAGTTCTTGGGTTGAAATTGCTGTATGTGGACGAGCGTTGTCTTGCAGCAATATCACCTCCGCCTTTTAACCTCCAGAGCATCACTTAATTTTATCAATTGGGCTTGGTAACGTTCAGCTGTAATAGTTTGACCAGGTTCCAGAACTTCGTAGTAAATCACTCCTTTCCAAACCCACCAGACACACTTTCCTGGCATGCATATTCATGTTTGCAAGTTTTCGCGTATAGGATTAACGTACAAAAACTATTTTTCACTAACCGTAATGGTTTTGTACAAAAAAAGATGTTCTAAACTGTTTTAAATTTCATGGTTATCGCGTTTCAATTTAAACAAACTTGCGCAAATACAAATATTATTATTCGATTGTGCTGTGTTTTCGGTTTATTTACAGTTAAATTTGTCATTATGAAACAATTTTAAAATAAATATGTACTAGCAAAATGGTGACTCATGTGCGCAAAAAGTCACGATCCCATAGGTACATTCACATATGGGACAACTATATGTACCGCTCATTCATCATAAAGTGTTCATAATTCTAGTAAAAGCGGAACTTGATTGTCAACTACAGAAAAAGAGGTTTTCTTTTGGCTCTGACTTCTGCAAATAAGTTCTTCTAAATATTGGGAAGGGCCCTGATTTTCGATTTCAAAGCCCGCTTAAATGGTGTTTATTTAAGGTTGGAGGAAAATTGTTTCTCTGCGCTAAATATGCGCTACATATTTTCTCTACCAAATTGCTGCATCAAGCTTTTGTTGACATAGGTGTTTATTCATTACTATATGGGTTATATGTTAAGAAAGTTGTCTAAATATTCATTTACAAATTGATATTTGGAAATTTTTTGCACTTTTTCAATTGAGACACCGGAGGCTATATTCTCAATTAAGTATTACGTAAGCCACGATTTTGTATAAAACGCTCAAAAATTGTATCTTTCGCACTGTTTCCGCTTGAACATCATCCAAGTTTAAATGATATTATTAATTGAGGTAAGTAATAAAATAACGAAACATTTGTTAAAATGAGTAATTTAAGTTAAAGTTTTAGATGTTATTTGCAGATAATGATGTCATTTGCAGATAATGGAATCTATGGCCGGAAGCGCCAGTGAGGTTAATGAAGGTGAAGTAAATACATTTTTCAGAAGATATTCGTAAAAAATTTTGTTGAATTTTACATAAGTAAAATTTTCAGATTTTAAACAACTTTGCATTTTAAATAAAATGCATTTATTTTTTATTATTCAAGCAAGGAAATTTAAACTGAATCCTGATTTTTGAAATGAAAAAGCAAACGAGCTAGGTTTCTTATGAAGAGACTAGTTCTCGTTCGATTACAACTTCTTTTCTGCTTTAGTTAGATTAGGTGGCGACATGTCTCTCCAATTCTCCACATTTTATTTTTCTAAAGTATTTAAAGAAAATTTTGAAATTCTGTTGAGTAATGTAGGCCATGCTGATCGGGGTAAATTCTGCTGGTTAATCATAAGCTACTAGTGCATCGAAGCCTTCGCTCGCTCACAGTTAGTTGAGTTGGAACGTGTCGTGCCATTATGAACATTTAAAGATTTTGCATGCTTTCGTATAAGAAGTATATACTGTGATAAATTGCTATATCGCTCACATTTCTTTTTATTTTGAAGAACTATAGTGTCTGTATTTCCTCAATTACTACTAAATCAGTTTCTAACCTGCCGTTAATAAAAATGCATAACTTGATTAAGCATTGGCTTAGTTCCGTTCAAAATAACTATATTATAAAACTGCCTGTTTACAATCAATTTGGATATTGCGTTAGTGCAAAAGTGTTTCATCCAAATCAATTGAGAATTGGCATAATTCCATTCAAATTACTTATTTTGCATAAAACCACACGGAACTCATATTTGAATTTCTTTTTCAACCAACGAAAACAGTTTCATTCCAATCTGTTAAGAAATTTTTTAAACCCATTTAAATTATATGATGAATAATAAATCATATGATGAAGAGTCACACCCTGAACGCGTATTATAATCCTATTGTTATCGAGGGTCCCATACTGTGCGGTGCATTTCATAAAAGGATGTGCTCCAACAGGAGGTCACAAAACAGGATATCACAAAACGCGGTACTTAGTAGTAGTAGTATTAGCTTTGTTTCTTGATGCTTGATCTGATTCGGGTCAGTTAATGTTTCATGAAACAACGCTATGACATTTACTAGATTTGTGATCTAAAACAAAATTTGGAGCAAGTTTCCATAAAAAATTTGAACTGATCCGGATCAATGGGTGCGTAATGAAACATGGTTAAATTATCGGCAACTTTTAAGTGAACGAAAATTTCACTTTAATTGAATGCAAATCATTACTTGATATTCAACTAGATACAGATCTCATTGTGGGCCATTTATTAATCGGCAGGAACCAGTAGAGTGGAGATGGCTTCAGCAATTTTGGTGCAGGGAATGGTTAAGTAACGAAGAACGACAATAACCCAGGGTTGTGGAGCAAACTTGTCGAAGGGGATAATGCCGCAGAACAATTGTGGTAGTAACGTTGGGACGGGATAGAGGTACATAACTTGAACGAATGCTAGCCAGATTGATATGGGATTATGGGAACGGTCAGCTTAGGATCGGATGAAGTTTCGATCGAAAGGACATTGATATGTATTTGTTAAAGTACCGGCCAACGCTAGTTAGGGCACTGTTAGGGCAGAAAGGATAATCGAAACACTAAAATAATCTTAGTTCTTCCAAAAAATTAATTTTTAGTTGCTGATGAGATAAATAAAAAATTATACTTTTTTCAATAAAAAATGTTCTTGAATCATTTATTGTGTAGCATTTAGCATGAGGGAGGGTATTTAGATTGGCAGAATTTAATTGAAACAAAAAAAAAAAAAAAAATAAACAAAACTGAAAATACTAGAGAAAGGAAAAAAATAAATAAATACCGTCCACCACATACTAGGCTATAAAATTTGACCTACTCAGGGACTCAAGCGGTTGTTGCGCGGCTAAGCGTCAGAGAGTGGAGTGAGGTTTTTTAGTATGGGTAGGCCATGTTTAACCGCTATAAGGTGGGAAGTTAGGAAATGCTAATTACCGATATATTACCGTAATTGACACTCACCTAGTTCATCCTCAATTTAATGGTTTACATTGATCTCATATTTTTGCATTGTAACGCAATGGATCATTTAATTTTTCTTTTACAAAAGAAGTAATAAATTTTATTACATCAATAAAACAAAATAAAAATAAATAAAGAAAATATAAAAAAAATATATAGTTGAGTAATTCGCATAGAAAAATTTAAAAAGTATCTAACTATACCTAAAACCCTAGCCACCTTACCTAATTCTTAAATACCCGCCACCAACTTAATTACCAACGAATTATAATTATTATGCAGTATTCTAAATTTAAATATATTTTTTTTGCAATGTGAGGTGTACTTAATGAAAAAAAATGAGAAAAAAAAAATTATAAATAAAGTTCTTACTGTTGCTGTTGTTAGTTGTTGTTGCGTGATGCTTATAGATGATGCGTTGAATGGTGGTTGTTGGGTGTGTTGAGTATTAATCATAATAAATTTATGAAATATTTATGCACAGTTAAACTTTTCAGGATTTTCTCTCTTATCGGCGGCAATGATTATCATTATTATTATTTAAGGATTAAATTAGGTTTAGATCGATATTTTTAAAAGTATATTATTATATACGGATAAATATGATATTTTTCCATATACACGAGAAAACAGAAATTAAATATTATCATTATCACCAATTTGATAAATGATGATGGCTTGGTATTATCACGGGGTTTAGATTTAATTTTATCAATTTTATTTTATCAATCTCACAAGAAAACAAAATAGTCTCTTCACTCACAGAAAAAAAATGCCTCTTTCTATAAAGTTTCTAAATTGTTTTATGGCCACTCACTCACAAATAAAAGTCTTATTATTTTTACTAATTTTCATTAAATTCGTCACACAGATTTTAATTAGTTATACACAAAATAATTTTTTATGCATTTGCACTGTGAACTTATGATACAATTTAAATTTTTTTTATTAATTTACTAAAATTTCTCACAATATTTTTTTTCAATTTTTATCATTTTTATTTATTACTATATGATCCAATTTTATATCGCATACCAAATGATCACCCAAACTTAACTGACTTCCCAAAAAAAAAATTTCTTTTCCAAAAAAATCAAAAAATCCATTTTTGCTAAGTCATTTGAACTGCTTTATCGACCACTCGATATTTTTTTCAAAATTAACTGACTTAAATTATCGATCGATCGATATTTATCGATATCGTAGTCAACATTTAGCGATTTTAAATGAAAATTTGCTGACTTACACAAAACGTACTTGAGGCGATTCGAATACAAAAAAAAAAAATCAAACTCAATTTAGGAAACTTCAGGTCGTGTAATTTAGTCGTTCTAGCGCAATAACATGGATGAAATTTAAGTTCGAATATCTTTTATGTGGTACGTGCCCTAAACTTTTCCCTTCCAGGTTGCGCAATTTATACGCCACATTTCCAACTTTGCACTCAACAATGGCAGGTATGAACTTAGGCGATAGTTTGTACGAAAATTTATTCGCAGCATCGCTTTGTACAAACGACCGAGCAAACATCGCCTGTCCGTCAACAAATTCGCGATTACGGCTTCGCAAATTGTAATGTTTGGCCGATTTGTTATGAGCAACAGTAAGATAGTGCTTGACTTTGTCTCGAACTAAATTAAGGCGATCCGATTTCGACATAAGACCTACGTCGTTATTCCCATAATCCGAAAGTAGTCTCCATAATTTAAAATAAGAGCCGTGCAAAGTCATGTGTTGTCCAAAAGTTAAATAGTGGGGCGAGAACTTAGTCGTGTTATGAATTACATTACGAAGAGCAGCAGCTACTTCTTGTAGATGTAAATCCCAGTCGTTGTGCGTTGAATCCGTCAGATAGCTGCGGATGGCCGATAAAATTGTTCGGTTCACACGTTTAGACGCATTGCTTTGGGAGGAGTATATTGGTGTCCGAATGTGACCTCAATATTTACTCAACAGCTCCTGAAACAATTGAGATATAAATTGTTTGCCATTGTCGCTTACAATAAATTCCATATGCAAAGATTGAACAACTTCGGGGTCAATAACAAATGGGTCTACCTCATCGTCTTAAAATGAGGTTAATTTTTATTTGTTTATGATGTCTTAAGCTAACTAGAGATATATAACATGTCGGTCGGAAATCTCTGGGTACTGGCCAATCCTCGATACAGTGAATGTGTAAATTCCATTTGCAAAGATTGAACAACTTCGGGGTCAATAGCAAACGGGTCTACCTCATCGTCTTAAAATGAGGTTAATTTTTATTTGTTTAGGATGTCTTAAGCTAACTAGAGATATATAACATGTCGGTCGGAAATCTTTGGGTACTGGCCAATCCTCGATACAGTGAATGTGTAAATTCCATTTGCAAAGATTGAACAACTTCGGGGTCAATAGCAAACGGGTCTACCTCATCGTATTAAAATGGGGTTAATTTTTATTTGTTTAGGATATCTTAAGCTAACTAGACATATGTGCCATGTCAGTTGGATATCTCTGGGTGCTGGCCAATCCTTGATTCAGTGAATGTGTAAATTCCATTTGCAAAGATTGAACAACTTAGAGGTCAATAACAAATAGGTCTACCTCATCGTATTAAAATGGGGTTAATTTTTATTTGTTTAGGATGTCTTAAGCTAACTAGAGATATATAGCATGTCGGTCGGAAATCTCTCGGTACTGACCAATCCTCGATACAGTGAATGTGTAAATTCCATTTGCAAAGATTGAACAACTTAGGGGTCAATAACAAATGGGTCTACTTCATCGTATTAAAATGGAGATAATTTTTATTTGTTTAGGATGTCTTAAGCTAACTAGAGATATATTGCATGTCGGTCGGAAATCTCTGGGTACTTTCCAATCCTCGATACAGTGAATGTGTAAATTCCATTTGCAAAGATTGAACAACTTCGGGGTCAATAGCAAACGGGTCTACCTCATCGTATTAAAATGGGGATAATTTTTATTTGTTTAAGATGTCTTAAGCTAACTAGAGATATATAGCATGTCGTTCGGAAATCTCTGGGTATTTTCCAATCCTCGATACAGTGAATGTGTAAATTCCATTTGCAAAGATTGAACAACTTAGGGGTCAATAAAAAATGGGTCTATTTCATCGTATTAAAATGGGGATCATTCTAATTTGTTTAGGATGTCTTAAGCTAACTAGAGATATATAACATGTCGGTCGGAAATCTCTGGGTACTGGCCAATCCTCGATACAGTGAAAGTGTAAATTCCATTTGCAAAGATTGAACAACTTCGGGGTCAATAACAAATGGGTCTACCTCATCGTATTAAAATGGGGATAATTTTTATTTGTTTATGATGTCTTAAGCTAACTAGAGATATATAACATGTCGATCGGAAATCTCTGGGTACTGGCCAATCCTCGATACAGTGAATGTGTAAATTCCATTTGCAAAGATTGAACAACTTCGGGGTCAATAGCAAACGGGTCTACCTCATCGTCTTAAAATGACGATAATTTTTGTTTGTTTAGGATATCTTAAGCTAACTAGACATATATGCCATGTCATTTGGAAATCTCTGGGTGCTGGCCAATCCTCGATACATGGAATGTGTAAATTCCATTTGCAAAGATTGAACAACTTAGGGGTCAATAACAAATGGGTCTACCTCATCGTATTAAAATGGGGATCATTCTAATTTGTTTAGGATGTCTTAAGCTAACTAGAGATATATAACATGTCGGTCGGAAATCTTTGGGTACTGGCCAATCCTCGATAGAGTGAATGTGTAAATTCCATTTGCAAAGATTGAACAACTTCAGGGTCAATAACAAATGGGTCTACCGCATCGTATTAAAATGGGGATAATTTTTATTTGTTTATGATATAAGATATATTATATTAAGCTAACTGGACATCAGCGGCGTTTTATAGTGATGTTCTGCTCGTTCGCCGAACGACTAAACAGTTTTTGATTTTTATTCGAATTCTAAAAATTTTATTTTTATTACAGAAAATTTTATTTTTAAAATTTTTTATTTTAAATTATAGTTTTTCTAATAGTATTTTCTTAATTAATAACTATTATTTTAGTGATCAAAATCCGAAGCAGAACACCTTGGGAGCACAACCAGGAAACGCCACTGATCGGCAGGTTGCAAAAGGGAGTTTTCATCAACAGGTTACGATCTGTGATGAAATGGAACACGACTATGATATGATCCCCTGTCGGAGTGCAAAACTCATGGGCAGATCCAACCATCTTCCATGACAGTATAAGCTGGCGTAATAAAACCTTAGAAATGACGATACAAATTATAGACAACTATTTTCGAAGTTTATTTTATGCTTGATTTCATTTTCAACGTTACATGACTTAATAGTTGCTCTTTATGCGTTATTCCATTTTTGTTTTCGGCTCACAATACTCGTATGTTAACTTGCTAGTGCATCCAGCGTTATTGACTCATCTCATTCTTCAAGTCATGATTCCGTAATTTTATTTTTTTGATAGAGAACAAGATGAGACGAGTGGCTTCTTATTAGAAAGCCAACATTTCATTTGTGGTTTTCCCTCACGTTCGTATTTTCGGAGTTTTAAAGTTATGAAAGCCTCTACCCTCTACAGTTGCCATGAGTCCTTAACATGAGCTATGAAAGATCAATATTATGTTAAGATGTTTTTTAAAAACAATTGACGATAAACCACCACGTCTCCAACCAGATGGTAAATTTAGCGTTTATTATTTGATTATTAAAACAAACTTATGTAAATTGTAATATATAACGCTGAAATGTTTACACACCTGTGTGATGATGCATTGTTAGACTTCCGCATGTTTCAATTTTTTGGCTCTTGTTTATTTTAAAATTGTTTCATCATTTAGCTTTAAATAAACCTGAACCAGTTTTAGCTCGAATAAATATTTGTACCAATGCAGTATAAAAGCACAACTTTTTTTAAAATCGCTTCAGTGTTTCACACAACTTCAAATTGAAATCTTAAAAAATTGTTTAATTTTAAACGCATAACCATGAAGCTCGCAGCGATTTTATTCATCTTCGGGATGATATTGATTCAGGTACACATATTAAAAGTAACGCACCGAAAATATTTACTAACGCTTTTATATTTCAGATGACGTTCGCTGCTATTATTGCGCCACCTCAATTCGCAGTTGAGCCTCCAGAAATTCTTCCTCGTACAGTTCGATCGATAGCGGGCAATATGCTTGGCACGGGATAGGGGTACGGCGGGGATAAGTGATTTGATTGTAGAGGTTTTTATCTAATAAAAGCTAACAATAAATGATTCAAGAACATTTTTTTTGAAAAAATATAATTTTTTATTTAACTCATCAGCAACTAAAAATTAATTTAAGGCGCCTTTGTGGTTGCGTTCGTTCCTACGTTCATTTTTTCGAGCAATCATCTCCTGTGGAAAAATCCAGAAGAAATCATTTCGTCTTTTTTGAGCAATATGATTGGTCGTAAAAATTATCAGAACGAACGAACGAATTAAAGTATAATCGCCGTCAGTCGTAAACATATTAAGTTTATTTGACCGTACCAACAAGTCAAACACACTTAAACAAAAAGATGTTTTACCTAATATTATCCTATCGATAACTTTAAGAATTTATAAAATAAAATCTATATTTTATTACGTATGAACTTCAATCATACATACTTAAACTATTTTCATTATCGGTCCACCGCAAGTGACTTAATAAACACATTTTATTAAACACTTGTTTTATTATTTCACAATTTTTTTTTCGCGAAATAAAAAAGAAGTATTTATTAAGTGTATAAGTGTGTTTCGCCAAGTGCCTACGGCAAATAGTGTTAAAAGTATTTCATTCTTAAACTTTTTGCATTAATTCGGAGATGCTTGCGAAATTTAGTGGAAATTTGGTTACCGGGCGTAATAGCTTCCAATAACAAGGGTTGACCAGATTCGTGGTAAAAGAAAGTCGGGTGTTGGTCACAACATATTCAACCGTCAATTTTTTTTTATTTGAATTACAAGTTTGATCGAAAGTGGTAAACGGCCATTAATACACCTTTCCTGAGATTTGGGCTCTTACGCATACACACAAACTTTTCTCTTTATATTGTACGACAATAGACATCAAAGCGAAAACGGTAGAATTCTAACTGAAAGCCAACTTAAAAATGAAAAACAATTTATAAAAATTAAAGATAAGTAACCAAATTTCACGCTCAGGAGAATTAAAATTTATTTTTCGAGGTATAAACGAATAAGATATAAATAAATTACGTCAAAAAAAAATTTAACAAAAAACAATTTCCATAGCATTTGTATGAAAGTGTTTTTGTGTTTACATTTTTTGGGTGTGCATACATACAAAGCCCCATATATTGTGATATGGCGGTATACTTACGGATTTCAATTGAATTTTTTTTTATTTGTTTTTGGCATTATGCATTTGTTTTTTAACCTTAAACAAAGGGCTTCATGGCCCTGAATACTTTCCTTCCCAATACGTGGTGTATATAAATGTGATTGCTCGCAAATAGCAAGCAAAAAAAAAATCAGGTGGAGGTGTACTAACGTAGAGGACGTGGCGAAAATTAGCACTATTTTAACATTTTTCAACGGTCATTTACTTATTTATTTTACTATAAAAAGCGTATTAGGCTACATGAATTAAAAAAGTTTGAATTAAAAAATTTTTTTTTTCTGAATTAAAATAAGTGTTTTTAATTCATTTTAAAAATGAATTAAAATCAGAGTTGAAAAAGAAATAAAAAAGTTCGATAAAATGAATTTAAAAAGGCATTTCTTAATTCAGTTTTAAAATGAATTAATATTAGTGTTTATAAAATGAAATAATATAAGCCTCTTTATAAAATGAAAAAAATGTTATTTTCATTAATGAAAATTTTTTGGAATTTAAATTTGAATTTGACACGTTGAAAATTTGGCAATGCAAAATAAGGCGTAATTTTACTTTACATCTACATCGGAAAAATCAGGTACGGAATAAAAATTTTGGAAATTTTTAAATGAAGGATTGTTTACTATCAGTTTTTAGGGGGAAGAGAAGGTACATTTTTCAGGAAAATTTTTTGATTTTCCGGCAAAAAATTTTACTTTTTTTATTTTTTCAATATTTTTTTTTTATTTTTATTAATAATAATTGCTTCGTCAACCTTGCAGGCACAGATCAAAGAGTTTCTCTCGCTCTTATCGCTTCTTCTGATAGTGCCACAAGGGTTAAAAGAATCAACTTTCGTATATATAAATTTTTTTTAATGTAATTTTAATTCGTTTATACCTTAGAGAATGGGCCCCCAAACCCCGCTTTTCCACAATTTGTACCATTCTTTAAGAGTCAAACTAAGTAAAAAAAAAAAATTGAAAAAATTTCAAAATTCCCCTGGAAAAATTTTCCCGGAAAAATTATTTGTACTGTTGAAAAACTGTTAAGATACAATCCTAATATCCAAATTTTTATAAAGATTACACATTTGTACGTATTTTGAATAGATATAATTATTTTTTAAGTGAAAATTTTCCTGGAAAATGGGACAGTTTTCCGGAAAAATTTAGCTTCCTCCTCCTAAAAGCCGGAAAAGTTTAGCTTCCTCCTTTAAAAATTTTAAAAATTTATTCTCCTTACCTGAAATTCCCGATGTATACGTAAAGTAAACTTTAGCCCAAAATAATGCACATTTCTGAATATTTGTTAAAAGTCGAATTAAGATTTTTTAATTTATAAAATGAAATAAAATGTGCCTTTTTTAATTCATTTTGAAAATGAATTAAGGTATGTGTTTTAAAAATGAAATGGTGTTAGCCTTTGTTAATTCTTTTTTGAGTTTTCTCATTTTTCTAAATCGCTTTTTTTAATTCATAATTTTAAGTTAAAAATATGAATTAAAATAAGTAGCAGATGTTCATACAAAAATCAACTTTTTTAATTCATTTTTAAAGAACTTTTTTAATTCAGACTTTTTTAATTCAGTACCCCCCCGAATTACAAAATCCCGACATTTTAAAAATCATGCTTTTCGAATTCTCGCTTTTCAACAACCCGCTGCTCATAATGCCACTTTTTAAAACCCCGAATTTTATAAATTCCGATTATGCTGAAATCTTAAAAAATCCTACCAAAAAGTGGGGCACAGCGCAGATTCTGACTCATTTGGTTCTATTTTCGGTAAAATTTGGGATTTTAATTCGATACTTTTATTTTTTTTTGAGCTTTTATGTTCGAGCAATTTTTTTTTTGGTAAATATGTTTTTGGTATGATATCAAAGGGCCGAATGTCGAAGGGCCGAATGTCGAAGGGTCGAATTTCAAAGAGCCGAATGTGTCAAAGGGCCGAATGTTGAAGGGCTGAATGTCGAAGAGCTGAATGTGTCGGCGGGCCGAAGGTGTCAAAGGGCCGAATGTCGAAGGGCCGAATGGGTCAAAGGGCCGAATAGGTCGAAGGGACGAATTGGTCAAAGGGCCGGATAGGTCGAAAGGCCGATTTTTTTGTTTATTTGTTTTTGTTTTGGGAAATATATATTTTTAATTTTTTTATTTAATTTAATTATTTTTTTTATTTTTTATACCATTTAATTATTTTTTTTATTTTTTATCTGAAGACCGAATTATCAAAATCCCGACAAAAAAAAAACCGACTTTTAAAATCCCGTTCTTCGAAATTCCGATTTTGCTGAAACTTTAAAAATCTCGACAAAAGACGGGATTTTTTTAAAAATATTGAATATTAAATTTTGTTTTTTTTAGATAAAAAAACAAAATTTAATATTTAATATTTTTTATACTTACCCTCTAGAGTAGGTGTCATTAATAGATTCTATAAAATCCGCTCCTACGTCAACAAATTCCATATTTTTAGTGTTATGGATTTTCAGATTTTTGTTGTTTGGATTTACGAGATGGCATTTTGATATATTTTTTTTCCGCTAATAAAATTGTTGGCCTTTCGATACCAACCCGGAATTTTGGTGTGCAGAATTGGATTTGGATTCTAACTTGAATTTTGATCGATGCTCCGATATTTGGTCATGCTGTAACTGAACCACTTCTAAAAAAATTATGGTTAAATATGGTTTATACAACTGAATTGAGATTTTAGCATGGGTTTTGCGTGAAGTTCTGGAAATAGACCCTTCAAAATGGAACTTGGCCATTTCTTAAAAAAACCACGGACAAATTTAAGTTGTAGAGCTGGATTGAAATTCTTACATAAATTTTGACTGACGTTTTGGATTTAGGCTATGTTGAATGTAATTTGGCTATTTTGTCACCCATAAATGGTCATATTTGATTATCGGTCCAGATTAGGATTCTAACATGAATTTTGACCGCATTTAGGAAATTTGACATTTCTTAATTAAACAAGACTAAAAATAAAGCTTACAAATAACGATAAAAATCATAAACAATTATTTTCAAAGTTTATTTTATGCTAGTAGGGAAGAATTTTAAAGCGCAAATTATTTTCCGATTGGGGAAATTTCCACCGATTTCAAGAAAAAAGCCCCAGATCTCGTTTTCATTTTAGTCGAAAAGTAAAATCGCCATTACATAACTTAATAGTTGCTCATTCTTTGGTCGATTACGCTACGTTTGCGCTTCTTCATGCTTTATTTCTTTCTTCAAGTCATGATTCCGCAATTTAATGTTTTTTTTTATAGATAATAGATAAATTTTAACATTTCATTTATGGTTTTCCGTCACTTTTGTTTTTCCGAAGTTTTAAAGTTATAAAAGCCCGTCCGCAAAAACTTTACCATCAATAATGAAACAGTTGCCATGAGTATTTATGATGAGTTCTGAAAGGCCAATATTATGTTAAGACGTTTCTAAAGAAATATTTGACGATAAACAACAACGTCTCCAACCAGATGGTAACCTTAATATTTATTATTCGATTATCAAACTTATGTAAATTGTAAATAGTAACGCTGAAATGTTTACACACCCATTGTTATGACGCATTATTAGACTTCCACATTTTTCAATTTTTTGGGGTTGCTTTTAAATTGTTTTTTTCACCTTTAAGTAAACCTAAGCCAGACCTAAATCGAATAAAAATTTGTAACTGTACGGTATAAAAGCACAACTTTTTTTAAATCGCTTCTCTGTTTCACACAATTTCAACTCAAAAAATTGTTTATTTTCAAACGCATAACCATGAAGCTCGCAGCGATTTTATTCATGTTAGGGATGATATTGATTCAGGTACACATATTAGAAATAAGGCATCGAAAACAACTTTTAACGGTTTTATATTTCAGTTGATATTACCTGAGTATAATATTACAAAACGTCCATTTAGTCTCGCGAACTTCATCCTCGTATAGTTCGTATGATAACGACCACTGCAATTGGAACTTTGCGTAGTGGCGGTTTTGGGATAAGTGCGATTTGATTGTAGCGGTATTATTAGATAAAAAAGATACCAATAAATGATTCAAAACAGTTTTGTTTGAAATATTTAATTTTTTATTTAACTCATCATGAACTAAAAATTAATTTATTGGCGAACTAAAACTGTTCGGTGTATTACAGACTACCGTATGTATAATTGCCGTCAGACCTAAACATATTAAGGGTGTATCCGAAATGTGTATTTAATAAGAAGTGTGCAAATCATGTCCGAATTTTATTTTAGAAAATGTGCATATCCAAAACTGCATGCGATGTAGTTTTTTTATGCATTTTGGTTAAAGAATGACATGAGTAAAATTTGAAAAATAATCTTTTCTATATATTAATTTAAAATTTAAATAACTAAAAAACTATTTTGATTAATTAAAATAAATTTGTTTAATTAAAAAAATTAATTTGGTTATTTAAAATAAATTTATCAACAAAAATAATTAAAAATGAGTTACCAATGTAAGTAAAAATTAAAATATTCATTTGTATTATAACCTCAAAAAATTCAATAAAATCGAATTTTAACAATTATTCTTCTACAGGGAGTAATAGCACAACCCACAAATTTATTGAAGCTCGCATATCCCGAAATCACACATTTTCAGGAACACACATTTTCAGGAACACAGCAGCTTACCAAAAAAATAATCGACGAGTTGGGATTGCCAATTTCAGTAAAGCAAGCTAAAGGGAAATGGCAAAATTTGATCACGAAATATAAATATTTGAAGAAGCCACCAAGTGGTAAAGGGATAGAAATGGATGATACTAAATGCAGCTAATTGGGAATATTTTGTGGAATTGGACGATTTTATGTCTCCAAAACATAGGATTACATCGCCAATGCTTATATCAGCTACACCAAATGAATATTCGGAAAATATGTTGCCTTCAAAATGACATAGCCAAACTAATTTTTGTAAAACATTACGTGTATATTTGAATTTTTTGTTAATTAAACAAACCTATTGAATTGTGTTTATTTCATTTATTATAAATTGCGCTTTTATTTACTTGTGTTACAATTACAAACAATTATAAAGATTAATTAATTATATTCTTTGCTAGTTAAAATATAATTGGGGCACTTACCCGAGTTATACCCGAAAAACTGATTTTTTGGGGCAATTTTCGGAAGGTCATATCTCCACTCAATGTTGGTAGAAATTCATGCTTTTATAAAATATTTGGGTCTACTTTTCAAGACCTTTCCAATGGTATATAACATGATCATGGCGGTCTCAAAGGGAAAAAGTTCGAAACTAGCTGTATATATACGATTTCGATTTTCAGCACAGTAGGTGCTTTCGTCACTCGTTTGGACTGCCGTCCAAAGTGATAGCAGGTTGAGTTGAGTATGGGGATGATATTCAAAATATTAAAAGGTATACAAGTCTTAAAATCTCCAGCAATTTAAAATTATTAAGTCATTTCTTGATGAGGTAGTACTTCTTCGTGTTGGCAGACGTCTTCGAAATTCGAATCTAGACTACACACTAGATTACAAATATCTGCTAGTATTTCCAAGCAATCATTTATTTGCTAAATTTGCCTTATTTGTGGCTCTCAAAATTTGCTAGCACTTTCTGAACCTTTAATGCTAGATTTAAATATTAATAAGTTGTAAAGGTATCAAAAGATACAAGAGATGTTCCAAGATTTCTGGAAACGTTGGCACATTGAACATCTCAATGATCTTCAAAAACGTAATAAATGGAAAAAAGCGTCAAATGAATACTACAAAATTGGCTTTTTGGTTCTTGCTCATGAAGATAATGTACCAAATATAAATTGGAGTTTGGGCAGAATAGTTGAGTTGCTTGATAATCGGTTTCGTGTTGTAACAATAGGAATTGCTAAATCTGAATTTAAAAGATCTATCCCAAAAATCAGTATTCTACTGCTTGAAACAATAAATGAAACCTTACAATAAAATATATTCCTTGAATATAATGATGAAAATACACTTGAATGAACAGGAAAAAAGTTGTCAAAACGCAATCTTTTATTTACCTTGGAAATTGCAAACATAAATTTCATTTTTTTTTTGCTTTCTGTGGTGGAAACCAATATTGGTGGAATCCCGAACATTGGAAGTTGATACCGAGTATAATTTTCGAATTGAGAGCCTCCTGAGATTAGCTCGTGACAGTTGGGGTCAAGAAATTCACTTGCTACAAATTTTGTTTAGTGTGCTGTTATTTAGACACCTGGTACGGTGGATCCGTGCCGGATAAAAGGTATGTTCTTATAAAGAAACAATTCGTATCTGTAATTCCATTATTGGGCGTTTGTGAATGGCCTTACGGTTGTTGTTAAGTGAAAAAACCAAGCTGCGTTAATGGTCTGGAATGTTCTTGTCCGAAACGGAATAGGCTATACCGGGATTTAAGTTGAGCGGTGGTGATGACATTGGGACAACGTGGATATAAAGCAGCCAAGATTTTTGTGTTATTATTTATTATAATTTAAAAATTATCTATGATAAAATGATTTATTATTTTCATTCTTGAAAGTATTTATTTGTCGTTCTTTACGAAATTTATTATTTATTTTTATATTTATTATATTTGTTAATTGTAAGATTTTTGGTTGCTAAACTATTGTAAGTTTACACCACTTCATGTATGCTCGTGAAATTTATTTTAGTTATTATTCAATTTTCTTTGGGGATTTGAGATTGCAATTTCCTTTTCTTATATCATTATTAGTTCGCGATATTAAAATTCTCATTTGTTTTATAGTTTTCTAATTAAAATGGAACATTAAAGTTTAAACAGGGGGATGGATCACTGGAGGTTTAGGTCGAGATCAGATAAGATGTTGTGTTAATTTTTTTTGTATTTTACATACTTTCGTTCTTTTGAATGCTTGAAAAAAGTAAACTCACGACTAACATTACCTCTAAAGACTGAGCTCGGGGCACATTATGAGTGGTAGCGTTTCCGCTTTTGGAAAAATTACCATGATACCGAAGTGTTTATGTTTACGGTAAAACCTTGTAGAAGATAATTTTTAAATTTCAATACCGTAACCAGTTTTGACTGATAAGGTAGAAAGGATAATCTAATGCAGTTATTGACGATTGGCAATTTACAGGAAGACAGCCCAGCGTGGGCCATAAGTGTTCAGCAACAGCCCATGGATAAAAGAGAGATGTTTGGAACATGTCGCAAAAGTAATTGTAAGTATACTGTTAAAGTTAGCAGACTCGCTCCAGCCGAAAAATGTCGATAATGTAGATCCGGCTGTAACTATTAAAATATATCACCCGAAAAATATCGATAATGCAGATTCGGATGTGACGATTTAAATACCAGCCGAAAAATGTCGATAATACAGATTTGGGTATAATACCAGGGGCGGTATGTTGTACCATCACTTCGAATCGAAATTCGAAAAAAGTCGAATGGCGGTATGTTGCATCATTTTCGAAAAGCAAAAATGATACAACTTTCACTTTTTCGATTCGACTTTTTTCGATTCGAAGTGATGGTACAACATACCGCCCAGAACTGTATCAGCCGAAAATGTCGATAACGCAGATGCAAACCAACTTGTTTATCAACGTCGGTAAGGAAGAACCATTTGCATAGCCAACCGAAAATGTCGATAAAGCAGATAAATAATTTGGGTGTTAAACAGTAATTTCATTTTAATTCAAAAATGTTTATTTCGATTCATTAACGTATATTACTCAAAATTAAACTTTTTTTATTAAATGCATTAAAACTATAATAAAAAAACTATTTTATTACTGAGAAAACTAGATGGCACATATCAAGAAAAACTTCAAAAACTTCAGGTCAATTTCCATGTGAAGAGTCCGGGAAAACTCGATTGATTAAATCGCACACACAAAATTTGAAAATTTCTAAAAATTGACCGTTTGAAGTATCATGGCTGGAAATAGATTCAAATGAAAGGTCTCAATGATGATTATACCTAAAAAATTTCAAGTTGAAAAAATTTCAAGGTGGAAGTCCTGGGAAATTCAACTGAATATATCGCACACACAAAATTTGAAAATTTCTAAAAATTGACCATTTAAAGTGTCATGGCTGAAAGTAAATTCAAATGAAAGGTCTTATTAATGATCACACCTACAAAAAAAACCAGGTCGATTTCTATGTTGGAAGTCCAGGAAAACTCGATTGAATATATCGCACACACAAAATTCATTTCATTTGAGTCTATTTCCAGCCATGACTCTTTAAACGGTAAATTTTTGGATTTTTTCAAATTTTGTGTGTGCGATATATTCAATCGAGTTTTCCTGGACTTCCAACATAGAAATCAGCCTGAAATTATTTCCAGGTATGATCATCAATAAGACCTTTAATTTGAATCTATGTCCAGGCATGACACTTTAAACCGTCAATTTTTAGAAATTTTCAAATTTTGTGTGTGTGATATATTCAATCGAGTTTTCCCGGACTTCCAATATAGAAATCGACCTGAATTTTTTTCCAGGTATGATCATCAATAAGACCTTTAATTTGAATCTATGTCCAGCCATGACACTTTAAACGGTCAATTTTTAGAAATTTTCAAATTTTGTGTGTGCGATATATTCAATCGAGTTTTCTCGAACTCTCTACATGAAAATTGACCTGACGATATTTATTAGATGAAGTGCCATTTAAAATATTCTCCAAACATGTAACTATAGATGCATGTCACGCCTTACCTCCCCAAACATCTAATACGGCACTTAGAGAAATTTGGTTTTGTATATTAGTTTTAATTGTTTCGAATGAAAATTTCTTATTTTAAATTTTTTAGTTGGTTTTTATGAATAATAAAATAAAAATTTCTAATATAAATTTTTATATTCCGGCATAAAACTCGTATCTTCATTGTCGACATTTTTCGGCTGGATGTTACCGACAAAAATCGACTGTCAGTTTCGTTTGATTAGTTGATCGACATTTTTCAGCTGAAGTCGGCTAACTTTAATAAGGTATTGTATAGAGCCATACGGAGATTGATCAGCACAGAAGCGGCGAGGAATTATAAGGTGCGACAGGTACATTTTAAAAATGTTAAATTGAAACAAAGGCAAAATTATTAGGCAAAATATATATTCGTTTTTAAGTACGTTCGACCAATTGTAAAGGTCGAATCGAATCTGTTGCTGCTTTTTTGAGTATATATAATTGGAGAAATGGTCACGGCAAAATAAACATAATAACCTTTAGAACCAACGAGAATCTAGAACGCCGGTCTCGAAACACTGAAATAGTTTTAGTTCTTCAAAAAATTAATTTTTAGTTGCGGACGAGTTAAATAAAAAATTATATTTTTCCAATTAAAAATGTTCTTGAATCATTTATTGGTAGCTTTTATTAGATATGAAGCATTATATGTAATTAAACCAATTATCCCATAAAACCACCACTAAGAGTTTCAATTGCATTGGTCGATATACGAAGAAAAGATTCTGGAATGTCATCCGGGACTTGATGAGGTCGTGGAATAATAACAGAAGCGAATGTCATCTGAAATATAAAACCGTTAGTATTGTTATCGATGCCTTAATTCTAATATGTGTACCTGAATCAATATCATCCCGAAGATGAATAAAATCGCTGCAAGCTTCATGATTATGCGTTTGAAAATTAAACAATTTTTTATGATTTCAATTTGAAGTTGTATGAAACACTGAAGCGATTGTAAAAAAAGTTGTGCTTTTATACCCTACAGTTACAAATTTTTATTCGATTTAGGTCTGGTTTAGATTTACTTAAAGCTAAATTATTTTTACGAAACAAGTTGAAAACAAACATGAACCAAAAAGTTTGAAAAGTATTAAAAAATAAGACGTCTAAAAAGCGTCATAACTAAAAGATCTGGAAAAATTTCACAGTTACTAATCAATTTAATATTTACATAATCTTGTTTTGATAATCGAATGACAAATTTTAAATAGACCATCTGGTTGGTTCCAAATCAATTGCAAATACTTATATACGTTACCTTGTAATAATTTTGTCATTCACCTAAAGAATTTAAATTTGTAACGGAATCAGTTTTTCCAAGTTTCTAACACTATTTTTAGGAACTTTAAATGTACGAGTCAACGAAATGATAAATAGAATCATATTAATTTTGCGGTCGTATAGGTTCAACTTTGAAAGAATTTTTTTTCAAGAAATCCTTTTATTAGATTATAAAGTTCCAAGCTAATGGAGCGTCGTTCGGCCTAAGTTGGTTGAAATGAAAGTTTTCATTTTTATAAAAATATTTGGGCTTTACATCCGTACGGCCTAAATAACTGAAAATAGAGGTTATTTATTAAGTTTCATCGTCAATACAATGCAGAATACTAAAGGTAGTTCCGCCGAATTATTGTATATTGGCGGAACTGTTTTTAGTATTCTTCATCATTTTTAGTTATTTATGCCGTTAGGGGTAGTAAACCCAAAGAGATTGTCTTAGTAAGATTTATTAAAAAATTAAAATCACGCATCCTATCCCACCGCACCAGCTTCGTATCATTTCTTCAAAATTCTGATGATTTTCATTAATCGGGAGCCTTAAATCCTAGTGTAGTGTCATTTCCGGTGTTATACCATTGTTTTGTACTCCATCAACAAAAACTAAATTCTGACCTCTGAAATTAGTTGTGTAGAGCAGAGCATAGAGGAGCAATAACTAATGATTCTAACGTGATGCTTAAGTTTATTTTACTGATCATAATATCCAATACACATTGGCACTTAGTTGACCGTTGCTTCTAGTATTGGGACAACCTATAGCGATTCCAAGGAGCCGAAATGATTCCATTAACAAAAAAATCATAGAATTATGATGATTTTTAACAGAAACAGTAATTTTTGTCATTGTCTACATTGTTGAAGTCATTTTTTAATTGTCTACATACATTCACTACACGTGTAGAAGGGGTATTCATATTGTAGAATACACCGCGTGGTGTAAAATTTCCCAGCTTGAGGAGAAGATGAGTTCTTGGGTTGATTTTGCTGTATGTGGACGAGCGTTGTCTTGCAGTAATATCACCTCCGCATTCCTTGGCCGATAAATGGTCTTTTCACCTCCAGAGCATCACTTAATTTTATCAATTGGGCCTGGTAACGTTCAGCTGTAATAGTTTGACCAGGTTCCAGAAGCTCGTAGTAAATCACTCCTTTCTAATCTCACCAGACACACTTTCCTGGCACGCATATTCATGTTTGCAAGTTTTCGCGTATAGGATTAACGTACAAAATCTACTTTTCACTAACCGTAATGATTTTGTACAAAAAAAGATGTTCTAAACTGTTTTAAATTTCATGGTTATCGCGTTTCAATTTAAACAAACTTGCGCAAATACAAATATTATTATTCGATTGTGCTGTGTTTTCGGTTTATTTACAGTTAAATTTGTCATTATGAAACAATTTTAAAATAAATATGGACCAGCAAAATGGTGACTCATGTGCGCAAAAAAGCCATGATCCCAGGTACATTCAAATATGGGACAACTATATGTACCACTCATTCATCATAAAGTGTTCATAATTCTAGCAAAAGCGGAACTTGATTGTCAATTTTCTCTTGGATCTGACTTCTGTAAAAGTTCTTCTAAATATTGGGAAGGGCCCTGATTTTCGATTTCACAGCCCGCTTAAATGGTGTTTATTTAAGGTTGGAGGAAAATGGTTTCTCTGGGCTAAATATGCGCTACATATTTTCTCTACCAAGTTGCTGCATCAAGCTTTTGTTGACATAGGTGTTTATTCATTACTATACGGGTTATATGTTAAGAAAGTTGTCTAAATATTCATTTACAAATTGATATTTGGAATTTTTTTGCACTTTTTCAATTGAGACACCGGAGGCTATATTCTCAATTAAGTATTGCGTAAGCCACAATTTTGTATAAAACGCTCAAAAATTCTATCTTTCGCATCTGTTTCCTCTTGAACATTTTTCAAGTTTAAATGATATCATTAATTGAGGTAAATAATAAAATAACGAAACATTTGTTAAAATGAGTAATTTAAGTTGCATTTAAAATTTTAGATGTCATTTGCAGATAATGGAATCTATGGCCAGAAGCGCCAGTGAGGTTAATGAAGATGAAGTAAATACATTTTTCAGAAGATATTGGTAAACAATTTTGTTGAACTTATGTAAAATTTTCGGATTTTAAACAACTTTGCATTTTAAATAAAATTCATTTACAAATTATTAATTTTTTGAAATTTTGGGTTATTCTGGAATCTGGATAATAGCCAGATAATGTTTTTTAATCAAGGTGAGGTTACCAAGACTTTGGGGAGGTTTGGTTTCGAACTAATGAAACATTGAATTTTTTGTATTTAAAATATTCGGTCGTCTCATCAAACTGCAGTGGCCAGACTACAAAAATTTAGAAAATACTTTGAACTAATCAAAGTATAATCACAATGCCTTAGCGAATTTTAATGATTCGCTACGCAATGCCCAACCCCTTCGTAAAATCGAATTTTTTTGTATTTAACACATACATGCGATTAATTCATGCGTACATGCGAAGAATTCGAGGTTGGGAATTGCGTAGCGAATCATTAAAATTCGCTAAGGCATCGTGATTATACTTTGATTAGTTCAAAGAATTTTCAAAATTTTTGTAGTTTGGTCACTGCAGTCTGATGAGACGACCGAATTTTTTAAATACAAATGCTGGAAACAGACATGCGGAAAAACGCTTGCGTTCAAATTAGAATACACTACTTTAAATGTAATGAAATACATGTATTCCGCATAGCAGACGTTTTTCCGCAAGTTGTCTCTATTTCTAAAAAAACGCCCCGCAGTTGACTACATAACAAAAAAAAAGTATCATGAATTAATATTAACATCACGAGATCACGACGGCTTTTCAATTTTTTGACAGAAATTCAAAAACAAATTATTTATTGTTTACTGAAAACTCTACCGAAAAATAAAAACACGATGTCAGAAACATCGCTCGTGTAGCTCATGTAGTTAACTTGCGTTTTCGCATGCGTATCCGCATGTGGAAATTCCGCATGTCTGTTTCCAGCAAAAAAATTCAATGTTTCATTAGTACGAAACCAAACCTCCCCAAAGTCTTGATAACCTCATCTTGATTATTAATTTTTTATTATTCAAGCAAGGAGATTTAAACTGAATCCTGATTTTTGAAATGAAACCGCAACAAGCTAGGTTTCTTATGAAGAAACTAGTTCTCGTTCGATTACAACTTCTTTTCTGCTTTAGATTAGGTGGCGAAATGTCTCTCCAATTCTCCACATTTTATTTGTCTGAAGTATTTAAAGAAAATTTTGAAATTCTGTTGAGTAATGTAGGCCATGCTGATCGGGGTAAATTCTGCTGGTTAATCATAATCCACTAGTGCATCACTAGTGTCATTATGAACATTTAATGATTTTGCATGCTTTCGTATAAGAAGTATATACTATGATAAATTGCCATATCGCTCACATTTATTTTTATTTTCAAGAACTATAGTGTCTGTACTTCCTCAATTACTACTAAATCAGGGGTGGAATCATGGACGCCGGACGGAAAATTTAAACGGTAGTGAAATTTTATATGGAAAACAGCAATAATTGTACCGGTTTTGTTCCATTGTTTCGCAAAAAAAACACAAATAGCAAGCCAGAAAAAAAATAATTCATTCGTCAGCTTTATAGCAATCGAACGAATTTGTAAGGTTTTTTTGAAACAACAGAATACAACCGGTAGAATTATTACTGCTTTCCATATAAAATTTCTCTACCGTCTAAAATTTCCGTGCGGCGTTCATGATTCCGCCCCAGTTTCTAACCTGCCGTTAATAAAAATGCATAACTTGATTACGCATTGGCTTAGTTCCGTTCAAAATTGCTATATTACAGAGCTAGGTCACTGCCTGTTTACAATCAATTTAAATATTGCCTTAGTGCAAAAGTGTTTCATCTAAATCAATTGAGAATTGGCTTAATTCCATTCAAATTACTTATTTTGCATAAAAACACACAGAACTCATATTTGAATTCCTTTTTCAACCAACGAAAACAGTTTCATTCCAATCTGTTAAGAAATTTTTTAAACCCATTTAAATTATATGATGAATAATAAATCATATGATGAAGAGTCACACCCTGAACCCGAATTATAATCCCATTGTTATCAAGGGTTCCATACTGTGCGGTGCATTTCACAAAAGGATGTGCTCACACAGGAGGTCACAAAACAGGATATCACAAAACGCGGTACTTAGTAGTAGTAGTATTAGCTTTGTTTCTTGATGCTTGATCTGATTCGGGTCAGTTAATGTTTCATGAAACAACGCTAAGACATTTACTAGATTTGTGATCTAAAACAAAATTTGGAGCAAGTTTCCATAAAAAATTTGAACTGATCCGGATCAATGGGTGCGTAATGAAACATGGTTAAATTATCGGCAACTTTTAAGTGAACGAAAATTTCACTTTAATTGAATGCAAATCATTACTTGATATTCAACTAGATACAGATCTCATTGTGGGCCATTTATTAATCGGCAGGAACCAGTAGAGTGGAGATGGTTTCAACAATTTTGGTGCAGGGAATGGTTAAGTAACGAAGGACGACAGTAACCTAGGGTTGTGGAGCAAACATGTCACAGGGGATAATGCCGCAGAACAATTGTGGTAGTAACGTTGGGACGGGATAGAGATACATAACTTGAACGAATTCTAGCCACAGTGATATGGGATTATAGGAACGGTCAGCTTAGGATCGGATGAAGTTTCGATCGAAAGGACATTGATATGTATTTGTAAACGTACCGGCCAACGCTAGTGAAAGTTGCAAATGATCCACCAACACCAGTTCTGACTGTTAGGGCAGAAAGGATAATCGAAAGTGGTTTTTGGCGTTTGCAATTCACAGGAAGGCAGCCCAGCATGGGCCATATTTGTTATGCAACGGCCCATGGATGAAAGAGAGATGTTTGGAACATATCGCCAAAGTGGTTGTAAGAGCCATATGGAGGTCGATAAGCATGACCTATGGGAGAGGCACAGAAGCGGCGAGGAATTATAAGGTGTGACATGTACATTCTTAAAAAGGTAAATGGAAACAATATTAGGCAAAATATATATTTGTTTTTAAGTACGTTCGACCAATTCTAAAGGTCGAATCGAATCTGTTGCTGCTTTTTTGAATATTTACAATTGGAGAAATGGTCACGGCAAAATAAACATAATAACCTTTAGAACTAACGAGAATCTAGAACGCCGATCTCGAAACACTAAAATAATCTTAGTTCTTTCAAAAAATTAATTTTTAGTTGCTGATGAGATAAATAAAAAATTATATTTTTTCAATAAACAATGTTCTTGCATCATTTATTGTGTAGCATTAAGCATGCTAGGGAGGGTATTTAGATTGGCAGAATTTAATTGAAACAACAGAAAAAAATAAAGAAAACTGAAAATTCTAGAGAAAGGAAAAAAATGAAGGAGAAAAGAAAAAAATAAATAAATATCGTCCACCACATGCTAGGAAGGCTATAGAATTTGACCTACTCAGGGACCCAAGCGGGGAGGTGGGAAGTTAGGAAATGCTAATTACCGATATATTACCGTAATTGACATCCACCTAGTTCATCCTCAATTTAATGGTTTACATTGATCTCATATTTTTGGATTGATAACCCAATGGATCATTTGAGTTTTCTTTTACAAAACAAGTACTAGATTTTATTACATCAATAAAACAAAATACAAACAAATAAAGAAGATATAAAAAAAATATATAGTTGAGTAATTCACAAAGAAAAATTTCCGCAGCTATCTGACGGATTCAACGCACAACGACTGGGATTTACACCTACAAGAAGTAGCTGCTGCTCTTCGTAATGTAATTCATAACACGACTAAGTTCTCGCCCCACTATTTAACTTTTGGACAACACATGACTTTGCACGGCTCCGATTTTAAATTATGGAGTCTTTCGGATTATGGGAATAACGACGTAAATCTCATGTCGAAATCGGATCGCCTTAATTTAGTTCGAGACAAAGTCAAGCACTATCTTACTGTTGCTCATGACAAATCGGCCAAACATTACAATTTGCGAAGCCGTAATCGCGAATTTGTTAACGGACAGGCGATGTTTGCTCGGTCGTTTGTACAAAGCGATGCTGCGAATAAATTTGCGTACAAACTATCGCCTAAGTTCATACCTGCCATTGTTGAGTGCAAAATTGGAAATGTGGCGTATAAATTGCGCAACCTGGAAGGGAAAAGTTTAGGCACGTACCACATAAAAGATATTCGAACTTAAATTTCATCCACGTTATTGCGCTAGAACGACTAAATTACACGACCTGGAGTTTTCTAAAATTAATTTTAGAAACGATTTGTAACGATCCCGAATGGCATTGTTAGAAGTTTTTAAATTGAGTTTGAATTTTTTTTTTGTGTTCGAATCCCCTCAAGTACGTTTTGTGTAAGTCAGCAAATTTTCATTTAAAATCGCTAAATGTTGCCTACGATATTGTGATGTACGAATCAGTAATTGAGAGTGATCGTCAAAGTAAAATATCGATCGATCGATAATTTAAGTCAATTAATTTTGAAAAAATTATCGAGTGGTCGATAAAGCAGTTCAAATGACTTAGCAAAAATATATTTTTTGATTTTTTTGAAAAAGAAAAATATTTTTTTGGGAGGAAAATTGAAAAAAAATATTGTGAGAAATTTTAGTAAATTAATAAAAAAAATTTAAATTGTTTCATAAGTTCACAGTGCAAATGCATAAAAAATTATTTTGTGTATAATTAATTAAAATCTGTGTAACGAATTTAATGAAAATTAGTAAAAATAATAAGAATTTTATTTGTGAGTGAGTGGCCATAAAATAATTTAGAAACTTTATAGAAAGAGGCATTTTGATTCTGTGAGTGAAGAGACTATTTTGTTTTCTTGTGAGATTGATAAAATAAAATTGATAAAGATAAATAAATACAATAAAAAAAAAAAAAAAACGTGAAGTGTCTTCGATACGGGGATAATACTAAACCCCGTGATAATACCAAGCCATCATCATTTATCAAATTGGTGATAACATTTAATTTCTGTTTTCTCGTGTATATGGTAAAATATCATATTTATCCGTATATAATAATATACTTTTAAAAATATCGATCTAAATATAATTTAGTCCTTAAATAATAATAATAATAATGATAATCATTGCCGCCGATAAGAGAGAAAATCCTGAAAAGTTTAACCAAAGAATTTCTATAATTAGAAATTCTATGGTTTAACTGTGCATAAATATTTCATAAATTTATTATGATTAATACTCAACACACCCAACAACCACCATTCAACGCATCATCTATAAGCATCACGCAACAACAACTAACAACAGCAACAGTAAGAACTTTATTTATAATTTTTTTTCTCATTTTTTTTCATTAAGTACACCTAAAATTGCAAAAAAAAATATTTTAATTTAGAATACTGCATAATAATTATAATCCGTTGGTAATTAAGTTGGTGGCGGGTATTTTAGAATTAGGTAAGGTGGCTAGGGTTTTAGGTATAGTTAGATAGTTTTTAAATTTTTCTTTGTGAATTACTCAACTATATATTTTTTTTTATATTTTCTTTATTTATTTTTATTTTGTTTTATTGATGTAATAAAATTTATTACTTCTTTTGTAAAAGAAAACTCAAATGATCCATTGCGTTACCAATCCAAAAATATGAGATCAATGTAAAAAATTAAATTGAGGATGAACTAGGTGGGTGTCAATTACGGTAATATATCGGTAATTAGCATTTCCTAACTTCCCACCTCCCCGCTTGGGTCCCTGAGTAGGTCAAATTCTATAGCCTACCTAGCATGTGGTGGACGATATTTATTTATTTTTTTCTTTTCTCCTTCATTTTTTCTTTCTCTAGAATTTTCAGTTTTCTTTATTTTTTTTCTGTTGTTTCAATTAAATTCTGCCAATCTAAATACCCTCCCTAGCATGCTAAATGCTACAATTGGTAGCTTAATTTTAATAAATTTATTGGTACAACTATATCCCAGAATACTATATTTGAGCAACCTAACATGGCCACAATCGCATTATTTTGGTATTACAACAAAGGTCATATAAAAAAAAAGAATAATTTTTTTACCATATTTCAATATTGTGGAGTAAAAGAAACCGCGTAAAAAAAAGGTTTAGTTAATTTTTTTCATATCACCTGTAGGAGTAAAATTTCAGTTACACCACTAAACTCTGACGTCTCGACTATTTTAGAAAATGAACATCTGGGGCGGTATATTGTAAAATCACTTCCAATCGAATAAAGTCAAAATTCGAAAAAAGTCGAATCGAAAAAGTGAAAGTTGTATCATTTTTGTTTTTCGAAAATAATACAACATACCGCCATTCGACTACTTTTTTCGAATTTCGTTTCGAAGTGATGGTACAACAAACCGCCCCTGTTTTGCATTTCAGAACGAATGATGCAGTTTAGTTCTTCACAAACTAATGTGTGTAACGGTTTGTATATAGAATCGCACGCTAATATTTTTTGGTATTTTAGTGATTTTTTAGTATACAGGTAAGCCTCGCTTAACGAAGGGGTTCGGTTCCTGGAAATGCTTCGTTAAGCGAGGATTTGTTAATCGAGGTATCAAATTATGTGGGTTTATATGAGAAACTGTTAGTTTTTTTCCTGAGTGCAAATTTAATAAAAAAAGGTTTTCAGTTTTATTTAGAATAAAAAATTCAGTTTTATTTAGAATAAAATAAGTAATAAAAATTGCAAAATAAAAAATCCAAAGCATCGCATAAAAAACAAAACACTAATGCTTAAATTATTTTTTAAAAAAATTATCGATTGTAAGTTGTTTTTTTTTGTAATTTACGTAATCAACACTGTGTACTGGTCATCCAAGCCATCGTGTTTGATTTGTAAATAACCGGCAATGATGATTTTTCAATATCTTTAAGTGCTCTGGGGTTTTCGGAACGACCAATAACAAACGGCTTAAATTTAAAATCCCCGTTTGCATTTGCACCAAACACAACTGTCAGCCGTTCCTTTGATATTTTAAAACCAGGAGATGTTTTTCTTTTCGATTTATAGCTATTCGTAAAAAATCGTAACAAAAATGATGTAAAAGAGACGTTTTTTTATTTTTTTGTTAATTTTTTATTCGTTATTCCGAGGTATGTATTCGTTAAGTGAGGTTTTTGTATCAAAAATTGATATTCGTAGATCCGAGGTTTCGTTAAGCGAGGTTTACCTGTATACGAGTAAAAACTATTTTACTTTTTTTGATTATCTGTGACAAAATTTCACGTTATCGTGAGTATTGTAAAATAATTGTGGTATTCATATAGATACTTTTTACGAAGTTAAATTTTCTGTTTTTGTGTTTTAGAAGAAAATTTGCTTTTTTTTATTATCCTCGAAAAATATGGATAAGAAATTCGATGATTTTTTTTGTAATTCACCCGGACTCCATACAACACAAAATGAAAATGCGTGTGGACTGTATAATGTGTTCAACTATAAAAAAGTACCAAAGATGGTTGAAAATAAATAAAATCTAATTTGTATACTAACACTTACTAAAAATTTGACGTCAGGCAAAACTAAATTTCTATATAAATTTCTATAGCCACCAAATTTATATAAAAAAAATGAAAAAAATCCAAATTAAAGTACAAAATTACATAATAAAATAAAAGTACAAAATTACATAATTTAAAAAATATAAATAATTTAAAAAATTGAATAAAGATGATTAGTCGCGGCCGATGTCCCACGATGTTAATGATTTTTAACGTAGTATTATTTATTAAAGCGGAGTAATTATTTAATGCACTATTATGATTTACTGTTAATATTTTACTCATTAACATATATTTTAATACTTGCGGATACCCGGCATGTGCTAATTTTTTTATGTTAATGTTAGCGGATAAACAATATTTCGAGTTTTTTCGGTACGTGCGTAAACATAAAGAATTTTCGGCGTTCCAACTCTGGAGCAAGCAACATATAATTGGCCTGGAAAAAAACTGGAATTTTCTAAGTTCAAACCAGCGAGTTCAAACCAGGCTATGGCAAAAGATGGACGTACTGGAAACTGTAATCGCTTAAAATCGAAGAGCAAATTGATTGAAATCATTGGAATTCGTTGTATCAGCACATCTTCGCCTTTACATTTGTTCCTGAGGATTGTGGCTTCGATTAAAGCATGAACGGTAAACCATCTTTTACAGTGTGATAGCATGTTTGATAGCATTCCAGATGCTATCACAATATGTGTGATAGCATTCCAGATGGTTCCAAAGAGTTAAAAATCTCATCTATAACTGTGTCAATCGATTTGTACTTGACAACTTCACCGGGTAGCTTCAATTACCGGGTAGCTCTTCGGAGCCAAAATTGCTCGTTCGCAAAGCCAATCATGATTTGTGAAATTGTTTGTAATATCGGGAAAAGCTTTCTGCACAACATTTTGATTTGATGACTGCATTTGGCAAAAGTTTGACGGAAAACATCAATAGTGTTAATTATTTGACTAATAGAAGTATAGAGTCCATATCGATTCAATGAAACCTTTAAAGCTGAATACATACCTGCGGGAGTGAGTGCGTTACAAATACTGCGGTATCGCACAGAATGTATTAAAATAACAGCAAAGTTACAAGTAGTTCAATTCGAGTGTGGATCTAGATTTACCAAGAAGTTCGTGAAAGTGAGTGAAAAAAAATCATCAGGCATTACTAAACTTATCATCCCATGACTTGTGATTTTTATTGTGATTATAGTGGTCATCATTACAAGTCGATACGGCTTGGTTCGAGTTCCCAAACTCATGGTTCCTGGGATGAATTTAAATGTGATATACTTGGGCATTACAGGTAATAGCCGAGCACAGAAATAAATTCAATGAGAATTGTCTGGCACTCGATAGATTTGGCCAGATTTTATCTTAAACTTCCCTATCCAGGTCGAAAATACTTGAACAAATAGCAGTCATTCGATGAAAATTTTGGTGACTGAGAACCATTAATTGAATTTATTACGGTAAATAAATTCAAGCGGTATCGATTTGTAGTGATGACCACAATAAAAAGCTCAAGTAGTACGCGAGTGAAGTTTTCAGTAAATCTTACTAAATACCGCTTGATATTCATGTGCATATATTCAGGGGCAAATATTTTAATTCGTTTAGAATATAAAAGATATTTTACTTTTTTCGTTTCATCGTCAATACATTGAAGAATACTAAATGTACTTCCAACTAAACGTTGTCAATTTATATTAATTTTAAGAGAAAAATGTGTTAAAAGTAATTGAATAATTTTATAAGGACCGTCAACCTAACCCCATTAGTAATGTATTGCACATTGATTTTAAAAAGGCACGTTCATTTCATCAACGAGATAGCACCTGCGTAAGACATTTCATTGCGATTATTTCATTGTTCTACACAAAGTAAATAAGACAGGCGGGAACACAAACTTAACCTAACCTATAACTTTATATATGTAAGCTGACACAAAAGTGTAAGACTAATTAATGATTTCAGAAGCCCATGCGCGAGTTCACGAATAATTTCTCTGCCAGTACTAGTTTTATTTGTATAAGCCTGAGTCAGCATCACTCCGAAGATGTTATTCTAAACTGTTTTATATTTCATGGTGGGTTTCAATTTAAACAAACTTGTACAAATACAAATATTTTTCCGATTGTGGTTTATTTTCGGTTTATTTAGAGCTAAATTTGTCATAATGAAACAATTTTAAAATAAATATGTACCAGAAAAATAAAAAAAGTGACTCATGCGTGCAAAAATGTCACGATTCCATGTAGATACACATCATCATCATGATTATCACCTGATGATTGCTTACATGTACCATATATGTATTTACTCTACCGAATTCCCGCATGAAGCGTATGTTTATATAGGTGTTTAGTAGGGTGATATTCAAAACTACGGGTATATGTTAACAATGTTGTCTAAATATTAATTTACAATTTTCTAATTAAATTTTTATTTGGAGATTATTTGCACGTTTTCGATTAAGGCACCTGAGACTATATTCAAAATTAGGTAATGCGTAAGCCACGATTTTGTATAAAATAGACCCGAAATTGTATTTTTCGCACCAGTTTCCTCTTGAACATTATTCAAGTTAAACCAAGCAGTTTATTCAAAAGTTAATAAAATGAAATTATTTAATTTTCTATTGATCATCGGAATGATATCATTTATTGGGGTAAGTAATAAAATAAGGAAAACATTTGTTAAAATAGGTAATTTATGTTGCATTTGACATTTCAGATGGCATTTGCTGAACCCACTATGCGTAAGCTCCGTTCACCTGATGGGCTTGAACCTTATATATAGGTTTTAGGAGCTAAATAAACAATTTTGTTGAATTTATGTAAAATTTTCGAATTTCAAACAACTTTGCTTCTTAAATAAAATTTATAAAAAAATAATTTTTTTAATACTCAGGCACGGTGTTCTAAAGCTAAACTGTATCCTGATTTTTGAAATCACCTCAACAAGCTAGGATTTGTACGAAGGGACCAATTCTCGTTCGATTACTACTTCGAAATGTCTTTCTGACGTTCCACATTTTATTTATTTAAAGTATTGGAAGAATTCTGAAATTCTTTCGAGTAATGTAGACCGTTCTGATGAATGTTGCTGGTTAATCATAAGCCAGTGGTGCATCGAAGCCTTCGCTTGCTCAGAGTTAGTCGAGTTGGAACTTGTCATGTCATTATGAGTCTACTATGGTAAACTGCTGTGTTTCGCATTCTCTACATTCGACGTTCGCTCCCATACCGCACTCAGAAAAAAAATATGATAAATACATGATTGCATTTACCATATAATATCATCATTGTCTATGCTAAACACAATTATTTAAATGATAGATTTTATCATACTATAATTGATTTTATCGTACTGTGATATTCTTGATCATTTTTCTTGATCTTCTTCATCATAATAATGATGACCACTGAAAAAAAAAAAGTTTGAGTGATCATCATTGTTATAATGAAGAAGATCAAAAAGAATGATCAAGAATATCATAGCATGATAAAATCAATCATTTAAATAATTGTGTTTAACATAGACAATGATGATATTATGGTAAATGCAATCATGTATTTACGAATGTATACAGATGCCGAATTTTCAAACTTTTTCATATCTCGTCATTTCCGCAAAAAAATGAAGAAATGATTTGAACAAGTTTTGTTTGAAATTTAATTTACAATTTTATTCATTTTATTCTTTTTTTCGTACATACATTTCGTTGATACATTTCAAACTATTTGCAAAACACTAAAAGCTCCTATCATCCGATCAATTAATCCATCAGAGCCATCCAAAAATTGAATTTAAATTGAAAACGATTTTTTTAGAATGCAATACCAGAAAATAGAATAAAATAACTTAACTACTGGGAACCAGCCATTCCATACGGACAATTTCTATAAGTTAAAACAGCGAAGGAATTTATTTTTTAATGGTACCAGCAGCTGCAATTTTCACGACTTTATTTAGAACAAATGGCAAGAAGCTGATGGATTTCCAGAGACAACGATAACCAAAGTACTTCACCTCTTTCTTTCGAAAATTGCTCAAAATTGGTACTGAATTTTTAAACTGGACAACCCCGATGCAACATGGAAAAATATGGAAAAATATGTGTCTTATTTTAAGAACATCTTGACATAGAATACTCTGTTCCAAAATGGTTAATTTTATAAATCCAATAGTAAATTCAGTTTTACATAAAAATTCTAATTGTACTGGCCAATCTGTCGACAATAATCCTTTAGTTAAGTTCGTTTTATTTCTGTTCCATACGTTAAAAGTTTTTTAGTTTAAAATTCGTTTTTGTTTAAATAAATATACTTGTGAATGTAATAAGTTATATATTGGTCAAACAGACCAACTTCTATATACAAGATTTACACAACATAAAAGAGATGCTAAGAGATTGTTTTTAAACAAGACTACAAATATTTCAAGAAGTTCTTTGTCATCTCATTTATATGAATCATACCATAATATATTTTTAGATAATGTTAAAATATTAGAACATGAAATAAAACTTTCTACTAGACAAATGTTAGAGATGATTCACATCAAGAATAATAAACGTTCCTCGAATTGTATTAACAGTCAGATTTTAATTATCTTCAGGACACGTATAATAGTTTAATAAAATAATTTTTTATTGTGATTCGGTTCTAGGATGGTTTATGTCTTTAATTTTATTTTGTAGTACAGAATTTTTTTTTGCTGTTCTACACTATACAGTATTAGCCTTGAAAAAAATTAATTTTTTTCTTTATGTACAAATATTTTTTGTTTTGATGATTGTCGGTTAGTCAAAAGTTTTGCATTCTTTTTGAATCATATTTAAAAAAATTTTACAAAGAATTTTTTTTTTTAATATTTTTACGTGTATAACGATTTTTTTCTGTTTTGGTAAGTAAATTTTTCTATTAGTATTTTCTTAAATGTTTGTTATCCCAAAATTATTTTTTCCATCAACTTGATAGTCCTCTTTCAATTTCTTAGTTTATTTTTTTAATTTAATTTTTAAAACTATCTTCATAATTAATTTTTTTTTTTAGTATTGTTCCGTGAAAATAATTATAAATTATACTCGAAACGTCGGCAGTTTTAAATCAAAACATTTTTTTTCTTTATTTAATTCACATTTTAACAATTAAACTATAAATACATAAATAGTAGTCAGCACTTATTTAAGGCTGAATATATTACAGAAACTGCTTTGATTCATATAGAATCGTATTGCAGAATTATTTTTAAGATTAGGCCAAAGCGCTTTTGTGAAAATAGTTTATAAACTTAATTAATATATAAATAAATAAATATGCAGATCATCATAATACTTTACAACATTTTTTAAAAATAGCTAAATATTTTAATTGGTTTTTCAAACGGAACAGCTGTGGTAAGTTGATGGAAAAATAGTTTTTTTTATGTACACAATAAAATACGCATGTTTTACATCACGGTTGCACTAAATGGCTCACCGCAAGACGCTTAAATAATTGTAAACTGGTTTTATGTCTTATAGTTGGTGGCAATTGGTAATATAGTAAGAGAGTTATTTTTGGAGGCAGAAGTTGTAAACAGTGGACCCCGAAAAAAAGAACGACGCCTAACATCATAATCATGAACATCACAGGTTCTAAAACTACTTGAAAATTATGTTTATAATTTTGTAGCTTAACACAATCAATTCTTTTCTAATTATATTATACAGTGATCAAAATCAGTGAATATTATTGAGGAGGGGATCCTTATCGAAACATTTAATACAAATTTTATGGCCCTGTTCTGCAGAATGTAAAGCTCTTGTAATATTGTGTTTGTTGTACCACTCCAAATCGATTTTAAATATATTATATGGCTATATGTATAAGCATAGTATATATTAATTAATAATTTACGTGGTAATAAATGTTTAGATTTTTTTAAAATAAACATATGTATAAGGCATAATTTTCTTTTTCATGGTATCAGCATGTATGTTCCATTTTAATTTTGTGTCTATAACTAAACCTAAATATGTATACCCCCTTACACGCAGATTACATCTCCATTGTACGTTATCGTGTTATGCTGTGTGCCTAACACGATTTATTTTGACTAAATTATAGACTAAACTAAATTGTTCGTTAGTTAAGAACAGTCATTAATAGATGGCAATAGTATCGGTTATTCAAGCTGTGCCTGACTTCATAATTCATTTGTTGACTTTTCAGACCAAAATTTTATTTAAACAATTTGTATAAAATATTTAAAAAATTTACAAATTGAAATGGAAATTGAAGATAACGTGGTATTTGCATTATTTGTTAATGTAATAATAAGTTACGAAAAGGTATTAAGAAGAAAAAATAGTAGAAACAGTGGGGTAACTAATAAATAAAAATCCTAACCTAAAATTGATAAATTTATTGTTATTTTATATAATTTCTTATTTTAGCCAGAAAGAACCTTTGTCAAATATTATAACAGTGAGTTATATCGACAACTATCATCTGACGACGATGCATTTATTAAAAAACATGTGCGCGTATCCGCGAGATCACTCCATAGAATGTTGTTGGTATTTGAAAAGAATAACCTTGGATATGGTATAAAATTCAAACTTTGCGTATTTTTGTACTGGCTTGCGAGTGGGGCGAGCTACAGAGTGACTGGTGTGTCGTTCGGAATATCGCGCTATTCCGTAAGAACAATAATACATAACATGTTAAATTTATTCGTTTGTATTTCCAAAAAAGTTATAAAACTGCCAATATTTGAAGAGTACGAACAAATTGCTAATCATTTCAACTCCAGAGCAAATACAAATATATTTTCGAAAGCTATCGGTGCCATAGATGGATGTCACGTGAAAATTACTGTTCCCACGCGCTTTCACGATCAGTACATTAATCGTAAACTAGATTATAGTTTAAATATAATGGCAGTCTGCGATAGCTTTGGCAAATTTATCAATATTGTTGCCGGATACCCTGGATCAGTACACGACCAAAGGGTCCTTCGTAATAGCAACATATACAAAACTGGTAATTTCCCTCCTCCTGGATACTTTTTGTTAGGCGACAGCGGTTACAAATGCGCTTTAACGCCGGTGCCTATTATAACACCTTTTCGTAAAGATCATCTTCTAACATCTCAGGAAACGCGTTTTAATTTATTACACAGTAGAGCGCGCAGCGTTATTGAGAATGCTTTTGGTCAAATGAAAACAAGGTGGAGGTCCATTTTTCTCAAAAATTTGGAATTAAAAATTGAGAATTCCATAAAAACAGTATTGGCTTGTTGTGTCATGCATAATATTTGTTTAAATGATGGCATGGATTTGGAAGATGGCGTTATTTCTCAATTTATATTAGATGACGGAGCACTACATATCCAATTAAACACTCAAGATTCTGATGAACATGCCGCATTAGCATTTCGTAATTCTTTGTTAAGCCAAATGTAAATTTTATGTACATATGTATGTATATAGTACAAGTAAAACAATAAACAAGTTGAATTAATATTTCGATGTATTTTTTTAATTATATACATATATAATATTTATAAATATAAAGTTTTGAAGCAAATGTTCTTATGTTAGAACCTTTACATTCATACCAACTAGGTAGACAGAACTCGTAGTTACTCCTCCTCACTATCACTACTATTTGCCGTTATCCCGTGCTTTACTCGCATATATTTTATAAACACTTTGGCCGCGTCCCGCATTAATTTACTATCTTTCGCACTACGCGAGGAAGAAGCTACACTACGCGAGGAAGAAGCCGCACTACGCGAGGAAGAAGCTGCACTACGCGAGGATGAAACCGCACTACGCGAGGACGAAGCCAAAGAAGATTCTTCGCTCTGAGATGTCCAGTCCTCACATGTTACTTTACACAATTCTGTAGAAGGCGCGGTATCGAGCAACGTGGGAGGCTTAATATTGTGACGACTCGAAACGAAATCATGTATCATTTCAAAATATGGCCAGGTCAAGGGACCCGGCCCATCATCCTCGGTCCCTGTACCAGTGGGAGGTTCAATGATCGACTAAAACAAAAAATATTGTTGAAAAAATTAGTTAAGACAAATACCAAAAATTATGTGTGTACCTTGTATTTGGTCATAATATTGGCCCATTTTTTCTTTAATTTATGCCAATCCTCATCAATACCTGCTTCCGCACCCACTGACCTACAAAAGTGAATACGTGTTACATTATTTAGAAAAGTACATAACCAATAATAAATTTACTTACTCCCAACTGTTCCTTAAATCAAAAAACTTTCCCACAAAAATATGATCAAGTTTTTCCGCGCGTTGATGAATCTGACGGTTTCGTCATATGACCCTTTAAAGTAATATAAGCACCAGTAAAAATGAATTGTTAATTTTATTAAAAAAATAATAATTTGTATTAAAACATAACCTCAAATTTATATTTTTAATACAAATCGGTTAGAATTTGATTTATTTATATTTTATACTTACATCTATTACTGTAATGTCTCTTTTCCATTATATGTTTATACTCGTATACATATAATATTATATTATATATTTGAAATAATAACTTTTCTATTATATTATATATTTGAAATAATAACGCACAATTAACAATAAAATGACAACTAAAATTGAAGTCACCTTGCGAGGAGACTTTTCGTTTATCACCTAGCGACGAATAGCGTAATGTCAACTCGAAAAGTTTAGTCTATAATTTAGTCAAAATAAATCGTGTTAGGCACACAGTCTTAATAACTATTATGTTTTCGTCTAAAGTTCTGTTTTCAAATTATTATATATTTTGTTTTTTTGACATTCAGCAGTATCATATTTATTTTAAGCCAGTCATTCAACAATTCTAAATCTGCCTGTACATCAACCAATAAACTCTGTAAATCCTGATTTTTATAAAGTATGGCAATATCATCTGCATACATTTGTACATTACCACGAAAATCGATCATCATTAAATCATTTATAATTTTTTTAAAAAGGGTCTAACCTTGTGGGACACCTAAACTGACAGTTTCTATATTGCTCTGGATTCCAATAACTTCTACTAATTGTTTCCAGTTAGATAAGTAAATTTCAAAAAACTTTATTTCATTATCAGTCATGTTCAATTTTCTCAATTTTAATAATTACATTTTATGATTTATGGAATCAAAGGCTTTACTTAAGTCCAAGAATAAGACAGACACAAAACTGTTTTTTTTTCAATTCCCAAGCTTACGCTAATTGACCTCTGGGAAGTTAGCGCGAAAAATTATCCCGAAAAACCATTATAGTTAAATATGGCAAGACTATTATATGTCTACAGAATATTTTTATACTATCCTGATAGTTAAGTAAATATAATTAATATTGCTGCATATAAAACAAATATATCACGAGATTAGCTATAATGTATAGTAAATTATTATATAGTTTTGTAATACATATTAAATTAATATCACGAAATTTTCAATTAAAATTATATGTACTATATAACATTTCGCGAATATTTTTTATATCACTTCAAAAAAATTAAACTAAAATAATTTACATCGATATAATCAAAATTAATAAAATATACTAAAAAATTAATTCAAAAATTTAATATTAGAAAAACAATAAATCTCTGAAATAAAATACAACAATTTTATTGTTGTAAAATGGCAGAAAGATATTACAAGTTATAAATTAGATATAGCTGTGTGAAGTCGTAGAAGATATTAATTAACAGAGCAAGGCTGGTATGGAGTTTGTAGAGGAAGGATCCACCTTTCATACGCCAAAATTGTGATTCGAGTCTATGAGTCAAATTTTAGTTATAGCCGTGTGAAGTCGTAGTAGATATTAATTAACAGAGCAAAGCTGGTATGGAATTTGTAGAGGAAGGATCCACCTTTCATACGCCAAAGTTGTGATTCGAGTCTATGAGTCAAATTTTAATTCCAAATTCCATACCAGCCTTGCTCTGTTAATTAATATCTACTACGACTTCACACGGCTATAACTAAAATTTTACTCATAGACTCGAATCACAATTTTGGCGTATGAAAGGTGGATCCTTCCTCTACAAATTCCATACCAGCATTGCTCTGTTAATTAATATCTACTACGACTTTACAAGGCTATAACTAAAATTTGACTCATAGACTCGAATCACAATTTTGGCGTATGAAAGGTGGATCCTTCCTCTACAAATTCCATACCAGCCTTGCTCTGTTAATTAATATCTACTACGACTTCACAAGGCTATAACTAAAATTTGACTCATAGACTCGAATCACAATTTTGGCGTATGAAAGGTGGATCCTTCCTCTACAAATTCCATATCAACCTTGCTCTGTTAATTAATATCTACTACGACTTCACAATGCTATAACTAAAATTTGACTCATAGACTCGAATCACAATTTTGGCGTATGAAAGGTGGATCCTTCCTCTACAAATTCCATACCAGCCTTGCTCTGTTAATTAATATCTACTACGACTTTACAAGGCTATAACTAAAATTTGAATCATAGACTCGAATCACAATTTTGGTGTATGAAAGGTGGATCCTTCCTCTACAAATTCCATACCAGCCTTGCTCTGTTAATTAATATCTACTACGACTTTACAAGGCTATAACTAAAATTTGACTCATAGACTCGAATCACAATTTTGGCGTATGAAAGGTGGATCCTTCCTCTACAAATTCCATATCAACCTTGCTCTGTTAATTAATATCTACTACGACTTCACAATGCTATAACTAAAATTTGACTCATAGACTCGAATCACAATTTTGGCGTATGAAAGGTGGATCCTTCCTCTACAAATTCCATACCAGCCTTGCTCTGTTAATTAATATCTACTACGACTTCACACGGCTATAACTAAAATTTGACTCATAGACTCGAATCACAATTTTGGCGTATGAAAGGCGGATTCTTCCTCTACAAATTCCATACCAGCCTTGCTCTGTTAATTAATATCTACTACGACTTTACAAGGCTATAACTAAAATTTGACTCATAGACTCGAATCACAATTTTGGCGTGTGAAAGGTGGATCCTTCCTCTACAAATTCCATACCAGCCTTGCTCTGTTAATTAATATCTACTACGACTTCACACGGCAATAACTAAAATTTGACTCATAGACTCGAATCACAATTTTGGCGTATGAAAGGTGGATCCTTCCTCTACAAATTCCATATCAACCTTGCTCTGTTAATTAATATCTACTACGACTTCACAAGGCTATAACTAAAATTTGACTCATAGACTCGAATCACAATTTTGGCGTATGAAAGGTGGATCCTTCCTCTACAAATTCCATACCAGCCTTGCTCTATTAATTAATATCTACTACGACTTCACAAGGCTATAACTAAAATTTGACTCATAGACTCGAATCACAATTTTGGCGTATGAAAGGTGGATCCTTCCTCTACAAATTCCATACCAGCCTTGCTCTGTTAATTAATATCTACTACGACTTCGCAAGGCTATAACTAAAATTTGACTCATAGACTCGAATCACAATTTTGGCGTATGAAAGGTGGATCCTTCTTCTACAAACTCCATACCAGCCTTGCTCTATTAATTAATATCTACTACGACTTCACAAGGCTATAACTAAAATTTGACTCATAGACTCGAATCACAATTTTGGCGTATGAAAGGTGGATCCTTCCTCTACAAATTCCATACCAGCCTTGCTCTGTTAATTAATATCTACTACGACTTCGCAAGGCTATAACTAAAATTTGACTCATAGACTCGAATCACAATTTTGGCGTATGAAAGGTGGATCCTTCCTCTACAAATTCCATATCAACCTTGCTCTGTTAATTAATATCTACTACGACTTCACAAGGCTATAACTAAAATTTGACTCATAGACTCGAATCACAATTTTGGCGTATGAAAGGTGGATCCTTCCTCTACAAACTCCATACCAGCCTTGCTCTATTAATTAATATCTACTACGACTTCACAAGGCTATAACTAAAATTTGACTCATAGACTCGAATCACAATTTTGGCGTATGAAAGGTGGATCCTTCCTCTACAAATTCCATACCAGCCTTGCTCTGTTAATTAATATCTACTACGACTTCGCAAGGCTATAACTAAAATTTGACTCATAGACTCGAATCACAATTTTGGCGTATGAAAGGTGGATCCTTCCTCTACAAATTCCATATCAACCTTGCTCTGTTAATTAATATCTACTACGACTTCACAAGGCTATAACTAAAATTTGACTCATAGACTCGAATCACAATTTTGGCGTATGAAAGGTGGATCCTTCCTCTACAAACTCCATACCAGCCTTGCTCTATTAATTAATATCTACTACGACTTCACAAGGCTATAACTAAAATTTGACTCATAGACTCGAATCACAATTTTGGCGTATGAAAGGTGGATCCTTCCTCTACAAATTCCATACCAGCCTTGCTCTGTTAATTAATATCTACTACGACTTCGCAAGGCTATAACTAAAATTTGACTCATAGACTCGAATCACAATTTTGGCGTATGAAAGGTGGATCCTTCCTCTACAAATTCCATATCAACCTTGCTCTGTTAATTAATATCTACTACGACTTCACAAGGCTATAACTAAAATTTGACTCATAGACTCGAATCACAATTTTGGCGTATGAAAGGTGGATCCTTCCTCTACAAACTCCATACCAGCCTTGCTCTATTAATTAATATCTACTACGACTTCACAAGGCTATAACTAAAATTTGACTCATAGACTCGAATCACAATTTTGGCGTATGAAAGGTGGATCCTTCCTCTACAAATTCCATACCAGCATTGCTCTGTTAATTAATATCTACTACGACTTTACAAGGCTATAACTAAAATTTGACTCATAGACTCGAATCACAATTTTGGCGTATGAAAGGTGGATCCTTCCTCTACAAATTCCATACCAGCCTTGCTCTGTTAATTAATATCTACTACGACTTCGCAAGGCTATAACTAAAATTTGACTCATAGACTCGAATCACAATTTTGGCGTATGAAAGGTGGATCCTTCCTCTACAAATTCCATATCAACCTTGCTCTGTTAATTAATATCTACTACGACTTCACAAGGCTATAACTAAAATTTGACTCATAGACTCGAATCACAATTTTGGCGTATGAAAGGTGGATCCTTCCTCTACAAACTCCATACCAGCCTTGCTCTATTAATTAATATCTACTACGACTTCACAAGGCTATAACTAAAATTTGACTCATAGACTCGAATCACAATTTTGGCGTATGAAAGGTGGATCCTTCCTCTACAAATTCCATACCAGCCTTGCTCTGTTAATTAATATCTACTACGACTTCGCAAGGCTATAACTAAAATTTGACTCATAGACTCGAATCACAATTTTGGCGTATGAAAGGTGGATCCTTCCTCTACAAATTCCATATCAACCTTGCTCTGTTAATTAATATCTACTACGACTTCACAAGGCTATAACTAAAATTTGACTCATAGACTCGAATCACAATTTTGGCGTATGAAAGGTGGATCCTTCCTCTACAAACTCCATACCAGCCTTGCTCTATTAATTAATATCTACTACGACTTCACAAGGCTATAACTAAAATTTGACTCATAGACTCGAATCACAATTTTGGCGTATGAAAGGTGGATCCTTCCTCTACAAATTCCATACCAGCCTTGCTCTGTTAATTAATATCTACTACGACTTCGCAAGGCTATAACTAAAATTTGACTCATAGACTCGAATCACAATTTTGGCGTATGAAAGGTGGATCCTTCCTCTACAAATTCCATATCAACCTTGCTCTGTTAATTAATATCTACTACGACTTCACAAGGCTATAACTAAAATTTGACTCATAGACTCGAATCACAATTTTGGCGTATGAAAGGTGGATCCTTCCTCTACAAACTCCATACCAGCCTTGCTCTATTAATTAATATCTACTACGACTTCACAAGGCTATAACTAAAATTTGACTCATAGACTCGAATCACAATTTTGGCGTATGAAAGGTGGATCCTTCCTCTACAAATTCCATACCAGCATTGCTCTGTTAATTAATATCTACTACGACTTTACAAGGCTATAACTAAAATTTGACTCATAGACTCGAATCACAATTTTGGCGTATGAAAGGTGGATCCTTCCTCTACAAATTCCATACCAGCCTTGCTCTGTTAATTAATATCTACTACGACTTCGCACGTCTATAACTAAAATTTGACTCATAGACTCGATCCACAATAATTATTTTTTTTACTAATAACAATAATGCTTGATTTTGCATTTTTTGATTAACCATGTCAGTAAATTATTTGTTATTATGTAAATTGATTTCTCGTGATATAAATTTCTGCGCTTTTACATTTTTTTTGGTTTCGGGATGGTTTAAACACCTGTCGCTATTTCTATACTGAAGTTTTCTCTATTGGATTTTTTTTTCGGGATAACAAAAAAAATAAAAAATGTCATGATAGTAAAAATGTCATGATAGTAAAAATATTTCGGGATGACATTCAAAACTAGCGTAATATAGAAAATTTTTCGGGATGACACTGAAAAATGTCGTGATATTCGTTTTATAGTGTTGCCATAGCATTTCTTTGGGATATTTTTCGGGCTAACTTCACAGACATGTTAGTATCTAAAAAAAAAACTTGGAACCACTTGAGACAACTGGAACCACTTTTATAAATCTAAACTACCTTAGCACATTTTACACACTCAGGAAAACTTTGCTTCGAAGCCGGTTCGAAACACAATCAAATCCATTGGATGCTTTAATTTTCAAATTTTTTATTACATCCTTGATTTCGTCAGGAATTAAATTTTCTAGGGAAAAAGGTTGACTAATACTGTAATGAATGTAATCAAAATGTGTTACATCTGGAAATTGTAGATTCCTAAATAGATCGGACACATTATTAATAAAAAAATTATTGAATAATGTAGCAATTTCGATATCCTTTCTAACAATTTTGCCATTCGGTTACCTTTTCAATACAAATTCATTAAAGTTTTTCCATAAGACATCCGGTTTATCAAGATTATTTTCAAATAAGTTTAAAATGTATTGTTTTTTTGCCGAATAGATTTTGGTTTTGCATAATCTGCAATAAAATTCATATTTTGTAGCACAATACTCAGAATTAAAATGTTTCTTTCTTAGTTTGTGAAATCTTTCACTAAACCGGATGTAATTCTTTTTAATCGTTCATTTTATTTCAACGCTACAATTATGTATTACTTTTTTAAGTTCATTGATAAGAGATTCAAAACTATCAAATGTCTCTATTGAATAATCGATTAAATCATACTGTATAACATGTTTAATACCAGGCTTGGTGCTTGAATCAAACAGTTTTTCTGTCTTAAATCTAAAGTAAATAAATTTATGATCAGATAAATTAGTGTCATCTAAACAAAACTCGTACTTTATGTTACTTAAATCAGTTATTGTTACTTAAATCACTTTATGTTATCATCTCTTGTTGCGTATTTTTGTTCCGCTTTGTTCAGTAAAACGTATCCGTGACAAGTAACAATTTCATTGTATTTTACATTTATTAAATCTTGATATCACCGATCCAAATTTTTGCAAAAATAACTCAACATTACATTTTGGTGAACGATATATCGCAAAAATATTTATGTTAAAATTTCGAATATTTACCACAACAAAATTACAATTAAAATATACTTCTTCGTAAATCAAAATTGAGTTATATTTTTCTTTAACAAAAACACTACAACCTCCATAACCATCCGATCTAATCGAGTGAAATAATTTAAATCCACTCAAATTGTAAAATTGATTAACAAAAGTACGAAGCCAAGTCTCGGTAAGTACTACAATATCTGCGCCAAAAGGTAGATTATTTAAAAAAATTTTCACATCGGAAAGTTTATTACGTAAACTTCTAACATTAATTACAATAAATTGCAAAATTCTACACAATTATTCAAACGAACAATGTATAATAATATCTATTACTATTTTTCCATAAATTCATTTCATCTGTCAAATTTTTATTCATCGCCAAATTGACAACACAATTCCAACAACAAAACAGCTGTACACAATAATACTTTATAAAGATTTATAAAAATATAGGAAAATTTTTAAAATAAATCAAAATTAATAATTTGTATTTTAATTAAGTAAATATTTGATCGCTTTGACTTACTCTGAACAAAAGTGTTACATCTGTGTTCATAATTTTCGACATCCGTAGTAGTGTTGATGTTGATGACATCCGTGTGTTCGTCTTTTTTAAGAAAAATTTTGTTATTTTTGGTCCATAAAAACCGGTTTGGACCTTAAAACTCAATTTCATTAGCAAATAAATGTTTTCGTTGTTTACACTTCTTGAGGATATCGATTTTGGCTGCCTGATCACAAAACACTATTTTAAGAAATTGATATGAAGTAGTTTTATCGTTTTTATTTTTACTGGACGCGTTAATCAATGTAGTTTCCTTTACTCTGCCTGTGTAATTGTTCATTCCCAAAATAGTGAGAACATTACCAACTAATTGTTTCGGTGCTACAGTGTTTTTAGGTATTCCGGATATAATCAAATTATTTATACATTCATTATACGTAACAGAGAGTAGCCTTTGACTTTCGAGTCAAACGGATGATATTTTTTTCGATTTTTTTTCTTGCGGTTTTTAAATTTAAATTTTTACATTTTTATAAATCATAAATTGTAATTGTCAGTGAGGTTTTTATATACGAATTTACTCGTATATTATATTTTGCATGGAGTTTAGAAATCCATTACTGATACTGGGCAAAATACCATAACGAAAAGGCAAATAGTGCTTTTAACGAAAAGTCGATTTTAATTCGCAGATTTTATAATAATAATGCATATTTTACCTGATTGCAAAAATGAATATATTGTGTGCTGTCGCGTACGAACGTGTCGTGTGTGTGATTAAATATATATATAAAAAAAAAATCGTGTAGCAAGAAATTCGTGTAATTTCAAAATGGCTCCGTCTCCAGAATTCGGTCAACCTAAAGTACCTGATAAAACGGATACGACTACAACGGGTACAGCTGCTGGAAGAAAAAGTGAGGATAAAACCGATTTTGGAGATAAATATGAGTCAATAAAGGAAACGGATTTTTCATGTACCACTACCACATTAACGACAAGGCGATATATAGAAAACCGGTGTTCCACGAGGGCCGATCGACACGTGTGGGGGATGGACTGCACCAATCGAATCAACCTGGGGAAATACAGCTAAGTGTTCTGTTATTTTGATTTTTTGTGTATTATATAATTTTATTGGTGTTATTTGTGTGGGGCCGTTGGCCTGTGTAGTGGTGGAGCCCTTCTTAGTGGGGCCCTCTTTTTCCATTGTGTTATGGTGTTTTGTTTGAAATTTTGCTTTAGTTGTTTTTGTTTTTCGTTGTAGGCGAATGACATACTGTGTTGAATGAGAATTAATTTCATAAGGAGTGAAAGTGTTTTGTGTTGCTCTTTATGCTGTATACATACTTGTGGCGTTTGTTGCGGCGCGGGTATGTCGCGCTCGCATCGCACGTATGAATTTATAGCTGCCGGAGCGAGTGCGATGTATTTGTGCCGCGATGGTTTCCGCAGGTGTGCATACATTAATTAGAGTTTAGTGTTTTGTGTGTGGGTAATAAATAGATACAGAAATGTATATTCATAAAATATATGTTTTCAACGTTCGGACCCATAAGGTATTTTGTATTAGGATCATTCATCAGTTTATTCATATCCTTTTGATTTCTTTTTTTCTTTTTTATTTTTTCAAACCTTCAACTTAATTTAACGAACCATCAAAATACTTCTTGTAACCGAATGTTGTTAGCGACACCATTTTCAATTGGATTTATGTATAATACTAATAGTAATTATATTAATATTATTTTCTAAATTGAAAGAGTGAATGAATTTTTAAAGTAGCTAGTTAATTAAAGTGTATGATATTGTACTAAAATATAATTTTATAAAGATTCTACAGTCCATAAGGTCAGTATGAACTGTAGAATTTTTAGTTCATCATATGTAAAAATATATGCTGTCGGGTCCTTATCAACAAACATCCCTCGCATTAAAGGGTGTTGGTTAGATTTTTAAACGGTTATAATAAACAGCATGAGATGAGATGACCCCAAGATGCCATTGTAATAATTATTCCAGTCGTAATATGCCTGATGACGATATAGATACATATGATGAAATTTAGAACATCCTTTATTAATTCTATCATCTTACAGATTCGCGATTGCTTTAAAAGATTTATTTAATTTGTTTAGGTGTCGGGGTTCTGGAGCTGTGCCAAACATCCATTATTGATCTTACATATTGCAGATTAGCTGTTTTTGAAACCATTTCTAATTAGCTACACGATAGGTATGCTGTGTTGATTAAAAATTAGATTCCGATTTCAGAAGCAGTTAAAAACTTTTAATGGACAATTTTGTAGTATAGAGACCTCTGTTTTTCCAGTGGCTTGGCTCTTTTTTTAGTTAGGCGTTTTAGTAAGAATTTTTTTAATTATTAGTATTGCATCCAGTGGGTGTTATTTAATAATAATTATTAGTTTTAATTTTTTATTATTTTAGATCTTTCTTTTAGATTTTATTAAAATAGGTATTAACGAAAATTCAAGAAGATAAGTTTGCCGAATTAAATAACAATTTTTAATTTTCAGATGACCGGAAGTTTTTCTGTTACATTATTAATAATTATTTCGTAGTAAGAATTGTGTCGTCATTAGGTTACTAACTATCGACTACTTAGGTCTCTGTAACCAGTGTGGATCTAGATTTACCAAGAAGTTCGTGAAAGTGAGTGAAAAATCATCAGGCATTACTAAACTTATCATTCCATGACTTGTGATTTTTATTGTGATTATAGTGGTCATCATTACAAGTCGATACGGCTTGGTTCGAGTTCCCAAACTCATGGTTCCTGGGAACCATAAATTTAAATGTGATATACTTGGGTATTACAGGTAAGAGCCGAGCACACAAATAAATTCAATGAGAATTGTCTGGCACTCGATAGATTTGGCCAGATTTTATCTTCAACTTCCCTATCCGCGTCGAAAATACTTGAACAAATAGCAGTCATTCGATGGAAATTTTGGTGACTGAGAACCATTAATTGAATTTATCAGGGTAAATAAATTCAAGCGGTGTCGACTTGTAGTGATGACCACAATAAAAATCTCAAGTAGTACGCGAGTGAAGTTTTCAGTAAATCTTACTAAATGCCGCTTGATATTCATGTGCATATATTCAGGGGCAAATATTTTAATTCGTTTAGAATATAAAAGATATTTTACTTTTTTCGTTTCATCGTCAATACATTGAAGAATACTAAATGTACTTCCAACTAAACGTTGTCAATTTATATTAATTTTAAGAGAAAAATGTGTTAAAAGTAATTGAATACTTTTATAAGGACCGTCAACCTAACCCCATTAGTAATGTATTGCACATTGATTTTAAAAAGGCACAAATGAATGTCAACGACGATATAGCACGTGTGTAAGACATTTCATTGCGATTGTTTCACTGTTCTACACAAAGTAAATAAGACAGGCGGGAACACAAACTTAACCTAACCTATAACTTTATATATGTAAGCTGACACAAAAGTGTAAGACTAATTAATGATTTCAGAAGCCCATACTATTTTTTGTTAGTACTAGTTTTTTTTTGTATAAGCCTGAGTCAGCATCACTCCGAAGATGTTGTTCTAAACTGTTTTATATTTCATGATGGGTTTCAATTTAAACAAACTTGTACAAATACAAATATTTTTCCGATTGTGGTTTATTTTCGGTTTATTTAGAGCTAAATTTGTCATTATGAAACAATTTTAAAATAAATATGTACCAGAAAAATAGTGACTCATGCGTGCAAAAATGTCACGATTCCATGTAGATACACATCATCATCATGATTATCACCTGATGATTGCTTACATGTACCATATATTTACTCTACCGAATTCTCGCATATAGCGTATGTTGATATAGGTGTTTAGTAGGGTGATATTCAAAACTACGGGTATATGTTAACAATGTTGTCTAAATATTAATTTACAATTTTCTAATTAAATTTTTATTTGGAGATTTTTTGCACCTTTTCGATTAAGGCACCTGAGACTATATTCAAAATTAGGTAATGCGTAAGCCACGATTTTGTATAAAATAGATCCGAAATTGTATTTTTCGCACCAGTTTCCTCTTGAACATTATTCAAGTTAAACCAAGCAGTTTATTCAAAAGTTAATAAAATGAAATTATTGAATTTTCTATTGATCATCGGAATGATATCATTTATTGGGGTAAGTAATAAAATAAGTAAAACATTTGTTAAAATAGGTAATTTATGTTGCATTTGAAATTTCAGATGGCATTTGCTGAACCCACTATGCGTAAGCTCCGTTCACCTGATGGGCTTGAACCTTATATATAGGTTTTAGGAGCTAAATAAACAATTTTGTTGAATTTATGTAAAATTTTCGAATTTCAAACAACTTTGCTTCTTAAATAAAATTTATAAAAAAATTTATAATTTTTTTAATACTCAGGCACGGGGTTCTAAAGCTAAACTGTATCCTGATTTTTGAAATCACCTCAACAAGCTAGGATTTGTACGAAGGCACAATTCTCGTTCGATTACTACTTCGAAATGTCTTTCCGACGTTCCACATTTTATTTATTTAAAGAATTCTGAAATTCTGTCGAGTAATGTAAACCGTTCTGATGAATGTTGCTGGTTAGTCATAAGCCAGTGGTGCATCAAAGCCTTCGCTTTCTCAGAGTTAGTCGAGTTGGAACTTGTCATGTCATTATGAGTCTACTATGGTAAACTACTGTGCTATGATATTCTTGATTTTTCTTGATCTTCTTCATCATAACAATGATGATCACCGAATAAAAAAAAATTTGAGTGATCATCATTGTTATGATGAATAAGATCAAAAAAAATGATCAAGAATATCATAGTATGATAAAATCAATCATTTAAATTTGTATTTAACATACAATGATGATATTATGGTAAATGCAATCATATATTTATCATATTGTTTTTCTGAGTATGATAGTTTACGACATCTAAACTTCCTGATCAGTTACTACCAAATCAGTTTCGAACGTGCCATTAATAAAAATGAATAATAAATGGGTTAGATCCATTCAAAGTGACCATATTATAGAGCTGGCCCACTCTCCTGTTTACAATCAATTTGGATATTGCCCAAATTACAAATTTTGCTTAAAAACACATCACAACCCATATTTATAAAGTCTTTTAACCCTTCTTGTGAAAAAGTTGCGTTATTTGTTCATTTTTGTCAGAACATTTTTTAATGGCCGGTGTACGCATATTTTTGCTTGCTAGTGTATGTAAAAATTAAATTAGTTCAAAATTGTAAAAGATTTGAAAATAACAAATATAATTGAAAAAAAAAATGTTAAATGTTGAGTGCATATATTATTGAAAGTTGATATTCAAATTATACACTACATGTACAAAAGAAAACTTAACTAAAGCAACAAAAACGTTATTTACACAAATTAATAAAATTGATTATTGTGAATTAGTGTCCATGATTTTGATGAATTTTTCAAGATAAGTTTCCATATAAAGAAACATTTATATAAACTAAAAAAATTCTAAATAAAACACCAAAAAAACGTAATTAAATCGAACTGGAAAGTGAAACAAGGCGAACCACCATATAAGAACATAACGAAAAGCTACGGTGGACTAGAGACTACGTCGTACCGTACAAACCTACGGAATTGTATGCCGCTGATATCAGCGAATAGGAAAACCAAAAGGTGTTCACATTCACTATATTGGTGGTACCATGGCATACATACTCCGCTTTATAACCATCTTAAAGAAACAAAACATACCAAAGACAAGCAACTTGACACAAGAAGAAATCTTTGATAGTCTATTCAAAATTTGTGAACGTGACCAATCAAAGTTTTATGGAGAGGAAATCCAAAAGGTGCATGCTGGTCAGGAAATCCATAAAACGAGCAGCATAAAGTCATTGAACCCATTCCTTGACGAGTATGGACTCCTGCGCGTTGACGGGCGGCTAGAGAACGCCAACATACCATACTCTACAAAACACCCGATAGTGTTGCATCATAAATCGAAATTGAGTAAGTTGTAAACATTCATCCATTTGCTCGAAATGTCACATTTGTCGCAGTAAACCAAAAATGCACTAATACATTTGGTTGCATACATTCATGTGTGTGCGATGAATTCGTAATTTTTCGTAAATATAAACGTAAACATGAAATTTGACAAATGGCTGAATGGAAGCAAAAAACTTTTTTGTATTCAGTCATTCGGTGCGCTTCAATTACAAAACCAACTTGTACAATAAAATAAATTAAATTAAAAGGCTTAAAACCAAAGTATTTGTTTTCTTTCAATTTGAAGTCGCAATCACAATTATCAGGGAAGACTCGCAAGGCCGCTTTCAGATATGTTTATTATTCTGTAAAGATATTAATATATATCTTTACATATTTATAAATTTTTGTTTACAAAAATTATCTATAGAGTTTCAAAAAGGAAAATATGAAATTGTAACATATTTGTAATAGATCCGCAGCCGTAAGAAACGTCTACTATTTTCATAATGTAAATTATTCTGATTCATTTGTAACCTTACATTATTTATACATTAAATGACTTTGGTAAACGTACAGCATAAGCGACAAATTAATCCCCAAAATGTATACCATTGTAACATTCGTTCCATGGAATTCACCGTGAGGCGGATTGATTTTAGATTCCCTACTATAGCCCGTAAGTTTTTTCGAAAAATCTGTGGGTAAAAAAATCCATGGATTTTACCATGGTTAAAATTGGTAGGTTTAAACGACGATTAATCGGCGATGTTTTTTTCGAACATCGCATACATGGTTATCAACAAATGCTCGAAAAAAGAAAAAGTTACTAAATTTCTGATTTCATTTTGATATACGTAAAACAAAAGCAATAATTGTAAATATGTAATTGTGTTTTCAATAGGGAAAAACGGATAACCTCTACATGTAACCTCTACCTAATATAAAAACCAGTCGTCAAAATATTTGTATCAAAATATTTGTAAAATGTGTATCGATCATTGAAACCGGATAATAACCACAGTGAAATGGAAAATAGCAGAATCATTCCGACTGTAAGCCACTGTATCAAATTGGTATTTTATATGTTTATTTTCACTGCGAGAACAGTTAAAAGATCTACCGAAAAAAATTGATAAATCAGAAAATGATTTAAAAGTGTTGGATAAATTATCGGGGAGGTACTCAAACAATTGACTGAGGATAAATGTAAGTACCTACCTCAAATATGTCAATAAAACGATAATTTATGTTTGTCTATATTTTTACAGTTATTGTGAAGGCAACAAACGGGCCAGAATATGTTATTGGATGTCGACGTCAATCGACGTCAGACAAAATTAAAGGCACGAACTAGTGTAGCTCCCGATATATGAAGTGCTCGTTTATAATACGTGAAATGTTAAATGTGTGAAAAACTACGCTCGTGATCATCAACCGTGCATTATATTTTATATTTATGAATGAAATTGATGCAATTGGAGGTCGTCGTTTTTCCGAAGGCACATCAGCCGATCATGAAATTCAACGGATTCGTTGGAAAAGTTTAAAATGATTATGGCTACAAACTGTCAGGATACGCTAGATCCGGCATTATTACATCCCGGACGCTTAGAACGTAAAATGGAAATTCTGCTTCCTAATGAACAGGCATGTTTTAAAAATTCATGTCCAACCTATCGTCAAACATGGTGAAATTAATTATGAAGCCATTGTTAAATTGTCGGATAATTTTAACGCTGCTGCTTTAATAAATGTTCGTGCAGAGGCGGGGCTCTGTTGTTCCAGCAGAATGGAAATACCTGATTCAGGTAGACGATGCGAATCAGAATTTCGACTGGTTATAAGGTGGAACCGGATTCCATGCATTGCCTGTGTAGGATTTGTCATAATTTGATGATACGATCGAGTAGTGGTTTATGAATACAAGTAAGTCTTTCAATAATCAAATGGTAAAGTTTTTAACTAAACAATTTTGTTTTACTTTAGATTACTATTTATGTTGACATTCAAGCCAACCTTCATCAAAACATTTTGATCAAAATGAATTTTCGTCTCTAATCTCGATGCTGGCCAAAGGATTTGCAATTTGTAAGTAAAATTGGATAATTGTCGAAACAATTTATTAATAAAATTATTTTGTGCCGCCAGTAAATTTCAATCAAGATATACCAATCTTGGTAACATTCTATTCCCGTATACCGTCTCATATCAATGCTACACGATGGTGAATGTTTCCAAGAAGACGTCGAGCCAGGAGCAACCAGTAAAATAATGCCATTCACTGTTGACGAATTAATTCTGATTGCATACGCGGGATTTGCGGCGCGGTTTTTGTCCCGAAAATCCTTCGACGGATTAAATTTACCACTAGATAAGCCAACAGATTTACATTTACAAAGAGGGGGACGATCTCCACGACTATTTCAACCTATTCAAGATTTTACTCGCGAAGTAATTGAAGATGGGCCACCATTATCGATCTAACAAATACGATCGAATACGATATTTGGACGAATCAAATATTTTAAAACTTGTATTTTTTATAAAGTAAGACAATTATTAGTAAAACTACACTGAAAGAACAAGAACTTATTTTTTATTTGATTATTTTATTTTGTGCTCTCTGGATGAGCAAATATCATTATATAAACAGGTATCGCACAACGGGAATCTAGGTAGACATATAATTGACCAAAACCAACAAAGCATTGTATTAATTTTATCCCACAACTCAAAAAATGACCATTTTTCTAGTGCTACTCCCGTCTGTTCAGGTTGCATTCGTTACAAAAAGTAGGGTTGCAATTTTGTAGCGAGACAAAACCAACCAATGAAATATTTAAGTTGCAACATTTTTCGCATATCGTAGTTTTACTAACCGGTCCCATTAAATTCTGTGTTATCACGTTGATTTCCATGTGAGGATCCTGGTTCATGTGCCTATATAAGCGAAAAGTAGATGTATTTATGACTATGTAATCCTAATAATAAAATTGACATTAAAACTAATTACCTGACATGTAACATTTGTTCGTCTTACATTTAGGACATCTACTGTTATTGATATGCGAGCTCGGTGGAATATTCCAAATATGTTTAGAAGCGATGTTTGGACATACTGTAGCACTGGGATCGCTTCCCAAAGATTCTTTTAGTCGATTATCAAGAATTCCGTTGTAGATGAAATCTCCACCATACACTTTGATTTCAGCATCCAACAGATCGAAATGGCCCTTTTCTGCAGAATATGGGCACTAAATTCTTGAAACTTTGGAATTTGGACTTACCACAACTTCTACTTTCGCTACATAGGTATGTAATACCAATTTGTATTGCATTTTGGACATCGCGTATTATTTGCGAGGGCGTTTCTCGGATTATTTCAAGAATAATTGTTCTTGTTTGGACACACTTTTATTGTATTATTGAGTGTACTTGAAATTCCGGGGCACACGTTTAATATCCCTTTCGATTTTTTTATTGGGACATTTCTTTGATCTAAATGATCATATTGTAATGTAAAAGAAGTTGTTGGAGAACATTTTTGCTCTTCGAACAAGTTTATCATAATCCAATTCACGGAAACTACCATTCCCGCACCCCCAATTTATATTATTGGGACATACATTTCCAATCGAACGGCAATGAAACGTGGCCTTCCTAAAATTATGTAAATAAAGTAGTAAATTTGACATAAAGAATTGCACATCGTAAAATTTAAGTGCTTCCTCGAGAAAAACAATAACATTTTGTAAAATAAAATAAAAAAAATTACAAAAAGTAAATAAAATCAACCCAATTTGACAATGACAGTTTGAAAATTCGAAAAAAAATTCGAACGAAAAAATCATAGAAAAATAAAAATAATACATCGAAATCGGTGGATTTTTAAAATAACCATGGATCAAATAATCCTCGTTTAAACTTACCAAAACGAGGGTAAATCCTCGGTTGTGGATTAATCTTCGTTCAAACTTACGGGCCTAAAAGGATATTAGTTATACAAACGTAATGTTTCTCAAAAACAGGTCAAAAGATCAACAAAAAAGATTTTATGTAGATATTTATGTTTTTAAATATTAAATGGATGGAGGTTTTTGATCAGTTTTTGCAGAGAGAATTGTTTACTAATCACTACGGCCATCACGAAATATAAATAAATATTAACATTTTAATTTTAGATTGATAGTTTTTTACATTGAATGAATAATGTCTTAGGGAGAAGTAAAAAGTGAATTAAAATTCTTTAGACACTGCGGGGTGCCGCAATGTAATAATTACCAATCGAATGAATGATCTATGCATCGGATTCCAAAAACCGTATTAGATTCACCATTGGAACTGGCCAAATGGGCAGTTATTTTGAAGATGGGAAAAAAATTTCCTAAAAATTTTTGTATTTGTAGCGAACATTATGAAGAAAACCAAATTATAACGGCGGTAACGAGTGGCCACAAAATCCTAGTAAACGGGGCTCTGCCAAGTCAGAAATTATCGGTATCATCGATTACAACCATTAAAAAAAACAATCCAGCCCGTAAAATGGGTCTAGAAGCTCGTTCTACTGTATCCACTCAATCTACATTTAATATGTATAAAATTTGTTATATTTTTTGTATTTTATAACTAAATTACATATATTTTTAGGTTAATCGACAATAACGGATTGTTTCCAGCAAACGTAGACGAAATCGGGCCAAAGCAATATTCTTCTGTTGCTATTCAGTGTACCGAAGTTACTGCAGAAAAATCTGTTCAAGCAAACATATGCACTTTATTTGACATTACGTCGTTGTGGGATACCAATAGCAAATTATTTACCATGACTGGTATACCAAATATAGGCGTACTCGATTTCATAACCAATATGTGTGGCACGATTAGACCAAAAAATGCTTGTGTCATGAATTTTAGAACCAGAATTTTGCTTACCATGCATAAATTAAAGACTAATTGTTCATTTGCCGCATTTAGTATTTCTTTTCAAATTTCAGACGCAACATCAAAGCGTTATTTTTCCGACACGATACAATTATGTACTGGCTCTCGGAATGAAAGGTTTAATACATTTGCAAACTCGTGAACAAAATATGAAAAATTTGCCTAAATGTTTTCATAGTTATCAAAATGTAAGGACAGTCTTAGATTGCACAGAGTTCAAAACTGTGACTTCTAGCTGTTTAACGTGCAGAATTTGTACCTATTCACACTATAAAGGCGGGCACACATTAAAAGTATTAATTGGTGTATCTCCATTTGGGGCCGTGAATTATATAAGCAAAGTAGCAACTGGAAAGTCTTTCGACAAAGCTATGTTTAACCTAACGGATCTGGGCACAAAATTAGAACCAGGCTTGCTAATTATGGAATAGAGATGATTAGACCGGATTTTTTGTTCGAAAAATTGTCGAAATCTCAGGTTGAAAGATCAGCAAAAATTGCATCCCTGGCAGTAGAGCGTATGTAGAGCGAAGAATTGCTCGGCTGAAGCAGATGAAGGTGTTATCTGAAAAAATATGTTCCAGCCTTACCCCATACATCAATGAAATAATGATAGTTGTGAGTGCTATCTCAAATTTAACTTCTCCCATTTTAACAGATGATAAGTTTTAACCTTGCTAACGAAATACGATAAGTTTTAAATAAATAATAAGGAAAAAATGTATTCCAAAAGAAATAAAATTTAATTCAAAATAAAAATTACATAAAATATGTTTCTTATTTCAAAAGAAACAAAAGTAACAAAATTAACTGTGCATAAATAAACAAATTCAAAAAATAATAATAAAAATGCATATATCACAAAAAATAAATCACAGGACAAATGTGAAAATTTCATTTTTTCAAAACGAAAGGCAATATAAATTTAAAATAGATTTCAGTTAACGTTTTAATATAAGTTTTTATAAAAAAGTTATTTTTCTTTACTTTTATTATTTTAAAACTATTGTTAAATAAACTAAATATAACTAGATCACAAGTGTTTAAGTTAGTTAAAGCACTGCCTTCTATAGTACTGGCCTGTGACAACATTCGTTTTTTGCTGATGACGTCAACGTAAGTCGACAACCAGATGTCAGCATAATTAAGTAAAAATAAAACACCTTGCCTCCTTATTACGACGGCAATCAATTTCACAAACTTAACAAATAAAAATCTAAATTATTATAAAATAAATTAATAAATTATGAACAATTTTAGTGTAACTGATTTTCTTAATTCATAAATTGAATTTTTCCGATCCATATTCAAAAAGTTTAGTTAGCATTTGAGGAAATGCTCCTATTTAGATAACGTAATACGAAGTTTAAGTGTATTTCAGTACAAAAAAATGAATACAACCGTGAGAGCAGAGAATATTTTGTAATCATTTTGTTTATATTTTGTCATTTCGGTTTCATTTCTATTTTATTTATATTTAGTGTCACATAATTAATCGAAGCTGTATGATGCATTTTTTCTAGATTTTACATAATATCCGTACTTCTTTTGCTATTTTTATTGAATCTACGTACCAATTACAACAATTTCGAATTCGATGGTATTACAAAACGACTTATGTTGGATAAAAATGACAAAAAAACGCCAAAATCGAAAATAAAAGTGTACATGCATTACTAGAAAAATTAAAAAAGCATATCCTTCGGCTTCAACAGTTTGTTCGAAACTAAAACAACAAAATTACAAAACAACTGGAGAGAGAAATATTTTTATTGTTTTGTAATTTTGTATGGACGGACGAATGATTGGTTTTATGAGAACGAGGTGGAGACAAAAATTAGAAAAAGCTGGAAAACGGAAATAAAAAACGAATAACCTTCTACTTCGATGTAATACACCGATCCCCCGATTTACACGGTTCCGCAAAATACCGTGATAATCGAAAATGGGATTTTTGTATGAAAAACCGTGTAAATCGAAAAAGTACAATAAAATTCTTAAAATATCGTTTGGTTTTAAACCCTTATGTGAATAATAAGATACCCGGGTAGCTTTTGCATTTTTGGGTGTCTATTTTTGTATGTTTCAGTAGTAACAAAACTTTAAATTTTATGACAACTTTAAGTTCAATTAATAGATTATGAATACACTTAAAAATTTCACAGCTTTGACGAACGTGGGAGCACAAAGTAATTTATATGTCCGTATTAGAGTAGCAAAGGTACCCGGGTACCTTTATATATTTTACTCGACATTTGAAATGGTATGCAAATATTTTATAGTTTTGTGTCTACATATATGTTTTTTGACTGATGTAACACGTTGGTCTATTTATAGAATGTTTTTCACAAACTAAAATGTTTCAGCTAATGCACGATTGTTTTTAATTTATGTAATTTTTACAAAATTCGTTATACATTTCACAATTGCAAACAAAATTAAAAATTATTTTCCATACAAAATGCGTGTACCGAATGCATGTCGCTCTTATTAATAAAAACTATCTAAGAGTGATTAAGGTACCTACTCACTCTTATATTAAAATATTTCTTCTTCACTCACATTAGGAAAGAATTTAGGAATAGTTCATTTACTTTAACATAAAATATATAGAATAAATTAGAAATAACAAACAAAAACTAAAAATATTTTTTTTTTCACACCGTGTAAAAGCGAAATCGTGCAAAAAAAGTACCGTGTAAATCGGGGGATTGGTGTAATTACAACTAAATATATTTTGTAATATAATTTTCCTTTTTAAAATTTATCTGCCATCTAGTTGAATTGTCGACTTAGCGTGTCGTGATCAGTTGGTGTAAGCGGCCAGTAGTTTAGAAGGCATTGGTTAAAGCTAAACCAAGCTGGATTTGTCCATGTCGTTGTTGCAATTTATAGTTGCCGTCTTGATTAAGCTCTAAGTATAAGGCAATGTTTTAACGACGTCGTCTGCTGTCATGTTCCTTCCATCTAGTGGTGATTTTATTTCCAATAGATTCCAATCTTCACCATTAAATGATATTCCATCTGGACTTACTGCTAGAAACGGTAGATCTGGTGAAATTATTCTGACACTAACATTATCACAGAATAACCTAAAATTCAAAATGTATGAATAAATGAATGTATTTATTTACAACATACTGTTGAAACAATTAAGACTAACATATGTATGTACATATATTTTAATTATAAAAATTATATATTTAACCGAACAACAAATAACATAATCTCCATTATAGATAAAACTATAAAAAAAATCTTGAACATTTGACGCCGTTTTAGAAAATATCACGATTTTACACCATATATTCTATTTGCGTTTTAAATAAATAACTTATTTGTTAATTGAACAAACTTTAATTTTATAAAATTATAATATATTTTAATTTAAAAATAATAAATACCTACCAGTCCTTTTGTTGCATTTACTTTGTGCTCTCCATATGCAAATCGGAAATGTCAGATTTCATAGTCCCAATCAGCTATTACTTTTTGGTGATAGATGTCACTACCCCGTACATTTATAGTTCTCAATAGAGTTTCAAAAAGGAAAATATGAAATTGTAACATATTTGTAATAGATCCGCAGCCGTAAGAAACGTCTACTATTTTCATACTGTAAATTATTCTGATTCATTTGTAACCTTACATTATTTATACATTAAATGACTTTGGTAAACGTACAGCATAAGCGACAAATTAATCCTCAAAATGTATACCATATAATTGAAGGATGATTGAAGTATGTTTACATGTGTAACTTTACAACTACAAAGTAAACTTACAGTAATCGCTTTGTGAATCGAAATTGTTACTTGGATTTCTTGATGATTTTCGTCTTATCCGAGTGATTGAGAGTCCTAATTGGCACTTTGTTACCGCTGTCCGGTTTCACTAGAGCTTTCCCGATATCTGCAATCAGCACCTCGCATTGAAAATGATTTCGCCCAATCCCTATTTTTACTATCATTTTACCTTTTATTGCTGAAGTTTTCCCAGTTGCCGTTCGTAATTTCATTCCATTAGCTGGTTCTATAATTCGATATAGCACCTTTGTAAGACATTTCATTGCGATTGTTTCACTGTTCTTTACACAAAGTATATAAGACAGGCGGCGGGAACGCAAACTTTATATGCAAGCTGGCACAAAAGCCTAAGAGTAATCATTGATATTTCAGAAGGCCATGTGCAAGTCCACGAATAATTTCTCTGCCAGTTTTAGTTTTATTTTTATAAGCCTGGCTCAGTATATCATTCCGAAGATGTTCTAAACTGTTTTAAATGTCATCGTGCGTTTCAATTTAAACAAACTTGTACAAATACAAATATTTTTCCGATTGTGGTGTGTTTTCCATTTATTTACAGCTAAATTTGTCATTATGAAACAATTTTAAAATAAATATTAACCTGAAAAAATCGGTACTCATGCGTGTAAAAATATCACGATTCCATGTACGTGCACATGTGGTATTTATGTACCACCCAGCCATCATAAAGTGTTCATCATGATTGTCATCTGATGACTGCTTTGACGTTTACATTAGTTCCTCTAAATATTGAATAGGGCCCTGACTTCCGATTTCACAGAATAGTATTTATTCAAGGTTGTAGGAAAATGGTTTCCCCATGAAGTTCCACGATTGCTCCTAATTTAAAATTTGTCTCTCGTGTGCTACATATTTACTCTACCAAATTGAACTACTCTACCAACCCGCATGAAGCTTGTATTGATATAGGTGTTTAGAGTGATATTCAATATTACGGGTATATGTAAACAATGTTGTCTAAATATTAGTTTACGCTTTTTATAGTTAAATTTTTATTTGGAGATATTTTGCACGTTTTCGATTAAGACACCTGAGACTATATTCGCAATTTATTGTACATATTACGTAAGCCACGATTTCGTATAAAACAGCTCCGAAATTGTATTTTTCGCATCAGTTTCCTCTTGAACATTATTCAAGTTAAACCAAGCAGTTTATTCAAAAGTTAATAAAATGAAATTATTAAATTTTCTATTGATCATCGGAATGATATCATTTATTGGGGTAAGTAATAAAATAAGGAAAACATTTGTTAAAATACGTAATTTATGTTGCATTTGACATTTCAGATGGCATTTGCTGAACCCACTATGCGTCGGCTCCGTTCGCCTGAACCGTTTGACACATATGTAAGTTTTAGGAACTAAATAAACAATTTTGTTGATTTTATGTAAAATTTTCGAATTTCAACCAACTTTGCTTCTTAAATAAAATTTATAAAAGAAAAATTGTATTTTTTTTAATATCCAGTCAAGATGTATGTAAAAATCTGGAGCTCACATAGCTCAAAAAACCATCTCGAAAATCAGTTAATTAAAGCACGAATTGTTGCAACATTCACCTTATTCCAGCAGACGTGGAAGCGTATTTCGACAGTCTTCCGGATTCTCCCTTCAGGGATGGCATCCATAAATTAGAATATCACTGGAACAAGTGTATGTAAGTTCTTTATTTCAAACCATAAAGTCGTGCTTTTGTTAGCGAACGACAAAACTTACTGCGCAAACAATTATATGTGCAAATCAATGATGAGCGATAACAACGTAAACATCGAGGGCAATCTCTCGGAAATCTTTAAAATAGTATCAAATTTATGTCCAAAACGTTAAAATTACAATAATGCCAACTTAACAACTAATAAAAATTGTCATAACAACGAGCACATCTCATGATTGGTGTGGTGAGTCGCTCGGTAAGGTGAGGTGATGTGAGAACGTTAAAAAAGGGTTTTTAAATTTGGGCGGGTCGATATTGGCAGCCTGTGGCGGCAATGTTCTTTTGGTAGCGTCTATCTAATCTGGTTTTTCTAGTTTTTTTTTTCATTCACTGATGCCAAATCACCATGATAAGTTACACGATTGAGCAGCAGCACGTCCAAATGATAAAATTTTATTATCACAATGAGGGTTCATTAGTAGAAACGTTGCGCTCATTTTACGGTAGACGCGGTGCTCCTTCAAAGTCGAGTAGAGCAAAATATTTTTATGCGAATTTTAACTAAAAAGTTGAATGAAAAAAGTAGATTTTAGAGTTAAATAAATTAATTATGTATATTCAAAAATAGCGTGATAAATATACGTTTTGATATAGAAAATCGGGTGCTTCCGGATATGTATATCGGGCGCTAATAAAAAACACGGCTACTATTATATGTTCAGGTTGAAAGTTGGGAATTGATCCCTTTCGCAACCAGAAAACTTGGCCCACCTCAACTTTTTTATATCTTTTTATATAACTCGTACGATCCACAAACAAGCCATAAACATAGACACATAAAATTATCATCATTCGTAAGTATTTGAATTACGCCTATGAACCCAAATCTATTGTGTATAATGTATAGTTTGCGTGCATTCCGGCGTTTGTATATAAGTATATGCTAACGATAATGCAGCTTATTATACAGCTGGCCTCTGTAGAACGCAATTCAGCCACAATACAGGTTGACGTCGTAAATCACCAACAACATGGAACACACGTTACGGTTACACCCTCGCGATAACGATATACGTATTAAAGTTCGAAAAAAAATATACGGACATTAATTTGATGCGGAACTATGTACGGTAATTGGATTAGCGGGTGCAATTTTTCCAAGATATTTACAATCACCGTGAAGCGGTATTTATTTGAATATTATTTATTATTATAAATCTTTATATATTTATTATTATTACATGTACATATTGTTATATTATATTATATTATATTTTACATTCATATTTATTATTTTAAATAAGAAAAAAATATTTTTTTTTATAAGTTAATTTCAAGTCCGGACTAAACGAGAAAGGGACAATTTTGCTAGTTTTAAGTCGAATATCCATTTTTCAAAAAAAAAAAAAAATGTTTCTATTTAAGTCCAAACCACACGAATGTGTGAGTGTACTATAATACTCTTATATATTTACTAAAATTTTTATACGATTAAAAAAACATTCTCATTACCTCCTTATTCATGTCTAAATATTTCTGTGACAGCCCTTGATACATCATAGTTTGCAAAGGCGACGATTTTCACTCTCCAACTCTAGCAGTAACCCGTTGATTACCACCTTCCACATGATGAGGTCAAGTTTGCCACTGTTTATAATAGTAGTTTCACACAGCTTTATGTTAACAGTCCTGGTTACTAATTGAGTAGTCTATCTCAGGTAGACCAAGGGCATTCGTTTGGTTTCCGCTAATTCTAGATGGAACCATAGGGATTAATTATCTAAGCCAGCAATTTTTATCTTCTTAACAAAAATTGAAAAATCATCGTAGAGGAGAGGACTAATAAGTGGACTGTAAGTATTCCACTTTGGGGATAGAAAAGGAATCCTTCGCCTCCCAATTAACCACAAACAGATTACCATCGGCCTCGGTTCAATAACTGGTAACCCTAAGACAAAGAAGGCCGCACCTTCAGTAGATGATGATAATCGATCCAGTGACGGGATGACAGAAAACCCTAAGAGCAGTCAATGATTTTTCAGAAGCTGAATTTACGACCTCATGAATAATTTCTCTGCCAGTATAAGTTTTATTTTTATAAACCTCATCATTCCGAAGATGTTACTGTTTTAAATTTCACAAATACAGTATGTTCCACAAGAGCGTGTACTTAAATCTATAGGAACAAATATGGGCGGGACTTAAATCGGTTTTATAATAATTCCTGTTGGACGCTCTAAAACAAAAATTACATTAACTGCAACTGTTTAGCGGCTAACCTAATGAAAGTAATCAGAGTGCGATTTAGAAAAAAACGATTTGAAGCGGTGTTTTTATTTGCACATCCGAAAGGACCAAAAATGTCGGTTGCAAGTGCATCAAAATTTATAAAAAAGTCGAAAACATTTGTACAGAAGAGGATTACACAATATTCAATGTATAAAAATGTTGACAATTTGCCAGATAGAGGTAAAATCCGAACCACTGCAAAAAAGGAGTATAAGGCCATCATACAGTTATTTGCTAAAAATTCTTCGTTGTCATTGTATGCAGCTGTGAAAAAATTGAGTCATCCTTTTGGGGTTTTAATGCTGAAGGCGTGTTTGGTGGTTGAAGCAAAAAAAAACTATTGTCCGAACTATGAAGCATCCGCCCTAGCACCATGTATGAGGATGCTTCACCAAGCAAGGTTTTGGTTAACTAATCGTTTTCACACGGAATCTAAACACATTTTTCACGAATAAAATTTATTCACGAGGTTTGTGACTATCTGTCCGTAAATGGTTTGGAGCGGGGAACTCTAATTGGAAGACAACGATCCAAAACACCATAGCTGTTCGGAATTTAAACTGAAAAAGGGCATCACAACATTGGATTTGCCATCTCAGTCACCTGATGCCAATCCGACCGAAATTTATAGGCACTCGTGAAGATTAAGCTGGAAATGTACCACATAAAAAATTTGAACACTATGGCTCGAGTTGTCCGGAAGATATGAAAAAATTCATCACCACAGTATGTAGAAAAATTGGTTGATAGTATGGACAACAGGAGCCAGGCATATTTATCCGAATGTAGCGTGTTTTCGGTTTAGTTAGATTTAAATTTATAATCATAAGAAAAAAAAATTAAATTAATTGTGAACCAGAAAAAAAAAATGACTCATATGTGCAAAAATGTCGCGATTCCAGGTACAGTCACATGTAGTATCTATGTCCACATCATCCACCATCTATGTGGATTAAAGCACTTGTGAACAGCGGAAATTCAATAGTTTTATCGTACTTGAGCAAACCCACTATTCATAAAGTGTTTATAGTTAGCATCGCTAAATTTCAGTAGCGAAGAAGGAAACTTGATTGTCATCTACAGAAAAAGAGATTTTCTGTTATGGCTCCGACTTTTACACTAGTTCTTCTAAATATTGGTAGGGGCCCTGACTTCCGATTTCATAGCCCGCATAAATGATGTTAATTATAGAATAACATCTGGAAACTACATCGTCGATTTTAAAATTATTCATCGATTTCACGAGGATAGGTTGGAGCAAAATGGTTTCTATACGCGTAATTCAAAGTTTGTTCCCAATTTAAAATTTGTGCCCCGTGTGCTACATATTTACACTACCAAATTCCTGCATCAAGCGTTTGCTGATCTAGTTGTATATAGTGATATTCAATACTACGGGGGTATATGTAAGCAAAGTTGTCTAAATATTATTGTAATTTGCACGTTTTATTATTAAATTTTTATTTGGACATTTTTTTGCACTTGTTCAATTAAGACACCTGAGACTATATTCGCAATTAATTGTATTACGTAAGCCACGATTTTGTATAAAACGCTCCGAAATTGTGTTTTTGCATCAGTTTCTAGTTTATTTATTCAAGTTTAAACCAAACAGTTTATTGAAAAGCTATAATAAAATGAAATTATTGAATTTGATCATCGGAATGATATCATTAATTGAGGTATGTAATAAAATAAGGCAACATGTATTTTCTATTGATCATCGGAATGATATCATTAATTGAGGTATGTAATAAAATAAGGCAACATGTATTTTTAAAATAGATAATTGATGTTGTATTTGAAATTTTAGATAGCATTTGCTGCTATCCAACCACCAATCGAATATGATTCTGCCTCACCCATTTTCCGTAGGGCCCGTGGGGATGAATCGGGCAGGTTCTTTTAAAGGTTTTAGGAACTATATAACAATTTTGTTGAATTTATGTAAAATTTTCCGAATTTAAATAAAATCCGTTTAAAAATTTGTAATTTTTTTTATTATTCAATCAAAGAGTTTTAAACTGAATCCTGCATAGGAATTAAGCGCAAAATTTATCAATATACAAAAATCAACATAATTTCTTGTAATTTGCTAGAAAAACGTTTGTCCAATACTAAACAAACTTTTTTTTTCGAGCAAACGTATGTCGCGTATTAAAGTTGTTTTTCGTTTATTTACAAGCTATTTTGACAGTCCGAAATCGTTTTTTATATGTGAATAACAATAATTTATGATATTTGTGTTTTTTTATATAATTTAATATTTCGGTGATTAGAATTATAATTTTTAACAAATATGATGAATATTGTGCCTGTGGCTGCTCTTCACTTTGAAAATACTCATCATATGAGAGTATTACGGAGCAGAATGAGAGATACGATGAACCCTTTCGCTATACCAGAAAATAAGTAAGAACCAACGAAATATGTATTTGATAACCTTTGGAAAATGGCGAATCATATATTTTTAATTTTTAGGTTCATGGAAATGTATAGATTACCAATAAGGGTAACATTAAATTTGATAGAGGAAATTCGAGAAGCAGGGGATATAATAGATACACAACAAAAAATCCCGCTTCATTTAGAGGTATAATTTTAGACTGTTTTTGTAAATAAATTCCAATTTGTGTGTTTCCTTTTTTAAGATATTAGCAGTCCTTAATTTTTTGGCAAGTGGTAGCTACCAAAAGAGAGTCGGTAGTGATGCGTTGGCTTTCATGAGCCAACCAAAAATTTCAAAATGTATTCGCATATATACAAGATTAATTACAGAAAAACTATCCGGAAAGTATATAAGGTTTCCTCAGACAGCACCGGAAATTGAGGCCACCAAAGCAAGGTAATATATGGGATATAGTTTTTTCTATTAAATTTATATTAACTAACAATACTGTCATAGTTTTTTCGCAGAACATGGGTTCCCACATATTGTCGGAATTATCGATGGCACACATATTGCCATAACCGGGGTTAAAAAGGACATTGAGCACGCCTATGTAAACAGGAAAGGATATCATTCGATAAATACCCAATTGGTGAGACTAATCGTATTTTGACATATTTTATGTTATCGATCGTTTTAACGTTTTCTTTAATTTTAGATATGCGACAACGACTTAAAAATTATAAATTGTAATGCAAGATACTGTGGGTAAGTAGTTAGTTTTGAAAATAAAAATCTAGTTTTAATAATAAAAACCAAAATGTTCATTGCAGCTCCACTCACGATAGCTATATATGGGCATGCTCTCAAAGTTTTGCATTTTTACAATTAAGATACGAGCAAGGTGAGCGACAGGAGTGGCTATTAGGTAATATACATTTTATTTCTTTTTTCTTAATATTATGTAATTAAATAATCTTCTCCAACAATATAACAATTCCTTTCTCATAGGTGACAGTGGATACCCTCTTCAGCCTTTTCTTTTAAATAACATAAGAAACCCAAGAACACGAGAGGAGGAGCGGTACAACAAGCTTCACTGCAAAATCCGTTGCAAAATTGAACGATGCATTGGTTTACTGAAAAATCGATTTCGGTATGTAAAAATAAAAACTATTTACGGACTAAATAACTACTTACTATAATTAAATAACTACTTAGTATATTAAAATTTTTAACATAGATTTATAAACTTATTGTAGCTGTACTTTGGGAGAGCGTAAATTACGCTATGAGCCACGTATAGCAGCGAACATAATAATGTCATGCGTGGTTTTGCACAATATCCTGATACTCAATAATGTACCACAAGACGATTTCACCACATCTATTCAAGAAGAAAGCACAAGACGGAATAACGAAAGAGGAACATTATTCGCTGCCGGACAAGCAAATCGAGAATGGGTAGTAAATAATTTAAATCCGGAAGTTTAAAAGTTTGTTTACTGTTCCACCTCAAAGACCCACGTAGTTTTAAGATAAGCATCTTTCAATAAATTTATTGGTTTGGTTCTGTTATTCTTTGTTTGTTTTTTTTTGTTTGTATCGTTTTAGGAATCAAATTTGCTGACTAAAAAGTTATTAGCTTTTGTTCGGTGAGAGTTTTATGCTTAAATGTTATAGTGTGATGTTGTTTAGTGAAAATACTTATAATAATTGTTTGTTATTAAATTTCTTCAAACTATACCTATAATAATGATGTAACCTCTATTGAGTAGAGTTGATTTTTAAAAAAAATGTATGCCTTATGGAAGCAACAAATAAATAATATTTATGATTTATTTGACTTTCCTTGTGTGCTTTTCCGCTTTAAAATAAAATTTGAATAAATAAATAAAAAATCATTTTATTAGTTTAATAATTATTTCATTGTAATAAAAAAGAATAAGAAAAATATAAATAAATATCATAATAGAAATATAAAAATAAAGAATAAATTTAATAACTTCTATTAAATGACAACAAAAGTTCATTATTTGTTGCAACTAATTTGTTGTTTTCTTTCATAATTTTAATTAAGTCTTGTTGGTTTTTATTATTTTCCTTTTGAAGTTGAATCATTACTTCGTGTTGTTTTAAACATTTTTCTTGGATACACACCGACTTTCTAATCGTTTCCATGATTGTACTTTGCTGAAATTTTTTATTATAAGATATTCATATTATATAAAAATTAAATAATTTCAATAATAAGGTACTCTTGGTCTATTCCTCTGTTGGCCACGGACAGCTGGTGGGGGACGCGAAATGGGAATTGCATCTATAAATACACTATCAATATTTTGAGCATCTTGCAAGGTAGGCGCCGGGTAACTTATTGCGAAAACTGGCTCTGTAATTGGTTCCGATCTTTCTTCAGAAGACGCCATTATCACAGGCTCGATTACTAAACTTACCGTTTCCTGAGTGGTAAGGGCATCGGAAGCTGTCAACTAAAATATATATTTTCATAATAAATATACTGCCAAATTTAGCGTTCTCTAAGTCCTACTAACTCAAAAATGTATTTACTTACAATAACTGGTGACATCGGCGGTTCACTGGTAGATGGGGAAGCAGGCTGTTGACTACTTCTAACCGGTGGTGAAGCTGACTAACATTATAATTTATGTGAGATATTTTAAACAATTTAAAATCAATGTATTATACTTACGATTAAATTGAAGCCACCCTCAAACTCTGTATGGCCATCGAGTGTTATTAAGCTACACATATTTATAATTCGCCAGTCCCATTCAGTAATTTCAGTAGCCTCGGGATCATACCAAAGACCACCAGCTTCTTCGTTCGTTAATGGTGCCATACCACTACGAGTTCGGTGTGCCCTTATAATTTTAAGTTTTTCTTTTACCGTGTGTTTTAATGTTGTCCATGTCTAAAAATATAAAAAATTCTTAATAGTAAATCGATTTTTTCTTTAATTTAGTGATGTACTTTTTTCCATTGTTCATCACTCTTAACAAGTGGTCCAACGGCGTTTAAGCTTTCCGCAATGGAATTCCACGTAGCTCTCTTGTCCGCTGCTCCTCGAGCTGTTGCGTGTTTTCCTACAATTAAAGAATAATTATAAATTGATAAAATATATTTTAAAGTAGCAAAGATAGTTATTTACCTTGAATAAATTGAAAATTTTCTTCGACTAGATCAATCAACGCATCTTTCTGGCGTTTTCCGAGTCGTGATCTTGACTGAAATTTAATATAAAAACACACAAATGACAAAATTTCTGTTTGTAAAACAAACATAAATAATACAAATATCTCATTAAATGAAAAATGAATGTAACTTACCATATTAGAAGTAATTGTTTAATACACTAATTGTTTCTTGTTTCTCGAAAAAATTTTCAAAATAAAACAAAAAAAAATTAAATTTGAATTTAAAATTTTTATACGTTATACGTTATATCTACATATAATAGTACCTCGGTATGTACCAATAAAAATAATTTTGTTTTATTGATTTTTTGTTGTTGTTTTCATGTTCAAATTTATTTTATAGCAGTTTTGGCTGCATACAGATTTAAATGAAATAAAATATTTTTATTTATTGATTTTTTATATTGATAAATCTTGCGCTTAATTCCTATGCTGATTTAAAAAAAAAAAACAGTTCTGTGAAGTGTAACCATCAGTCCCAGTTGAATGTGCAAAGTGCGCAGAACACCGTGCAGGGGAATGCAAAATTGAACAACAAGCGACCAAAGAGGATACATTCTGTATAAATTGTAACAAGATGGGACATCCGGCGTCATACAAAGGTTGCCCCCTCAATACCCGTGACAAAGGAGAACAGGACAATGGCTGACATGCTAAAGGGGGGACCAATCCCAGCTCGGCAGTAACAACAACAACAACAGATAAATGTCGGTATGCAAAACAATGCGACAATTAATCAATTGACGGCGAGAATGGATAGCATGGCCTGGACCATTCAACAACAGAGTGAACAAATCTCACAACTCCAGATTATCGGTTCATGGTAAACAGTTTCAAAATTATCGCGTTAAATGCCAATTCTATTGTCAGTGTTCAGAAAAGACTAAGTTTATTAAAATTCTTGGAAATGCATTCACCAGACATTCTACTGGTGAATGAGACTAAATTAAATTTTCGGCACAAAGCCAATTTAAAAATTACGAGATGGTGCGAAGGGATCCCATTTAAAAATGGGCTAAACTATAAGGAGATCACACCTCAGCAAATTAGCAACTGTGTCGGTATTGAGATTGTGATAATTAAATTAAAAATACACTCAACCATTTATTTTTTATATCTATTTATTGCACGGGAAACGCAATCGAAATTTCGGATGAACGGTTTTTGGAAGAGTGGCACAAATTATTCAACATATTAAATTTACAAAATCCAAACAATTTTTATATTATAGCGGGTGATTTGAATGCGAAGCATATATATTTCGGAAATTCGACAAATAATTCACGGGGCAACCGTCTAGATCGATGGATGAACGAAAATGAGATGGTGTTTAGAGCCAAAATTTATAAAAGTGATACACCGACCATAATTAGATCAGGAAATTTTTTAGATTTGGCCATTGCGGAAGGACGCATCAAAATTAAAACAAATATTAGAGGCGAAATACCGACACACCGCTATGACAGCAATCATAAGGCAATCGAGATTGTGATGAGAGAGGTGGGCGAATTAGAAACAGGCGTAAATCAGGTGGAGGCGGGAGGAGATTGTGGTACAATTTTTTAGATACAAATTGGGTGGCATTTATAGAGGCAGAAGGAGAGAGTCATGGCGGCGATGAAGACGATCCATCAATAATAAAAACATTAATACCAAATACACGAAATTTAGATGAAGAGAAGCTCAAAATTTACATTGACAAAATTACAAAATTACTTTTGGCCAACATACAACCAACCAGCGAAACAGAGACGATGTAACAACATGAACTGTTGCACGAATGACATGATTGAAAAATTATATAAGCACAAAAGTCTATTGATCACCAAAATTAAAACATACCGGCGAAATTTGGCAAGGAATCAAAGGCATCATCATCAGTCAGAAATTCAGAGGCAAACACACATTTGGAAAACAGAAATTAAAAGGACGGTACAACTTATTGAAGAATATAAAGTCGGGAATGAAAATGTGGGCGGAAGTCAAGAAAATGACGCGACAGGAGGCAACCGACATCAATGTCCGAGAAATCGAAGTGGAGATGGATGAATACTAGCATTTAAATATACCGTGGGCAATGTCTCGTAATGGAAACAACAAAATTCAAATTTTAGATGAGCACATACATTTAGACATAATTGGCCATCATATTGATAAACATACGCGACGGAATCCGGCATTAGGCAAACCCGACCATGAAATTCAAGTGAATGAGACGGTGGAACCAATAAAGCGGAAACACGAAGAAGATAAATTATTAAAACGCACAGAAGTACAATTTTCGGCAACAAATCGAGCAGAGGCACCAAATCAACCAGTTGATGATCCACAATATTTCGTCAAGTCGAGTATTTAACACAAATCCTAAAAAAGCAAATAAAAAAAAATCTTTCGGCCTCGACCTCATACCAAACATAATAATGAAGCATCTTCCAAATTCAGTTATAGTCGAAATTTGTATACTATTCAATCATCTATTAAATAATAAATCGTTTCCAAATTGTTGGAAGGTGGCGCGTATATTCCCAATATTAAAGAAAAAGAAAAATTCAAAAGATCCGGAAAATTATCGACCCATTAGCCTACTTTCAAACTTGGGCAAAATTTATGAAATTGTTATTTTTGAGAAGATTTTTTAGCACGTGCAGAGGCAAGAATTGATGCCCAATAATCAATTCGGTTTTCTGCAGGAGCACAGTACCGTACATGCCATTACAAAACTAGGTTCGGACATATGCCATAAATTAAGTTTCAAACATCCTACGGAAGAGGTAATGATTGATATCAAAAAAGCATTCGAATCGATTTGGCTAGATGGTCTGCTAACAAAATTAAAAACAATCGACTTTAACACGGATCTAGTTGCAATTATTTACGAGCTGTTGTACGATCGGAAATTTGTGTTGACAACGGGCGGCATTCATTCGACCAGGCAATTCAAAATTCTAAATGGAGTACAACAGGGTACGATCACAGCACCAATTTTATTTAATTTATATACGGCAGAGATGGTTGGTAGCGAAATTCTAAATTCACAATTCAATTACAAAAAGCATTAGATTATGTTCAGGAATACTTACATACGTGGCGCATCGAAATGAATGTATCGAAATGTTAGAGGTCCACTGCGTAACGCCTATCGTGAGCTGAAAAGAAATTGGAAAAAATTATAAGTAAAAATATACGAGCAACAGATTTATACTAAAGGAGACGGTGAAATATTTAGGCATTAACATTGACAATATGTGTTACATGGCTAATCATACTACGATACAGCTGGAGAAGGCAAGAAGAGCGTTTATGGGGGCGAGACGGCTCTTTTATAGCAAACATATTACAGAGCGTGTCAACGAGTGTGAAGGAGCAGGAGCCGGGAGTTTTTGAGGCAAAGTGTGCCAAATATTGGTGGTTATCCAATCTCTGATGATGATGGACATGCGGTGCGAGTTGTTTTTTATGAATTTATTAAGTTTTATTAATTATATTTTTGTTAATTCATTTTTTTGTTTGTGTTTATGTGTGTCGCGGGAGTAAATTCTGATTTTTTTTTGTTAACATTTTTTTTGATCAGATCTTTTTAATAATTAATAATTTTTGCATTATGTAATTGTGTTCTTTTGATAAATATTTTAAGTTTTTCGTTTTATAAAAACACACTGTACATAATAATTTTTGAGTTAAGTGGCGTACCGGAGTGCCCAAATTTAGGGACAGAGGGCGTCTTTTTATTATATTTATGTTAAGGATGTATGTAATTAATTGAGCATCCAATTGTAAATATTAGATATAAGTTAAAATAATGTTTAAATAAATGAATTACAATAATTTTTGGAAAAAGTACTGTACTATAAGCGACTCAATGCGATCGAGAATGCAAAAAAGAAATTATCGAAAGTAAATAACATTTTCGCATTAGTACGCGAAATATAATTGATATATAAATAACATAATTTGAATATTATGTACATATATGTATATACAAAACAAAATAAACGCAATCCAGGATCTTGCAACCCAAAATTTCAATAATAAATGTACCTATGTACTAAAAACATGTTTATTCACAAATACCAAACTAAAGAACTTAAATAAACTTAATCAAAACTTACCACAAAACTTAATTGAATTTCCTGTAAACCTGTACTCCTATACAATCTCTTCCTCGAACTGGAAAACTCACCTTCCAATTTTATTAAATCGGAAAGTTCAGTGAACCGGTGCCACAGAAGGTGCCCCTAAATTAATTTTTCTAAAACCAAAACCCATCGCAATCGATTTCTAGAACTCAAAAACGCCTTTTCAGCAATTGTGACATTAATCTGGTCACCTGTGTATCATACCATTATACCATCTTTATACCTTTACTATTCTTGTTTATGGTTAACCCAGCTACCAATCAATTTTTGTTTTTTTTTCACCCACTTTTATGGTACGAAAAATTATAAATTGTCGAGCATTGAGAAATTTGGGGTAGTCAAGGGGAGTACGTTAGATACTCAATTTAATTAGTCAAGCTTTGGTCGTTAAATAAAGAATAAGTTCAATATAATGCAATACAGTGTCGGGCAATAAAAGTGTTTCTTGTTTGGGTTTTTTTTATGATAATTCGGACTTAGTAATTTTGTGTCGTTAAATACTAACATTAAAAAAAAAAAAATTAAAGCATATAAACCAAAAATAAAATCATATAAGAAATTGTGAACTGATTATCCTAGTTTGAAGTTATTGTTTTTTTTTTTGTATTAAAGTGAAAGAAAAAACATATTGGTCAGGGAATGTACATTCTAATAATTAGCGGTACCAATATGAAATTAAATTATGTGTTTCTTTCTAAATTATGCGTTGTAATTAATTAAAGACCTGAAACATGAAATTGTACACAATGAAAACGAAATAAATTCTAATTTGTAATAAAAATACAGAAAAATCGAATAAAATCATATTCTTTTGTTTAAAAAAAAAAAAAAAAAAAAAAAAATATATTGCTGCCGTTGTTTTCTCTCTTGGCGAAGTGCCGTGTTTTCATTCAGTGATTTGGTTGTTATTGTCGCTACCGTTGTGCTTAAAGTAAAATGCCGAATAATAATAATATACATAAATTAATAAAACATAAATTAAACCTAATACATATAAATTAAAATATAAGTGAAACCTAAGTTAAAACTAAAGCTAAACTAACGTAAATCAATCAAAAGTGACCCTAGCATACAATTGTTAAATAATACAAAAAAAAAAAAATAATAAAAATTATAAAATTTTGTGAATGAAAGATTAATCAATGTGAAAATAACCAACAATAACATCTACAGTACGGCAAATAATCCGAATTATGTTATTGAATGAGTTGGTTTATACACGGAAAAAAATAAACTTACTATTTTAAAGAAAACGTTTTTTTTATTTAATAAAAAATATTTTTGCTTAGTTTAAAAACCAAATTTCTATGCCCATACCAGTTTTTCTAGTAATAAAAATGGTTTTCTTACAAAGAGAATTATTTCTTGATGGAAATTTTAACATTAAATTGCGTCTTGAGAATTATTTTTCTTGTATTTATCGTTGCTATAAATTCTTTATAATACGAAAAAAAAATTAGTTTGAAGAGAAATACTTTTAATTTAATCATACAGTTTCTTAAAACGAGAAATTTAATATTTTCTTAAAACAAAAACATAATTTTATTAAAATACAACATTTTAAAATTGAAAACGTTTCTTGATAATAACAAAGTAATTTCTCTTGCTGATAAACTAATGAATTCTAGAATTTCAAAAAGGTTATCTTGATTGAAGAAATAATTAATCTTCAGTTATTCTAAGTTTTCTTTAATCAAGATAAAAATTTCAAAAATTTAAAATATAATTTACTTTGTTACTTCGAGAAAAGTTTTTCTTATCACAAGAAAGTAATTTTTTAAACTTAACATAATTTTCTTGGTTTAATATGTATGTCTCAAGCTGAGAAAATACTTTTAATTATAGAACAGGATTTTTCAATGTATTTTTCAGTGTATATTTTTTAAATAAAGGAAACGAGTGAAACATCTGAGAAATATATATAAAATAAGTAACATTCATTATCTCGTGAACAGTTTAATAGAAACAACGTGTGTTGTTTTTTTTGATTGTCAAATTAAATATTTTCAAGTGGTTTTGAAAAATAAGTAAAGTGAAGCTGAGTAGTTAAATGTAAGTTATATTTGTATTACATATATTTTTAATTTAAACTAACAAGTGATCGCTCTGTTTTGTGTGTTTTGTGTGAGTTGTTTGTGCATAATGATTTTATAGTTTTATTTTAATTTTTTTAGTTAGAGATATTGCTGACGAAAATTCTAAATTTAAATGGCAACAGTAATTGGTTCTGTTAATTCATCGTTGTCTGAGTGTATCAGGAGCAGGACACATCATCAATCAGCCCCTTCTTCTCCATCAAGTGGATAAATATCATCAGCAGAATTTGTTAAAACTGTCCAACTAGATAAAATAACGCTACTATATTATTGATTTTGATTTTATGTCACAGAACTTTGAAAAGTTTCTCGCCTCAACCAAATGGTGTAAAATCTTAACCACAGCTCGACGAAAGGACCCGTAATCTACTAGTATCTACAGTTGTTGATTTATTGGTAGAAGACCCTGTATCGGCTGATTTATTTATAACAATTGCTAGTGATATCGAGCATTTTTTTCCTGGAGAAAGGAAGGTAACTAAGAATGAGTTATATATAAAAGTGATTGCTAATTATTGTCTTATTTTCAGGAATTCAATTATAAAGGGGCTGAAAATCTAGCAGGCTTATACAACAAGCTATTTGAAAAATAAATTTAGAAATAGGAATCTTCCTGGAAAAAAATATTTAGTTTACTGCAAAACTACAGGTACGAGTACCAGTAACAAAAAACTAATGTTAAGTCTGAATTTTTTTTTAAAACCGACTTTGTATTTGTTCAACCTTAATAATTTATTCAAAACTTACCGACGTTTACTTGTTAAAACTATGTCAAAATAATGAACTTTTTTTTATTGTTGATCTTGATATTGTAAAAACCAGTTATAAAGTTTTCTTAAAACCTTTAGTTTTTCATAAACTTCCCAACGGAAGAAAAATATTGAAGCGAATTATGTCTTCTATTTAATTATTTTTGTATTTTCTTATTGTAATTTGTATGATATAGCTAATTAATATTAAATTGAATTTTTATATTTTTTATAATAAAATAAAACAAAAAATATATAATAAATTTGTATCGTTATTATTTTGAAAATTATATTAAATGTTGCTCCAAAAAACAGGAGAAATAGCTGCAAACAAGAAATACTACTACAGCTTTCAAAAAATTACTTTCTGCAATCTAGAAATTCGAAAGCTTTTCGAAGAAAGGCGTTTGAAGTATTAAAGCAATTATTTCTCTGCAACTGATAAATGGGTTCTTCTACCAAGGAAAAAAATGATTTCTGACAGAAAATGCATTTTAATTATTAGAAAATAACTCTTAACTAAAGAAATGTAGAGCATACAATTATATGTAATATTTCTTAATTAATACAAGCCTCAATTTATTACATTTTGAGATACGGTTACCTTAAAACAAAAATTTGTTATCTTTAATGAAGAAATAGATATTATAAATTAAGAAAAGCGATTTGCTCTACAAAATAATATTTTCTTACTTTAAGAAATTGAATTTCTTTCAACAATAAAAAAATATTATTTTAAGATTTAAATAAAAACATCAAATGAAGAAATTGGAAGTTTGCATTATGAAAAAGTTATCTTAGCTGAAAATCAAGTGCTCATTTTTCTTGAATCATTCAGTTTTTTCTTCGTTGTAACCAATTTTTTTTTCCGTGTAGTGGCATATATTGTGTCGGTCAGTAAAGAGAATATAAAACTCCATCAAGCGGTGTTACTGATCATTTCGACAAATACCGACAAAATTATGTTGTGGTGTCACGACATTTTGAAACCACATACATCTTAATAAAATCTGGGGTGCACGAGCGATCGCGGTTTGCAGCAAAGCGGTAATTGCAGACCAAGGACGCAGCGGGATATAGGATACAATTCGTCATATGTTGAATTATAGATTGGCAAGTTACTTATTTTATTACATAATATTATTTTCATCTTGGTACATATTATTTATTTCTTTCTCCTAATTTTTATTTTTGATTTGTAAACCTATATGTTTTATCTCCGCGTTAGACTTTGCTTGCTCATAACCATGAGTCGTTAAATTAAAGATAGGGAGTGAAATTGAAACTGGTTGGGGAGGATTTGCATGTGGTGTGACTGTAATTCCACATAAATAATACAGTTAGTGATAAGAAATGCGGTTAATACAAGATTGTTTGTAGCCTTGGACCACCCACGCCGTACCGACGAGTTTTAGCCGGAAAAATGTCGACCGCACCAAGATACGCTACAGCAATAATTCTGTTAGCAGCCTTTATCATATTAAATTTACATTGGCATGATAAGGGCCGTTACACAATTTTCGAGCAAACACGTGGTAAGCCACTTAATCCATTTTTTTTAAAGAAAGTATTAATTGTCCAGTGGATTTAATGTCCCTTGAAGGTCAATCAATACGCTTCTTTTCATTCACGCATACACCACCCATTCACACAATTACAGTATACCACCTGCACATTGCCTGTAGACTGACATGGACGGTGAAGTTGGTTGCAATTGATGTAACAGAGAAAACCCTAGAAACTTTATTTGAGTGAAAAATTGAAAAAAATTTAATAGAGCAAATTACTGTCATTTGAAAACAGTAGTCAAAATAATTGGGATCCTTCCTATGCACAATCCCAAATCTTTTTTAATGGCTTTATTTGCTGAGCGACTGAGACAAAACATTTCATTTTTATTTTGTGGTAGAAAAAATTGGACACATTTTGACATCGACAAAATGTAACCTATAAATTATTTTAGAAAAAATGAAAAATCTTCATTTTGAATGTTTATCTGGGGATGTTTTTTTTCGTTTTGGTTGCCATAAAAAATACTAAACTTGATATTTTTTATGGAAAATTGTGGCAACACAACAACAATTTGCTCAGCAAAATATAATCAGATACTGAGATAGGTACTATTATTTCCCCATCATGACCCACCCTATTAATTAAGATGTTAATTTTATGTTAATGATAATAATGAAATTAACAAAATGTTGTATAATAACCAATATCCGCTTTCCGGAATTCTATAAAAATCACAAAATTCATATAACAATAAATAAAGTATTTAAATAGTACTCTACAGCATCAAGAATTAGAAACCTAACAAAAGAAACTTTGCTCCCAAACCAAATGAAAAATTATCAAACCATTTGTGAAACCCTTGATCTCACAGCGGTCAAATTTAACCAACTCACAAAAAAATCTGCATAACAAAACTCATGATAAATATTAATAAATCACAGGTGATAACCATTTTTCCATATTCCAGGACTACTGCCAAAAATTACTACACAATTCCATTTTCGGTCACCGCATCGATCGAATAATTGGTTTACTTTCAGTTTTCTGAGTCACTATTATTTTCTAACATGTTCCATGTTGTGTGTCCAAGCACTAAATTTCATAGCTATGCGTATTAATTTAAATAAACTTGCCCAAAATAAAAATATTTAAGCGCGATTGTGGTGTGTTTTTGGTTTATTTAGAGGTAATTTTGTCATTATGAAACAATTTTTTAATAAATATGTACCAGAAAAATGGTGACTCATGTGTGCAAACATGACACGGTCCTGCAAGTCCATTCACATGTTGTATTTATGTACTACCCATCCATCATAACGTAATCATAATTCCTATCGCTAAATTTCAGTAGCAAAAGAGGGAACTTTCACCTACAGAAAAAAGAGATTTTATGTTGGCTCTGACTTTTTCCGACTAGTTCCGCTAAATATTGGAAAGGGCCTTGACGTTCGATTTCACAGCCCGCTTAAATTGTGCTTATTTAGGTTAGAGGTTGGAATGGTTTCTCCACGTAGTTCAACCTTTGTTCAAAACTTAAAATTTGTGCCTCGTGCGCTACATATTTACTCTACCAAATTTCCGCATCAAGCTCTTGTTGACAATAGCTCTATTATAGTAATATTCAATACCGCGGGTATGTTATGTAAACAAAGTTGTCTAAATATTATTGTAATTTACATTTTTTTGTATAATTAAATCCATATTTTGTAATGTTTAGTACGTGTTCAATTAAGACACCCGAGTCTATATTCACAACTAAGTAGTACGTAAGCCACGATTTTGTTTAAAACACCAAAATTGTATCAGTTTCCAGTTAGTCATTATTCAAACTTAAACCAAACAGCGTATTCAAAAGCAAATAAAATGAAATTATTGAATTTTCTATTGATCATCGGAATGATTTCATTAATTGAGGTATGTAATAAAATAAGGAAACATTTATTAAAATTAATTTAATTTATGTTGCATTTGAAATTTTAGATGGCATTTGCCGAACCCAATGACCGTAAGCCCCGTATGTCTATTAACGATATTTGGGAACATATTACCGGATAAAAAATATGTAAACAATTTTGTTGGATTTATGTAAAATTTTCCGATTTTAAATAAGATTGCTTTTTAAATAAAATCCACATATAAATTTATAAATTTTAAATATTCAAGTAAGGAGTTTTAAACTGAAGCCTTCTTTAGGTTAGAGCTATCAGAGTGCCTCCCAAACGATCCTAATTTTATTTGCCCAATGTATTTAAAAATTCTGCTACTTTTGGAGTATTTGCAATGTACGCCATGCTGATCGGGATTAATTCTGCTACAGTTAATCATAACTTGTTGAGTAACTTGGAGTGCTACAAATTAATAATAAATAACTGTGCATGGTGCAACATAAAACCGGAATTTAAAGCCGGAAATCTAATTAATGTAAAACTCATATAACACAACATGATACACATGCCCTGCTATTGGGCAACAAATTGTAAAATGGCACAATGAGTACTAACACTTGAATTTCCTGTAAATCTGCATTTCTACGATCTCCTCCTCGAAAACACCTCACCAATTTTATCAAATAGATAACCAGTAATTCGTTGCCACCGAAGGTGCCCCTAAACGATTATTTCTAATACCAAGATCCATCGCAATTGATTTCTAGGACTGATAAGTGCCTCTTCAGCAATTTTTGGTACAAATCGTTACACATGACATAAACCGTGGTTGAACGAAATATACAAAATGGAGGGGTAAATATGTTGTTTACCACGAATGTATACATACATAGATCTCGAATACACGACACTTGATTTCTAGAAAAATTTAACTTACCGGACTTTTGGTAAAACTGTCTTGTATAATAAAAACATTATCCCGCTGCTTAAATTTCAGAAATAAGCAACAAGGTTAACCCTTGTTGGTTGAAAATTTAATCTTTAAATTTATTTAAATCTTATAATACTTTGTCGGGTTTTGTTAAATGGTAACCATTTTAACATAATTGCGAAAATTTAAAAAGATTCCATTGAACGCTCCACTTCCGGCATACCCGAGTCGAGCTTTTTTTTATAAATGTCTCCACAAACAAATAAGCGGAAATTTCGTTTGTGTGTGATTTATAATCCATCTAAAATTAACTAGAGGTCGTATATAAAAAACCCCTTTTGGGCTTGAGTGTCTTTTTAGTTATATTTCTTGCCGGTGATAAATAAATATAAACCACTCTGGAATAATTTCCAGAGTAATAAAAAATATTATTATTGTAATACCGATTATTTATCTGGCGCAGTTGGTAGGATAGATAAAGAAGAAACTTTTTAAATTTTCTTTACCTATTTTCCTACAAAGGTTATTTTAAATGATTAAAACAAAAGAACATTGTTAATTAATAAATCAAGTTTTTTTTCCTGAAAACAATTGAAAGTCCGACCCACGGTAGCTTTCATTAAAATAAATTATAACAAATCGACTGGGCGACTATACCCAAACAGTGAAAAATATCCAAAAGAAAATTAGGTGGAAGAAATCGGTGTAGTGCAGCATCAATAGAATCATCAATGACGGCATATCAGAGCATGGTTCTACTGATGATCCTTTGGTAAGTAAAATATTGATATTATCTCCCTGCGTGATCACCCAAAAATTTCATTTATTCAATTTGTTTTTAAGTGATAGAAAAGATAATAAAATAATTTTTAAAATAGTTATAAAAAGTTATAAAGTTATAAATTGAAAATTGAAGAATTAATTAGAAAAATTAGGAACATTAGATTAAACCGTAGGGAAAAATTAGAAAATTTAATACACAACAAAATATAGGCGGAAGGTTTAGCCACTCTCAAAACCCATGACGCGGTAAGAGATATTCCATCTTTCGATGGTTGTCAATCAGAATTAAAAACCTTCATCCAACACGTGGACAAAGTTGTGCGAATATGCGCTCCTATAATTGTCAACCCTAACCAACTAAATTTAATTGTTAGAGTTATTCGGAGCAAAATTATTGGCGAAGCTAGTTCAATCAATTGGGCAACCATTAAATCTTGCCTATTATCACATTATACCGACAAGAGAGATGAAACGAGCTTAATTCGATACTTTCATTCTATCAGTCAAAAAAATGACAGTATCGAAACATAATTTTCAAAAATAACCTCAATAATGAATAGCCTTAACATATGGATGGCACTCAACATGCCAAACGATACCCCTGATGTTGTAAGGACAGCAAAGAAATCGTGGTATCAAACGATGGTACTCTCAGTGTTCTTAGCAGGACTAAAAGAACCTTTTGGTTGCATGATTCGTGCAATGCGACCTGCAGATCTCGCCACCGCGAGAACATATTGTTTACAGGAAGCTAAACACGAACCAACATTCAAACAACAATTCTCCAAAAAGCCTATTCCACAAAGATTTCCCATTCAACCGTATAATTATAATCTATACCGACCTCCAATTCCAATAAAAAATCTTACAATTCACTTGTACCGAGAAACCATCAACCAACATTCACCCCAAAACCTACCTATTATAATCATCAACCCTTTACTCAGCAAAATTATAATCAGTTTACTAACTCCCGACCATTGCCCTTAAAACCACAAATTACTCAGGAACCAATCGATACAACAAGTATCTCTCGACAGTTTAATTAACCTACCCGGCAATGGAATCAACCCTCTCAACCTCAAATTCTCAAATACCATTTCAAATCAACTGGACCGCCACGAGTCCAAGCAAGAGAAATATTCAATACTCAACTAGAGGAACAGTGCGAATATGACAACGAGGGAAATTTTCACGAAAATTATCATGTAGAATACCCACAAGAAGAACAATACCCACATGACTATTACGAACCATTTGAGGAGCCAGGAGCCTCGGAACAACATACAGAGACATAAATTTGAATAACCATCAATCAGGTTATCAACTACCCTATATTGAAATAAACCTACACGGTAAACCATACAAATTTTTAGTAGACACAGGTTCTACAAATTCATTTATTGAACCCGAGATAATCGATCAATCTCAAAGTTATAAAATTCAACCAACAATTGTCACTACCTTATTCAACAAACATACTATAGACAGAGCTATAAAATTGAAAGGCTTAAATGAGTTTAAAACTCAACAAGATATAGAATTTCTCATATTTAAATTTCACAGTTTGAAAGTAACTGTGAAATTTAAATATGAGGTCTAATTGGTTTAGAAGTAGTAATGCAATCCCTAAAGATAAATCTCGACTTAGGTCAATCTATTCTAAAGACACCAAACGTCACAATTCCTCTAAAACTTAAATTACATTTTATGTCAAAAGCTTACACAATCAATCCACGTAGCAAGCTAATTGTCAGAATCTCTGTAACTGTCCCAAATGGAGAAATTTATCTCATACAGGTGTTGATAAATGAAAAATTGATCATTCCCGAAGGCATATATACCGCTGTGAAAAACTATGATGTAGACGAAGTAATCAATTATAGTCCGCATGTACAAAATTTCGTAATTGAAAACCCAGTCGAATGTGAACTATTCAATAAAAATCATTCTGAGATAAACAGATACTTATGGACTCTAGTATAAGCACAAACACTGAAGGCAGCATTGATTATTTGAACCAATTTTCGTAATCCCTTCTCGGGAATAGCTTTTACGACTTGGCCAGTAATTAGATCGTAACCTGGAGCTTTTTTCGCATTTAAATTGTACTTGATCTCCTCTTTCAATTCCTGTAATGTTACAGATCGTATATTATTAAAAATAAAACAACTTCCATCTCAACCAAATATATCTGAGCTTTTGCTCAGCTTCGGCTCGGTGTCCATGGAGTTACGATTACCTAGTAGAATTAATTCCAATCAGCATGGCCTACATTGCAGATATTCGACAGAACTGCTCGAGAGGCATTCTGCTTGAAAATTAAAAATTTACAAATTTATAAATGAATTTTATTTAGAAACCAATGTTTATTAAAATTCGAAAATTTTACATAAATGCAACAAAATTATTCACATATTTTATCCTGAAAGACTTGCCAAAGTAGCTGTCTTAATCGGTTCGGCAAATGCCATCTAAAATTTCAAATGCAACATAAATTAAATTATCTATTTTAACAAATGTTTCCTTATTTTATTACTTACCTGAATTAATGATATCATTCCGATGGCGATCAATAGAAAATTCAATAATTTCATTTTATTAGCTTTTGAATACGCTGTTTGGTTTAAACTTGAATAATGTTCAAGAGGAGACTGATGCGAAAGATGCAATTTTGGAGCCGTTTTATACAAAATCGTGGCTTACGTAATATTTAATTGTGAATATAGTTGCAGGTGTCTTAATTGAAAATGTGCAACAATCTCCAAATATCAATTTAATTATAAATTAATATTTAGACAACATTGTTTACATACACCCGTAGTATTGAATATCACTATAAACTTCTATGGCAACAAAAGCTTGATGCAAGAATTTGGTATGAGTAAATATGTAGCGCATGAAGTTGAACTATACGTGGAGAAATCATTTTGCTATAACCTTAAATAAACACCATTTATGCGGTCTGTGAAATCGAAAGTCACGGGCCTTTCTGGTTAAATTTAACTAGTGTAAAGTCGCAGCCAATAGAAAATCTATTTGTCTGTAGGCGACAATCAAGTTTGCTCTTTTGCTACTGAAATTTAGCGATGGGAATTATAAACACTTTATGATGGATGGGTGGTACATAGATACCACATATGACATTTTTGCACACATGAGTCACCATTTTTCTGATGGCACATATTTATTTTAAAATTGTTTCATAATGACAAACTTAACTCTAAATAAACCGAAAACACACCACAGTCGGATAAATATTTGTATTTGCGCAAGTTTCTTTAAATTGAAACGCAATAACCATGAAATCTAAAACAGTTTACAATATTTTCGGAATGATGCTGACTCAGGCTTATAAAAATAAAACTAATAACAGGCCGGGAATTAATTCGTGGGATCGTGATTATGGGCTTCTGAAATATCATTGCCCAAGTAACAGAGTAGGTCGAATTCAAGTAGATTTTAACTAACAAAATTTCATTGGAGTCGAAAAAACCTTATAAAATATGACGTGTGATATTACGTAGAATCGACATAATTGGAGAATTTTCTACGTCGATTGAACGTAAAATTATACTAAAAATGTGCTATTTAAGTAATATGCCACATTCCACTTCTACCTATTTCTAGTGAATTCTACGACGATTCTACTGAAAAAATTGGTTGCTATTCACACATTTTCGACCTATCTCCGCCTTTTTAGCACCCCATCTAAAGGTTTCGTCAAAAGTGGTGATTGAATTCGTTTGGTCAGAATGAGTCATTAGTTTTTATCGTTTGGTCATTTACGATTAAACGGTAAATAAATAATGAAAAATTAAAAAAAAAAAAATCGTTAGGTCACACGACATTTTGGCGTTTGGTTATCAATGGTTCAGTTTTCATTGCGAAAAAATAAAATCAAAATTCACCATGATAACCACTGGCCCATAGCATGACCATAAAGCATATTTTTAAACCCTTTCCACGAGAAATTTACGAAATAATGAATATCAGCTGATGAATTTATGGTATTCATAACTGGAACACCCTGTAGCTCTGCAAACGTTGGATTGCAACCGGTAAATACCATTCAATTTAATTGTTACAGAAACGGTTGCATAACCAGTAGATCCCAACTTATTAGTTCATTTGATGTACATCCCTAACTCGAAAATAAAATAACTTTAAAGTTGAATATGGGTTTAGGAAAAACCACGAATTATTTCCAACCCTACCATGCTTCAGCGGTATCTTAATTTTTTATTTTAATGAGATCTGCTTTTCTACGGAAGTGCGAGGAGATACAGAAAAAAGTTTTTTTTTAATAAAAAATTGTCAGTCAATTTTCTTCAACTCCAAAATTATCTTATTATTCGTTATGTAATTTTAATTCGGGTTGGAGCTACATTTTCTACTAACATTTACACTTTTTCGGGATAGCTACGCTATATCCGAGAAACGCACCAATTTTTGCGGGCTGACAAATTTCGGGCTAACTTCAACGCAGCATGAAGTTGCCATGGCATTGGCTTTATTTGGAATAGCAGCAAGGCGACCGAATTGCACAAACTTTGTACACTGATAAAATGCTACTGTGCATGCAAATCAACGAGGCACCAACTTGCAACATCGCACAAATCAGCGCAATGGTGAAGATTCTACAGAGATGCAAATTGATCGTTTGGACACGTAGGCCCGCTCACTAAAAGAGCTGGAGAGAACGTTGAAAATTCTTCGAGGAAATCAAAATATTTCTGGTGGAACCCTAATTTTTTAGTATGGTGATTTTCGTCAGACTCTTCCTTACTGTGAATACACACTTAACTGCAGCTGATGACGAACTAAACGCAAGTCATCAAATTTGGGGCGACATATGAGGGCAATCCGATTGACGGCTAATATGCGAGCGTTTTTGCATCGAAGGCTCAGCTTGTTACAGGCTGGCTACTGCCAACCTGCAGATTTCACTTAAGCGCATGCAGAGGCCTCCACGGTGATATTTTGCCGGCTACGTTCTCAGTGAGAAGTGCGAAGGATCGTGGGGTTTGAGGCATGCATGGCTCCTGGCCTACACCGTGATCATACATAAAATTATAAAATAGATGAACGCATATAATAAAAAAAACCGGATGTTCCGCCGAAATTAGTCGGCCGGAACTTGAGGAACGAACAGCAGATAATCAAATAAATAATAAAAAATATACTAACGGAAGAGGTGGCTTGGTGCGCGCATCCATCCGAATTCAAACGGGGCCAAGCCCTGGTTGCAAAATCGGATGCGGGCACCAAGGGACCGCAAACACTACGCCGACAAAGAGGGGAGTCTCCGCTCCCACCATACCTAACCGAAAAAATTAATATTTCATTTTATTGGGAAACGAAGGGAGGAGAAGCGAAACGCGAGAAGGGAGAACAATATGCATCGAGCGTGCACCCGCTGTGTGGCGCTCGATTACAAAAATTTTCAAAATTATAACCACAAAAAAATTTAAAATATATAAAAATAAAATAAAAAAAATTTAAAAATAAAAATAAAAAATTGTACCTGACCTTCACCAAGGTCACCCAGTAAGGTGTTGATGCGTTCTTGCCCGCCAAAATGGGTTGCGGTGTCTCACCGAGAAAAATCGCGAATAGCCGGTTGGCTACTCTTCGTCGTTGCGGGGCCTCTCCCCGATACAAATAAAATTGGTTCACCGAAATAGATTGGGCGTTGTCTCGCTCGTTTCGTCACTCCGTTACTGTAACTTTCTTCTTGGATTTGAATTAATTCACCAATTATAAATTCTTTTGCAAATCCTTTTATAAAAACGTTGCTATCCGCAAAATGAACCCCAATATTGATGTTTCGCACTTTTAAATATCATCCAGTAATATCTCCAGGTTTCACCATGAGCTTTCAATATGATGAATACCATAATTTTGCGTGGCGTTGTCTCGCAAATGACCTTCAACAACGTCACCCGTAAATAAAATAATCCGACAGACCACGGCAATATAAACCGCAACAACTTATGATTATTTTTAATGATCGTTTCACTTAATTTTTATTGTTTTTTTTTTTACAAAATTCACTTTTATACCAATTTTGACTCTAAATTATTTAGAGGCGTAACTTAAAAAATGTTTTTACCAAAAAATACAAACAAATAAATACTTTGCTTTTCTTTTCCTTCGTTTGGAATCAAAATATTTTATTTTATTATTTTAATACATTTATTCATATTTAATTAAGTAAAATCAAAATAAGAAAAAATTCAATCCACATTTGATTGATTACACCCAGAAAAAAAAAGTTTTTAATTCAATAACTCTGACTTATTGAATCGTATTTTTCGAAAATCAGCAATAAAATTGTTTAATGAATAACTTAGTTTTAAGTTTAACAAAAACATGTATTCTATCAATAAAATAAAATAGTTTTACTAATAAATACACTTATTGTAATGACAATGTATTAGTTATCAAGTCTAAACTTATTATATTTATTGATCGGACAATGTTCGTTGTTAAAATAAACATTAGGACTTGATTAAAATTACTAATTCAATAACTAAAGTTATTACATTTACAACGTGACTGTTCTCGTTAATCATTAAAATTCGCTAAAGCATTATACTTATACTTTATATGTAAGTTCACAAATTTTCAATTTTTTGTAGTTTGGTCACTGCAGTCTGATGAGACGACCGAATTTTTAATGCAAAGAATTCAGTGTTTTGCAATAATGGAAACATTGAATTCTAGAGAGTCGTGTTGCTGATATTGCAGCTCTAACTTGGTGGTAAACTCCATCTCTAAGTAAGTGCCGCAATATCAGCAACACGACTCTGTAGAGATTTCTTTTTCAGGTAGATTATAGTCTCTACACGGGCCTCGCACCCTCTATGGGCAAATGCCCCCATTCAAGATGGTCTTGAACATATATAGTATATATTATATATATTCAAAATACGTTCCAATTCCAACGTCTTGGTAACCTCACCTCAACCTCACCCTATCAGGGTAGGTACCATCATCTCCCATATTATCCAGAATATTCTTTATTATGATTATTACGCTCTTTGTAAAAATTAATAATTAAATTTTTTGGAATAATAACTAAAGAACGTTCAATTTAAAACGTCAAGTACGTCAAGTTATTGAACGGAACTAAATACTTATTGATATAACAATTATTGTGTCGATTTAAAGGTAGTAAAATCAATAACTATAAAATTGTTACAGCAATAACATCGTTTATTGGCCAAAAACAACCTATGTTTCTTATTGATTTTGCATATGAAAATTGTTATTTCAACAACTTTTTTCTCTGAGTGTACTTATTATTTTATTTTTTTTCAACTTTTAACAAAAAAACTCTACTCAAAACTCGAATGCCTCAAGAAAAAAAATTCTTGCGCCACACAGCGACGCGCACAACGTTCTAGAAAAAAAAATCTCTCTTCTCTGTTTTTCGTTTATATCAATTTGCATTGATATAAAAGAGAAACATATAAGAAAAACATTTTTCTAAAACGTTTTACTTTACACACGCTCGATATACACTGCTCTCGCTCTCCCGTCATTCTTCTCATCCCTGCGCCACCAAACGATGGGGTACAAAACAAAACATCACGAGTGCGTTCAGCGCACAATTAACAAAGGAAAGCGAAAACAACAAACGAGGTGAATATAAAACAGAAAATTGTGGTTGCGACCACACAGTCGTAACAAGCTTGGACGTGTTTTTTCGAACCTATAGTGCAAAGCTTAAAAAACCTTAATTAGCTAAGAGAACGAGCCATATTTCAATCCGGGATAGTTGTTTTCCTTCAATCGTTTGTCACAGTTATCATCCAGGATGACGTACCACCTCACATTATGCATAAGAAAGTATGTATGTGAAGTTGACCCGAAAAACCAGCCCGAAAAAAAAACTGTTCAATTTTGGTGTGTTTCTTTGCTAAATTCAATACCATCCCGAAAAAATATCATAATTGTTTCATGAAAAATATCATAATTTCATTACGAATTAATATTTTCTTCTATTTACGAAATATACGTTACATAGCTAATTAATATGAGAAAGCTAAAATAATCCCGAAAAGTTACCAAATTGATAACGCAATATTGTTCAAATAATAATTTAGTAATACTTAAAAAAAAATGTGTCACATTGTAAATCTTGGTAGTAAATCGTTTAGTTGCTTATAACGATTACATAATATAAGATACAAAACTATTATAAACTTATAACAAGAGTTGGTTAAATATTTATTTGCATAATGAAAAGTAATAACCTCATTCGCAACCTAACAATAGTTAAGCATCAGTACAAAAATTTATACTCAAAATTTAATTGCTGGCATCCACGAGATATCCCCTTCGAGATTATTTCCTCAAAAGTTAGGTCCATCCATCTCAGATATAACGCCAATAGTTTAAGTCTGAACGGCGGATGTAAAAGTGTGATCTAAAGCAAAATCTCTATAATTCTGGTAACTTTTCGCGATTAATTTAGCTTTCTCGTATTAATTAACAAACATATATTTCTTAAATAGAAGACAATATTATTTCGGGATGAAATATGCCTTTTGAGTTTTCGTATTTCGCATATGAACAACTGTAGGTCGCATGTTCGCGTGTCGGCAAGCCATCCCTTTTATTTGTTTAAGCGCCCAAAAATAAAACGAGCCGAAAACATAGTTTACCACAAAGCATTACATTGAACGTTAACCTCATTTCGTTTCCAGGTAAACAAAAAATATTGAATTCCTTTCATTAAATCACAAAACCAATCTTGATGAAATGGAGTTGGAAGAGTTACAATGAAATCAATTTTAGGTGGTACGCAGTTCACTTGGTCATCTAGTTCTACAGTAGGTGTATCGAGAGCGTGTACGGCGAAAAACTAACTAAATAAAACTACGATTTATTTTGTTTTCATTATGAAAGTTTATTGTATTTTGTTGGGCGCTACCAACTAATACATAGTAAAGTCACCATTACTGTTAATAATTGCCTGGCTCCTTTTGTCCATACTATCAACCAAATTTTCCGCATACTATGGTGGTAATTTTTTTCATATCTTCCGCACAACTCGTGCTAGAGTGCTCAAGTTTTTTATGTGGTACATTTTCAGCTTAATCTTCATGAGTGCCCATAAATTTCGATTAGATTGTCATAAGGTGACTGAGATGATCAATTCAATGATATGATGCGCTTTTTGAGTTTAAATTTCGAACAGAGTATTCTATGGTGTTTTGGCTCGTTGTCTTCTTGCAAGATCCAATTAGAGATCCTCTCGCTACAAACTATTTACGGACAGATGGTAACAAACCTCATGAATAAATTTTATAGTGTGTTTCGGTTTCGTGTGGAAACGATTAATTTACAAAAACCTTGCTTAGTGAAGCATCCCCATACATGGAGCTATAGGGCGGGTGTTTCACAGTTCGGACATTTTTTTTACTTAGTTGAACAAACACGACATTTAACATTAAAACTACAAAAGGATGACTCATCGGGAAACACAGCATGCATCCAATTTCTGTTTTGATTGATTAAAAGCTGCGAAGTGACTTAACCTTTATAAAATTTAAACGAACATAGCACACTTAAATTATATATTGTAAAATGGCTTTCTACACCAGTAACGATGATGCAACCCCTCCCCCATCCCTAGGCACTGCACGCTACCCGCATGATATAAGTGTGCGACATGGTGTGCGATAGACCCAAGGCCATAAGCAATACCTTAATTATGTCATCGTTCAAAATTAAAAAATCTCAGCTAGAAATGCTTTCAGTAGAAAACAATTGTCAAATCGCTAGTGTAAGAATTCACGTCGAACGAATCATTGGAGTTTTACGATACAAATTTTAGTAACCGCACTAATCGACAACCATACAAAAATTTTATAAAGCGTTTCTTTCTTAAAATAAGAAATTAGTTCGCCATACGATTCGCGGCAAACAGAAACCAAAACTTTCGTCTTGAAATATATAGAGCCAAAAACTAATAAATATTACAACTAATTAAATGCAGATACTTAAAGGAAAATTAATCGTTTTATTTTTATAAGCCTGAGTCACTATCATTCCGAACTGTTAACAAACTTGTGCAAATACAAATATTTATCCAATTGTGGTGTGTTTTCGTTTTTTTAGAGTTAAATTTGTCATTATGAAACTATTTTAAAATAAATATGTACCAGAAAAATTGTGACTCATGTGTACCACCCATGTACCACCGATCCATCATAACGTGATCATAATTGCTATCGCTAAATTTCCGTAGCAAAAGAGGAAGCTTGAGTGTCACCTATACAGAAAAAGTGATTTTCTTTTGGCTTCGACTTTTACACCAGTTTCGCTAAGTATAGGGCCATGAGTTGCGATTTCACAGCCCGCTTAAATTGTGTTTATTTAGATTAGAGGAAATTGGTTTCTCCACGTAGTTCCACTTTTGCTCCCAATTTAAAATTCGTGCCTCATGCGCTACATAAATACTCTACCAAATTCCTGCATCAAGCTTTTCTTACCATACGTGTATATCATGATATTCAATACTACGGGTATATATGTATGTAAACAAAGTTGTCTAAATATTATTGTAATTTACACTTTTTGTAATTAAATTTTATGTTTTGAAATTTTTTGCATGTGTTCATTTAAGACACCTGAGACTATCTATATTCACAATTAGGTGGTACGTAAGCCAAGATTTCGTATAAAAATGCTCCAAAATTGTACCTTTCGCATCAGTTTCGAGTTAGTCGTTATTCAAGTTTATACCAAACAGCGGATTCAAAAGCTATAATAAAATGAAATTATTGAATTTTCTATTGATCATCCTAATGATATCATTAATTGAGGTAAGTAATGAAGTAAGGAAAAATTTGTTAAAATATGTAATTTGTGTTGCATCTGAAATTTTAGATGTCATTTGCTGCTATCCAACCACCAATCGAGTTAGAATCAGCCGCACCCAGTGTTCGTAGGGCTCGTGGTATTTTCGGAAAACTAGCGGACAAGATTCGCGAGGTTGAACGTTGATTGTATTGTTTATGATTCGATATAATTTGTGAAATTTGATTAAATACAAATAATTTGTAATTTTTTAATATTCAAACAAGGAGTTTTAAACTGAATCCTGATAGCTGGAATTTTTTTCAAAACACATTCGGGACTAACACTGGAAGTCCATTTTAATCTTATTCACGAACCCCGGTCATGATGATTTGTTGAGAAGTAACTTAGTTCTGTGAAAATTTATTATTTCCGAGTTTCATTCCAACGATTCTCTAATAATTCGTTGCTTTTTTTGTAGAACGAAAAATAATTCTTTGGCCTTACAATGGCCGTTCCTTGAACTTGCCATCGTAGCCATTGACTTGTGACACGCTGTATTATGTTTGTGAAAGAGCATCCTCATCCTTCAAACGCGCCAATAACCCCATGTAACACTCGCTATTGATGCTTTTTCTTTTCTCAAGATAGTCGACGAATAAAATACCTTATGTGCTTCCGCTCGCACGAGGGCCAAAACGGTACCGGCCGACATTTGCGTTGTTGGTCGTTTCGGAGGCTTTTGCCGACTAGTGTTCACAAGACCGCACAAGACCGCACAATTATTCTTATAGTATATTTTCAGCAATCAGCGGGCTGAAAAAAATTTAAATAATTAATTAAACTTTTTTTCTGAAATAAAACTTAATAAATTATATATAAAAATATATATTTTTATAATGAAAAATTAAAATAAAATTAATAATTTTTATAACAAAATTAAACGGGTTCTCTGTCCCTGAAACCACCTAAAAGTATTAAAGAGGAAAAGAACAAACCAACTCTGTTTTCTAAAAAAAACAGTTTAAAAATTTATATAATGTTAAAGGTACACAGTGACTGTCATCCCTAATCTAAAACAAATACGTTTATTTATAAAAATAAAAATGACCGATACCACGCATCCATGCGCATGATGTGGAATTAACCCATTCACATACTCACACAACTACAGTATACCACCTCATTGCAAGCTCCATGTCAACCTGACATGGACGGTGGGTCGGCCCTGAACTCTGAACTCCATCAGAGGGTCTTAGTTGTGTTTATTAACATCACCGATCGTAATCGACGATGAAAATTCGATTTGCATCTAGCCTCTGATGGAATTCGAACTCGTTCCGCCTCAAACTACTTCGTTCCGAGCAAATACTTTTGTGCTTTACGAAAATTGATTTTGATGAGAACTTTCTTGTGGAAAAATCCAGAAGAAAAAAATCGTAAGAACAAACGAACGAACGCAACCATAAAATCGGCATAATGTATTGAAAGGGAACGAAATGTCGATTCAAATTCAGGCATCTATCGAAATTTGAGTTGTTTTTTGGATTTTTCTCTCAGTGTGGAAATGAATTGGAGTCAGTTGGAATTCAAAATAATTCAATGTATTTTATTCGAGTGGAATTAAATGGAATCAATACAAAACATTGTGGTAAACAATATTTTCGGTTTTTTGTCTGGCGCGTATATATGAACAACGATAATGGTTTGCCAACTGTCGAACACGTGACGTACAACTGACCATGAGAAAAACATGGAAATTCCAGATTTATTCGTTGCACACTCGCAACGATTGACCTTGCGATTTGTTAATCGTCATAGCGAGCGCGAAACGAACGGGGAACTGAATTCGCTTAAAGTCGAACGGAATGCCAGTTGGAATCAGAGTAATTCTCGGAATTAGAACATCGTCTCCTTTGTTGTTCATCAGTTTCTGTGAGTCAATCGTGTTACCCAATCTCGGGGGCTTCAGATTACGCAGCATGATTATAACAGGTCCTACCTTAAACATCAGGTTATGCGGTAGTATTCCCGGCAAATCAAGCACATTCAAAAACTCGGCCGGATAGTTGGTTGAACGTCTTGATTGGTCACACAGTCAACGGATTTACAATCAAATCGGATTTTGAATCAAATAATTCCTTATTCTTCGCTGCCAAAATCGATCGTTAGCTGAGCCAATCGTGATACATAAATAATGTCGGCGGATGTCCGGAAACACTTTCGTGATAAGCCCTTCCATCGACGTCGTGAACATGCAAAAACTCGAACGAAACGAAATCAATCCTGTCAAAACATCAACAGAAATTTGACCATTGCTAAGCGCTAAAAGGTGTTTGGAAAAATCAGGAGTTGATGAGTCGTCCTGTAACGCGACTCTCGTGTTCTTGGTCAACTGCAACTTCACATAGCGCCACAAACTTGACGAATTCAGACATGCGTTGAATGCATCTGCAGCTGTTGATCTCGGAATGACAGGTAGCGTTTTCGAAGATCGTCGGCCAATATGCCATCCAGCCGCCGTCTAGCAATATGGCTGCAATTTCCTATGATGCAACGGCTAACGCTATTTGAGATCTCGAGCGAACTGTGGCCAAAAGCAATGAAATCAGTATTGGGGTTTTGTACGCTATTCTCACGAAGTTCTTATGAGAATTTGTATCCGTTTACGATACAAACTCTCATGAGAATAGCGTACAAAATTCTTGGCCAGAAAGGATTTACCTGTTCCACCGGGAGCATCGAGGAATAATATTCCGCTATTTCCGTATTCGTCAACTGCCTTCATCAATGCGTCGTGCACGTTCTTTTGCTGTGCATTCAAAAGTAGGACATTTGTTCGCACTATTTGGCTCATTAAATCTCGATCGTACACTTGCTGTCGTCGCAAATCACGATTAAATTCATCGTGCATCGAACGAATTGGTGCTGGCAGGCCCAATTTCGACAAATAGCTGCCGCACATAAGTACGCACATATTTTCGATCATGATCAAAGAATCGTTGCGTATCTCTCGATGTTACAGTGCGAACTCGATGCAAAATGTCGTCAGCCATCCTGTCCTTGTATTCGTTTCACAATTCCAATGCGTTCGATGGATGACACGTCGCTATAATGATCGCGAACAATGTACGAATTTGATTTGCTGGCGTAGAAACAGTGGCAAGCGATTCGAACGAAGTAGGACCACGAACATGGAATAAAAGCAATTGAAGATTGTTACAGGATGGCTACTGCCATCCTGCAGATTTCACTAAGCGCATGCAGAGACCTCCGCTTTGATTTTTTGCCGGCTACAACTCAGAGAGAAGTGCAATGGGTCGTGGGGGTTAAGGCTTGCATGGCTCCTGGCTTACACTGTGATTACAGAAAGTTTTAAATAAAAAAAACGTAAATAATAAACCCGGAGTTCCGTCGAAATTTGTCGGCCGGAACTTGAGGAACAAACAAAACAAAAAAAAAATATAACAGAAAGATAGGTGCTTTGGTCAAAAGAAATCACTACCCAAAATAATAATCGCCGACAAAAAAAAATCAAAGGAGAAACGAGACCAATATTCACCGAGCGCGTGACAGACAGCCATTGTGCGGCGCTCGATTACAAAATTGAAAATTTAAAATACATAAACAATGAAAAAAATAATCAGACAAAGAAAATCAAAAAAAAAATCAAAAACAATTACGTTGCAGGCTTGGGCGGCCGTCATGCCATAGGAGCCCCCACTCGGACCGTTGGGCGTCTTCTCGCCTTCGTTGGGCGACTGTGCCTTCGTTGGGTGACTATGCCTTCGTTGGGCGACTTTCCGCCTTTGTGCTCGAGCGCTTGCATGGTTGGGCACTATTATGTTGCGGGGTCTCTCCCCGATAAATGTATTTGGCCTCACCTAGCCGCCAAAATAAGTCGGGCGTTGGCTCGCCTTAACCAAGAAAATGGTGAATAATTGGTGAATGTGGCACCCGATAATATATTCGGCACCCGTTGAAACGTGGCAAGCCGTCTAAAATGCGGTGCCCGTCCCACTCTTTTTATTTTGCACTTGTGAATAGATGTTCCGTAATATCAATGGATTCCACTATGCACTAAATAAGGCTAACACCAAACAATAAAATTATCAACACTTAAAATTTTCTCGTCTGGATTTAAACCAACGCCAGTTTTCCCACTCCGCAAATAAAATTCACCTCAATTTATTGTCCTGGATATTTTAATTATTATAATTTACATTCGCATTTACATTATATTGTTTATAATTAAGAAAAATGTTTTATATAAAATCAAATTTTAATTGTATTAGTTTAACAAAAATGATTGGACTCTACAGAACAAACTTTACTTTTCGGTTTCAAAACTCGGCCATTTTACCGTCTTTTTTCACAACCATATAAAAAAAATACAGAACTTGACCGTTTAACACAGGAATTCCAAACCAGACTGATTTTCTATAAAAATCAGACCCTGTTTCTACAAAAAACCGACTCTGTTTCTATAAAAATCAGACTCTGTTTCTACAAAAATCAAACTCCGTTTCTATAAAAATCAAAACTCTGTTTCTATAAAAATCAAGCAAGACTAATGCAAAACAACATAAAATTTTCTCGCACCACATAGCGAGCAAAACGTTCTCGAAGAATCTCTTCAATTCGCATTGTTCCAAAGCATATAAGAAAAAATATTCTTCGAGAGCGCATTGCTCCACACACCCGGTGCACATTGGTCTCGCTCTCTTACAATCTAATAAAAAAAACTGAGCATACTGTACTAAAACCACAGACACAAACCGCACAACCGATTAAACAAGAAACAAACCGAGGGGAATATAACATAAAGAAAATTATGGTTACGATCACACAGTCGTAACAAGACAGAAGCCTTCTGGTCTTGTCGTGGATGATCGCTGTACATACAGCCAAGCGCATCAGTCAAATACACATCGACGTATCCTGCAACAGGTTGGCCTTTGTTTCGTCGTTGAAACTTTTTCGACGACTGGTCCGAAGTATAATATAGTGTGGCATTTCCCAGTAAAGCAATGTTCGTGAGTATTGTAGCTTTTGATTATTCTGCATTGGCTTCCGTGAAATAGACACGTTGTTCATTCTCAAAGTGTCGCCAATAATGTTGAACAGTGGGGTGACGTTCGTGTAATGCAAATGAGAAAATACGCCAAATCGCCTCGTTGCAACTGACATAATGGCCCAATTGGAATCTTGACACTTTGTCATTTGCATCCAAAGCAGTAATGCCGAATACTTCCATGTCGCTACCTTTGTTCACTTATTTGCAAACATATTTAATAGACTTAATGGAGTTACAGTACTCAACATTGCATGCTCGACATCTTTTCCTTTAAAAGTGACTGATCTGTCATGGTGAACGACGTCGATATAGTAGATAACCGTCGTTTCCACTAATTGTGTATGCCACTATGGATGCGGACGTTGCTCTGTGCATTTCGGCCGTACACGGTGAATCTGGATTGTGATCTCCGCACGGACCGTAAATCGTGTTTGTTGCGACTACCGCTGGCAACTCCGAGTCTGCTTCTGGATCTGGTATTTCGGCGCTGATGATTGATTTGATTTGAACTGGTGTGATTTTCCTCTGCTACTCTACTGAGTACATCCAACAACGTGGCTATCCGAAACGCGTCTGTTTAACGATGAAGTCCATTACCGTCCTGAGTTTTTGTTTAAACACGCACGAGCGGTGATGTTGTGGCGATCGCTGGAGGTTTGTCCTGGCAGTAGATTACCAGTAATTTCAGGCCATTTTTGCTCCACATACGTAACAGCATCCTGCGCATATTCATGCATATACCGTGGGCTGCCAACACATGTTCCTGGGAGAATGTTCAATTGGCCGACGTTGGTTGCATCGCTGTCCGAAGGGCTGCATCGCGCAGATGAATGTATTGCTCGGATAGTAGTTTTGATTGATTGAAGCGAATGAAATTTAAATCTTCCGTTTTGGTCTTGACATATCGTCGGCTCAGTATTATCTTGTCGTAAGTACCAAAATGTCGTTTTTCAGTTTTTTATACTAGTATTTTTAGTTTTTCTTCCTCTTTCTAAATCTACAATCGATTTTATCCTAGGTTATGTGGTTTCTGAGTTACAGAGAATTTATTTATTGTAAATCCACACAACATCATAAACTGTTTATATTTGTATCGTATCCGTATGTCACAAATTCTGGAGATACGACAAAATCGCTAACACACATTTATAATACAAATGTCGTATGTCCAGCTTAAACAAATATTTTGGTATATGTCCAATTTTTTTCTGTCACAAAATAAACCAATAAGATCTTAGTATTTTACCACGTGAGCAGAATATATATAAAGGTTAATCGCAATTATAGTTCAGTATCATGGTTATTATTGAATGGTGCAAATCGCGGTTATTTTTTATTTCCTATTGTTTATTTTGAATTTTTCTTTTTAATATGTTATTTTATTTTAAAACCACTGATTATTTGTTTTTGAAAACGAAAGATACATTCAGACGATGTTTACGAATGTTTTAGTTCCTTTCTAATTTGTACCATTAACAGTCAAACGTTCATTTTTATAAAATAATCTTAAGTCTCCTAAGATTTTTACAAATTTTATCGTAAGTCCATAAATTTTAATGTGATTTATGTCTTTGTTAGTCAGAGGGTGTTTGTCGCATAGCAAATTTTTTATCGTAAGTCCACTGTTTCGTACAAATTCGAAAATTATACGACAAATCGGAAAATAGTTCGTGATTTTCCGGAAAAACTAATGGATTTATCGAAAGTGTAGGAAGTGGTAATCAATATATGATATGATAAGTTTGGAATTATTCCATTAAATTAAACACTTCTCGATATTATACTATCTAAATAAGCTTTCAAACTTAAAACTCAATTTAGTAAAAATGACACTTGCGACAAGATAATACTCAGGCGACGATATATATCAACGCAATCTCGCATATCAATTGACAATTGCGAATACAACAAAAAATGATTGAACCAAATCGGTTCAGCCGTTCTCAACTGAACCAACCATCTGGATCGAATACGTGCGAAAAAACCGCACAAAACCATCATTTTTCGATTTTCCGAATTTTCTGACTTTTCCAGTGAGTTTTCCCAAAATTTTCTTTCATGCAAACCTTGTCCTGACAATTACGAATACAACGAAAAAATAATCAGAAAAATCGTTCCAACCGTTCTCTAGTGATGATCAGTCATACATGCGCCAATTGATATACAGATAATTTCTAAAATTTTAATGAAGCGTCTAAATGATTACACTACATACACACACGCTAAAAAAAAATTATTTTGATTTTTAGGATATATTTAGTATAAATTTCACATCGGTTAAAAATTACAACTAATTAAATGCAGATACTTCAAGGAAAATTAATCGTTTTATTTTTATAAGCCTGAGTCACTATCATTCCGAACTATTAACAAACTTGCCCAAATAAAAATATTTATCCGATTGTGGTGTGTTTTCAGTTTATTTAGAGTTAAATTTGTCATTATGAAACTATTTTAAAATAAATATGTACCAGAAAAATGGTGACTCGTGTGTGCAAACATGGCACGGTCCCAAGTACATTCACATGTAGTATTTATGTACCACCCATCCATCATGAAAAGAGGAAACTTGATTGTCACGTACAAAAAAAGTGATTTTCGGTTGGCTCCGACTTCTACACTAGTTCCGCTAATTATTGGAAAGTAACATGACGTCCGATTTCACAGTCCGCTTAACTTGTGGTTTATTTAGGTTAGAGGAAAATTGTTTGTCCATGTAGTTAATTCCACGTTTGCTACCAAATTCCTGCATCAAGCTTTTGTTACCATACGTGTATATCGTGATATTCAATACTACGGGTATATATGTATGTAAACAATGTTGTCTAAATATTATTGAAATTTACACTTTTTGTAAATAAATTTTATATTTTGAAATTTTTTGCATGTGTTCATTTAAGACACCTGAGACTATATTCACAATTAGGTGGTAGGCCACAATTTTGAATAAAACGCTCCAAAATTGTACCTTTCGCATCAGTTTCGAGTTAGACGTTATTCAAGTTAAAACCAAACAGTTTATTGAAAAGCTACAATAAAATGAAATTATTGAATTTTCTATTGATCGTCGGAATGATGTCATTAATTGAGGTAAGTAATAAGATAAGCAAACATTTTGTTAAAATATGTAATTTATGTTGCATCTGAAATTTTAGATGTCATTTGCTGCTATCCAACCACCAAGCGACTCACCCGTAACCATCAAAAGGTCCTATACTTACTAAAATCACTAATTCGTCTGGTAAAGGATTTAGAAACTATATAACGGGTGATTTTTTAAGAGCTTGAGAACTTTTTTTTTTAAAAAAACGCATAAAATTTGCAAAATCTCATCGGTTCTTTATTTGAAACGTTAGATTGGTCCATGACATTTACTTTTTGAAGATAATTTCATTTAAATGTTGACCGCGGCTGCGTCTTAGGTGGTCCATTCGGAAAGTCTAATTTTGGGCAACTTTTTCGAGCATTTCGGCCGGAATAGCCCGAATTTCTTCGGAAATGTTGTCTTCCAAAACTGGAATAGTTGCTGGCTTATTTCTGTAGACTTTAGACTTGACGTAGCCCCACAAAAAATAGTCTAAAGGCGTCAAATCGCATGATCTTGGTGGCCAACTTACCGGGCCATTTCTTGAGATGAATTGTTCTCCGAAGTTTTCCCTCAAAATGGCCATAGAATCGCGAGCTGTGTGGCATGTAGCGCCATCTTGTTGAAACCACATGTCAACTAAGTTCAGTTCTTCCATTTTTGGCAACAAAAAGTTTGTTAGCATCGAACGATAGCGATCGCCATTCACCGTAACGTTGCGTCCAACAGCATCTTTGAAAAAATACGGTCCAATGATTCCACCAGCGTACAAACCACACCAAACAGTGCATTTTTCGGGATGCATGGGCAGTTCTTGAACGGCTTCTGGTTGCTCTTCACTCCAAATGCGGCAATTTTGCTTATTTACGTAGCCATTCAACCAGAAATGAGCCTCATCGCTGAACAAAATTTGTCGATAAAAAAGCGGATTTTCTGCCAACTTTTCTAGGGCCTATTCATTATGAAATGTCTATTCATTATGAAATGTCAAAGCATACTGAGCATCTTTCTCTTTGACACCTTGTCTGAAATCCCGCGTGATCTGTCAAATACTAATGCATGAAAATCCTAACCACAAAAAAATCACCCTTTATAAACAATTTTGTTGAATTTCTGGAAAAATTTTCGGATGTTAAATAAAATTGATTTTTGAATAAAATTCATTCATAAATTACTAATATTTTAATATTCAAGCAAGGAGATTTAGGTATTTACGTGGCCCCTTCGTACTCGTTCTAGTTTGATTATAGCTTCTAGCGGGGTTAGTCTGCTTTTATTTAAAGACTTCGGAAATTTTGTCGAGTAATGTATAGGCCTTGCTGATTCCGCTGGTTAATCATTTGCCGATGGTGCTCCGAGGACGTGTTATATCCGTCGTCATGTACATATAAAGATTTTGCATGCTTTCGTAAAAAGTATACGTATATGATAAACTACCATACCGCCAAACATTTTTTCACATTTTTTTCCAGAACTATAATTTCTATGCTTCGTTCTCTACAATCGTCGTTTTTCTCACAAACTGGAAGCTTACCAGCTCTAAACTGCCTCACATATTTGCATGGGCATTACTAAATCAGTTTCTAATCTGGCGTTAATCCTACAGTGCGCAATGATTCATATATGAATCGTTTCTATTTCCATTGTTACCATTTGTGTTTTTTATATAAGAAATATAAAAATTGTTTGCTTGATTTATATAAAGGGGAATCCCATTTGTAGAATTTCTTTTTTTAATTTCCATAAAATTTACTTTTACTCGCGTTTAGAGCGGGTTTACTCGCGTTTTAGTGTGATGTGACAAGTGTTAGTATAAACATTACAAGTGATTTCTGGTCTGTTTGATTTATAATAATTAATTAATCGATATCAAGGTATGTGTAAATTAATTTTTTTCGGATTATTCTAGTGTTGTGTCTCCAATTTTGTAGATTAATGGATATTTTTGTGTACAGTAATTCTGTAATACAGTTAAAATTATGCGATTCATATATGAATCACTGCGCATTTTGGGGTAAACGTTTTGGTTAAAAAGTTTGTGTAATTATGAATTATGTGTTAGTTGGTATGTTGGTTTCCTGGTGCGCTTTCTGTGTTTGTCCACCTCATCTTTTTTTTTATTTCTAATGCGGAACCAAGTTTCTATTTTAGATGCCTTGTAACGATGGCCCTATTTCGGTCCTCGTTCCCATCCCTGGAAAAAAATAATTTCCAATATTATGTGTGAGCGGTGACTATTGGTTGTACTACCCTGTCCTTCCCCTTCACTAAAAAGACTATAAATAACCCGAGCAAGCGTCATTCGCTCTCTAATGTTTTGCTGAATGTTTTGTTTACCATTTGTATGGAAAAATTTAATAAAAACAAATTGAAAATAAATAATCAACTTTATTTATGCCTCATAAAAGTATATATATATATATATATATATATATATATATATATATATATATATATATATATATATATATATATATATATATATATATATATATATATATATATATATATATATATATATATATATATATATATATATATATATATATATATATATATATATATATATATATATACCTATATAAAAAGTGTACGTAGTGATTAGTTTAAAGCATCCCTGTATCAGGAAAATATAACCGAAACGCGTGGGGATTGCGTATTAGCATTCTTATTTAACTTATTTTTTTTGTGAGTTTGTGATGCCATGGCCGAAAATATCATTGGTGATTATTAGCGATCCGCATCCGCTATAATCCATTGTATAAAAAAAACTAAAAGCAAAAAAAAAAAAAATCTAAATTTAACGGCCATCATTTTTTTCCGTGTTAAACAAGGGAAGGCCTATAAGCCAACCCATATAAATATCAATTTTTTTTATAAACCAAGTTATATTTGAATACGGTGTAATTCAGTGGGGTGGCATTTTGAACCCGCACATATATAAATATCTTTTGTGAAATCGTGAGTTGAAAAAAAAATCGAACGGTTTGGGGTTACGTGACCGCTAACTGCGCTAGGTCTAGCAGTACCAAACGCTCGTGGTTTACAATGGTTAAAGAAAAATAAAAAAAAATATATAAATATCTATATACATTATACCCAGTGATATGACCACTAAGAAATTAAGATTGTTGATTTTAAATGTTAAGCCCTGAAGAGTGTGTTAAAAGAAAGTACCATCAAAACCGAATTCAATAGCATCGACTGTGGAAAAAAATAACTTGTATTGTTAAATGCTCTGAGTCAGTTAAGTTAAGACAACATGGAAAACAAAAATTTTGTTGTATTAAAACTTAAATAACCACAGCTGATATAAAGTTTATTGATTATTTATGCCATCATCATCTGCGACAATTGAGGTGTACATAACATACTACTACATTTTCTTATGTACATCAAAACAACTCTGGAAAAAATATATTTGTACGACAGTCCGTCTAAAGAATATTCGGACAATAAGTTAAAGCGAAACTACGATACAATAATACGGTAATTGGAGTAGCTGGTGCCGATCATCCAAGGAATTTATCATTCGAACAAATTATCCATTTTTTTATACATTTATATATTTATTATTATTTTTACAGTTATATATATATTTTCACTTACTTATATATTTATATTATTATATTACTATATTATTATAAAATTTACTATCATTAATTTATTAAAGATTATTTCTTAAGTTAAACTAACTTATAATTTAATCTGCGCGTCCGGACTAATAAAAAAAAAAGAAAAAAAATTGAATAAAGGGTACAAATTTTCTAGTTTTAAGATGAATTATGTTTAATAACTTTTTGTGAAACATCAGTGCTATTTTATTTGATTTTTGATTAGAAATAATAAAAACTGCGTTTATGTATATTTATATTTATATATTACCAAAAATTAATCATTTTTTTTTAAATTTTTTCTGTGTAGTGTATATACTTTTTTTTGTCGGTTTCCGTTTTCATTTCACTTCCCTTTTTTTTGTGCAGAGTTAAGTATGGAGAAATGCCTTAATTATTAAACTTCCCAATAAGATGATGAAAGCAATTTAAGTGAACCCGTGGTGTAACAGATTCTTGGCATTCAATCCCCAAACAGCGGTTTATTCTCGATTCTTTCAAGTTCTTGAAAACCCCACGACACACCCTGAGCTAGGCCGGCTAAAAGAACACCGCTCAAGAACTTCTGAAGGGATAATCTGTTTAATGAAACTATCGTTCCGTTACAGCCTCTTATTTATAAAGATAGGTCGAAAATTTTGGACTTACAAAATATGCAAAGCGACGAATTATACAATTTTATTGAAAAAATTCCTGATGCCCGCGAGGATGAAATATAGACGAGAACAGTGATGAAGATGAGGCAATTGTTTCTCCTGAAGAATTAATAGCTGACGATGAAGCAATTGTTGCTACTGAAGAGATATTCGATGAATACTTGAAACGAAATGGTTTTGAAGAATTGACAATTCAAGTTCCTGATTTAGAATGTAATTTAGATCAGGAACCTTCCATGTCTGTTGCAGTTTCGTCGATAAAGCCGTCGACTTCAAACAAAACGGCTTCTAAAGCCTGTAAACTAAAAAAGCTTAGATGGAGACGAAAACACATCCAAAACATGCCCTGTAACTTTTCAGGAACTACAGAATTACCATCATCCATTAAAGAATTAGAAACTCCATTTCAATTCTTCCGATTTTTTTTTTCGATGACGACCTTATCGAGAAAATCATTGAAGAAACGATAAAATACAGTTTTTCTAAGCACAGTCGCAACCATTATGGACATTATCCGCAATTCGATTAGCCAGAAGTCTATTAGCATTTTGACATTTTAATGACAATTTGACACAAGCTAATGATAAACTTCGCAAGTTACGTTCGATAATAGACGCGCTGTCATCAAAGTTTTTACAAATTCCTATGGAGGAAATACTATCCATCGATGAGCAAATTTGTGCCACAAAAACTCGGCATCATCTAAAGCAATAATTAGCGCTAAAGCCGCACAAATGGGGTTGCAAATTGTTTGTTCTCTCAGGAGTTTCCGGATTTTACTACAAATTTGATATTTATTCCAGAACTGAAAATGACCCAGCGAAACGCCTTGCACATGAACCAGATTTTGGCGCAAGTAGCAACGTGGTGGTGCGACTTGCTAGAGACATCCCAAGAAATTCAAACTACAAAGTTTACTTTGATAATTATTACACATCCGTCCCAGTTGTAGGATATTTAGCCAAAGAGAGTATTCACTCTCTTGGGACTGTGAGACGCAATAGAATTCCTTCGAGCAAAACTCCAACCGATACCGTAATGAAGAAATTGAAAAGACTAACGTCCGATCAATATATCTGTAATTTGAACAGAAATGATCTGAACAGAAATATCCAATGTCTATTGGAAGGACAATAAGGTTGTCACATTAATGTCATCCTTTGTGGGCACCTTGACTTAAAATAAAATGGATCAGCGAGTTTTAAATTTGAAATATGATCCCATGTAGAGGTTGACATTGTTTTGGATGGAAGGAGCGCAGTAATCATTTTAATCACGAGTGCATTTGTTGATATTTTAAAATCGGAGTTTGTGTTCGACTGAATTTTGAGCTTCACAATAGAACCGGTCTTGCCGGTGGACACTGAGCCAACTCCAATAATGGGTATCATAATCGAGGCACGCTTTAATCCTATAATCTGTTGACTGCACTCTCGGTTATAAACGTCGCCTAAGAACCCTGATCTAATAAAGCTAGTAATGTTATTTGTGCTCCAAAAACAGATTTGATTTTAGATGCAACATGAGCGCTGATTACCTTGGCACTTGGAATAGACGTAGTTTTGATGCTGTATAAGATAGCGGAATTTTGACAGAGGAAAATAAGAAATTACGCTACTCGCCGTAAGTGGCAGCACTATCACATATAATTACCAGCGGAAATTTTCTATTCATTATGTATATATTTTTTCACTAAATAAAACATCTCAGCGGGATAAAATATTAAAAGTGATTCTTAAAATGGCAAATTGATTGATCTCCGAAGGAAAGGAATTCGGTATATGAAATGTTGAAATTTAACAATATTCCTTCTTTCCGGCATTTCATCCACTGGTAACCAATATTTTCGGTTGTTTTTCTAATAGCTTAGGTTACACTGAGAAAATTTTTGCACCTTATTTCTATGATTTTCTAACTTTAGTTCAAAGACTCCGAATTTTCATTAGATTGAGTTAAAAAATGAAGAATTTTCATAACTTTTATGAAAAATGTCTCTAAGCTTATGGAAATACCAAAATCAAATTTAGGTTAAATAATCCATAATTTAATGTAAACTATTTTCGTCAAACTGTTATAAGAAATGCCATGATAATAAGAAAAAAACATTAAATCAAGGACAATAAACTTAACCTTAAAATAAGTTTTCTGCGCCAAATTTTAAAGAATATTTTACATATTATTTAGGCAAATACGGAACTATTATTAATGTTTTTACAGCATAGAAATCGTAACAAAAATTGAGTTTAAAGTTGATGTTAGAGTTTCCAAATATTTATGCATTTATTCCTCAATATAAGGATATGAACATCATTATTGCGATTTTTTTCCTTGAAATTTGGATATTTATAACGGTTTATTTGACAATATTGTTGTATATTTTTATGAGGTTATTCTAGTTTTGTTCTCTTATAAATGGTGACGCAGAGTGCAATATTTGCAAAAAAAATATCAAAAAATTAAATTAATTAAATATAATCATAACAGTTGTGATAGTGTTGTGTTTCAATCAATTTTGAAGGATTTTTCGGTATACATATTACAAATTTTGAGTGCAATATAGTGATACAAAGCTGAATTAATTATAATACATTTTGTAAGTTTTAGTTAGCATATACATATAGTAATTATTATTACGCTAATTTTTAATATTACTTATTGCATGTTTGATATACTTTTAATATCTATAGACAGTATACTGTCAGTTATCTGTTGTATGTATATTATAATATTTTACTTCGTAGCTGAATTAATAACAAAACTTGAATTCCTTCTTATGTAAATTGTGCTTACTTTACAAATATTTTAGAATTGGTATTGTTAGTATTATTTGAATGTAACAATGATTGAACTAAAAGGTATAAAAACGCTTTATAAATATTATTTACCAACAAAATATTATCTGCAATAATTGCTACTTCTATTATTAAAAATATAGACGGAACTCAGAGCGAAATCTTAAGTTTGAATGATTTTTGTGCGAACAATAATATTGTCATGCACATTGCCGATGAGCAAGAAGGTAATACTGATCAGTTAATTGGGGTAACGTTTCAACTGCCAGCAGGAGAATCGCAACCATTGAATGAATTGGAGCTACTTTTGAATGAATGGAATCTTCTTCATTTGAAAGGCAAATTTGCTGGTATGTATTTGTAATAATTTCATATTTAATGGTGTACTTAGCATTCATCAAACATTCATATTTTTATTTTGAACATTTTCATAGCAAGTGGATACGATCAAGTTGACGATTTTAAAATTTTATCGGAATCTGACATTGATGCAATGTTTTCAGACATTTCGGAGGGAAGCCAAAAGGCAAGACTTCGGGCTAAAATTATCGAATGGCGCCAGAAAAATGTAACATACTATATTTCGTTTGCGCTGTACGATTTTAATTTCACAATAATCGTTATATTTCATAGGGTTACAAAGTGCAAGTTGAACTTTTATCAGCATCTACCGCATCTGTAACGAGTTCAGTAAATCAATGGTTCGAAAATCAGGACAGCAGACCTTCATCGAGTTCATTAGAACAACAACCAACTTCACGTTTCGTAAGTATAGCATTTTATGATTTCTGTTGAGTATTATTTACTCTATATGTATATACAAGTATAAAATCACTTTTCTAAATATTGCAGGAATTGAGTAAATTTTTGGACACAGACCGTGGTCAAAAAATTTGGAAAGGTTTCAATAGTGTAAAACCACCTAGATTGGGAGAATATCAAAGAAAACTCTTAATAGACTCCGTATTAGAACACCATTATATGGCTAATATAAGAATGTCATATGATGATTTTGAAAGAATTTCAAATGATATAGCAGTAACGTTTCTTGGAGAAAACAAGGTAAGCATATATATAATATGGTTGATCGTGGAAGTAATAAAGTAAATTCATAATATTTGATTTTCCCGTTTAGTGTGAGCATTTGTACAGAAAGCAAAAATAACTTAATCGATCCGAATTCTGAATCAGGCTCAGAAATTTAAATGTTTCTATTTATTTTATTTTTGTTTTTTAAGTACAAAATTAATATATATATATATATATATATATATATATATATATATATATATATATATATATATATATATATATATATATATATATATATATATATATATATATATATATATATATTTATTATATTATTTTAATTATATGCATTCTCCGAACAGAACTTTTATTATCATCGTGTTGATAAGCGAAGACCAACTGGGCGATTATATAATAAATACCGGAATGAAGCTCCTCGCCTTAACAAAATTGGATACTTCAGTACTCCCAAAATGTTGAAAAAGACAACGGAAGAAAATTATATTGGTAAGTATCGATAAATTGTAAATAAGTAGAGTAGTAGAAAACAGTTATAAACTTTTCGAGCGTTTTATAACTGTTTTCTACCACTCTACTAAGTATAGTAGTAGAAAACAGTTATAAAACGCTCGAAAAGTTTAGTAGTAGTTGATGGCAGGAAGTATTTTCTTGTTTATAATTTCCTCTTAACCATTTTATTACATTTTCAGTTTTTAATACTTTTCATCTCTTTAAGGATTATCTATATAGCTACTATTCTTAAAGAAATAGAAAGTAATAAAACAATTACATATTCGAAAGATATTCAGAGATTTCCATTTAATTATGATTTTTACCTTAGAATCATCCTCAAATACCGATCAGGATGAAACCTACAAAAAAAACAAAGAATAGCTTAATTGTATGGACACTCCTTGGACCACTGTAGAGATGAAGTTTAAGGAAACTTTCATGGGTAGGCAGAAGGAGTTGGCAACCAAAAAAACAAATAATGCCCAATTTTATAAAGATTGGCTTATATATGTCCATCCTGATGCTCACAGACTGGTAAGAAAATCTCAATATACTCGAATTCTATCTTTTAATCCAAATTGCTCATTTTAGATTGAATTAGAATTTGAATCGTTATATCCCGGCAGAGAACATTGTTTGAAGCAAAAGTGGATCGATTTTGAAAACAAAATTCTACCAATTTTAAAAGTGAAAATAAAAAACAAAGTTATGGTTCAAGAATTTGATTCTGTATCGAACAATAGTGGTGAGTTACTTAAAGCAAAATTTAAAAGGTCATAAATTATTTTAATTATTTCAATACCAAGCATTTATTAAACCAGAACCTAAAAATAAAATGGACTTATAAGTTATACCACTTTCAAAATAAACTAATTATATTTTTTATTTCTATTTTTAATTTCGCGCCTTGATTTACTAATCGTGTAATAATTTAGTGTCCAGATTACATATTATATTATACATACACAGATCTATTAACTTATAACATACCTAACTTATTAACGTGTTAAAACAATTTAATACTTTTCAGAGTCTAAAGCTGTTACTATTTTGAAAGCACTTCATCATATTTTAAAGCCCACGAGCCGAGCCACCAGGAAAACTGATAAAAAAGTATGGAAAATATCCATACAAAACTCAATTGACTCCTTTTTTATGGAAGTGGGACAAATTAGCAATTTAAGAAGTGTTATCAATAAGAAAACAACAACCTATTTGGAATATGGGATGACCTTACAACCATTTATGTTATTATTGGGAGAAAATGAATATGCCACTTGCTTTGACGAGATATTTTATAAATTCAACAATATTTTGGATTGCGTAACTACTGCATTTAAAATACACTTTGCTTTCAATTTAAATTATTCGGTAGAATCGTATAAAGTATGGCTGTTTTTACAAATGTATTTTTTTGATATACACACTGAATCAGCTAAACCAGATAGCGATATATTAGGGTTAATTGCAGAGTTAAATTCATAAATAGAATACTTATTAAGATTTGATTTCTGTAGCCATTCTGTAATCATTTGAATTCATATTACTTTTAATTTTTACATTATTATCATTAAAAATGAATTGCGAAATATGTACCTTTGTTTGTTTAAATATTGATATTTATATACAACATTTAAAACTAGTACATAGATTTAAACCAAATTTTTGCAATTATAAATGTCCAAACAACAAATGTATTTCAATATTTTCTGATTCGTCTCGACTCAAACGCCACTATAATAGTTGTAAGAAATATAATACGGAGGATAAATTGGTATTAATAACACAAAATACTAGCGACACAGAACAAAATTCCTTACTGTTGAATCAAATTGAACCAAATACCTCTTTAATTCATAACCTTGTTTCTGATGAGCTTTGCGAAACCACCGACCATTTACAAATTATTAATCCTGCTGATTTAAAAAATTTAATTTTTGATAGTATACTGTTATTTATTTGTAAGTTAAATAGTGTAAATAGCATGACAACTACATTGTTAAACACTATTTTAACAGATGTTTCGAATTTAGTTATCAAAACGATTGTTAGTCAATTGAAACAGCAAATATTGCCTTGCATAATTAATGAGAAACATAGAAACAAATGTAAGCTCTTATTCGATGTGTGTGAACAACCATTTTCAGAAATTCACAGTGAGTTTCTTCTGCTAAAACATTTAAAGGATTTGGATTTATATAAACCATGTAAAACCTTTGTTATTCACGCAGAAACCTCGCAGGTTGCACAAAAAGGAATTACCCACTTAAATAAAAAGGTCACAACTGGAATACTAATGCCCGTAGAGTTCCAAATTCGTAAATTTTTTGAAATGTCTGATGTTTTAGCACAAACTTTGCAAAACATTAAAACTCTTAACGAAAATGGTTCTGCAAACATATGCAGTTTAGTACAAGGTAGGAACTGGAAAAACAAAATGAAAAATTTTGTAGGTAAACACGTTATACCTTTTAACTTATACTATGACGATTTTGAAGCTGGCGATCCACTTGGTAGTCACGCGGGTAAACAATCAATAGCCGCATTTTATTTCAATTTCCCAGTACTTCCTTTAGAACTTTCATCTTTGTCAACAATTTTTTCAGCAATGTTCATAAAAACCATTGCAATTAAAACATACGGATTTAACAAATGTATTAAGCCGCTGGTAGACGTGTTGAATGCAATTGAACATAATGGAGTAATGATCAATGCAAATGGATCAATCGTCAAAGTATATTTTGTTCTAGGAAATATTGTGGGAGATAATTTGGCGTTGAATTCAATGTTAGGGTTCAGTCCAGCATTTAATCATACATTTTTTTGCAGATTTTGCAAAATAGATAAAAATGATATTGCCCAAGATACATATGAAGTTGAAAGTAAGCTTCGAAACGTACATAACTATAATGAAGATTTAACTATAGATGACTATCAAAAAACGGGTATTAAATTTAATTCTGGCTTTAATGCACTAACATCTTTTCACGTGACTCAAAACTTTTGTGTAGACGTAATGCACGATTGTTTTGAAGGAGTAATTAAATATGGCCTTTCTAATGCTCTATACTACTTCATTTTTGAAAAAAAATATTTCACCTTAGATGATATAAATAGCCGGATTCAATACTTTGATTATGGCGAACTAGAAAACAAAAACCGTATACCTGCGTTAAAGCTTGAACATTTAAAAAATCGAAAACTACGTTTATCTGCTCGAGAATCCCTTAAATTGTTATATTTTTTTACATTTTTTGTTGGAGACAGAGTGCCAAGGTATGATCGAGTATGGAAATATGTTTGTTTGCTAGAAGAGGTTATTAACATTTTATTAGGCCATTCTTTTAATGAAGAAATATTACATTTACTTGCAAATAAGATAGCTCTACATAACGAAATGTATACTGCTTTATTTGTTGATAATCTCAAGCCAAAGCATCATTTTCTTACACACTATCCTTCCGTTATTAGAAACTCTGGCCCACCTATTGAATATTGGTGTATGAGGTTTGAGTCGAAGCACCGGGAATTAAAATTTTATACAAATGCTACCGCAACTAGAAAAAATCTCCCAGTTTCAATAGGCAAGAAGTGTTTATTAAAATTTGCATACAAAGTATTAGAAAATGTTGGATTTAAAGAACCACTGATAATTAATAAAGTAGAAACTAATCCACAAACAGTGAAAACACCTTACTTTGCTTCAATCAATCATAAGTTTTCGTTTTATTCCGAGTCATGTCAGTATGCATCTTCTATTACTTTTCGTAACACTTTATACAAATTGAATTTTTATATTTTTGATAAAGACAGGAATAAATTGATGAAAATAAATGGCATATTTATTAAAAATAATGTAGCTTATTTGATTACACAATGTCGCCTTATTGAAACTTTCGACACACATTTGGGGGCATTTATGGTTGGGAACTTTGTTTTAGAATATGATACTATAGAACTAGGTCAGACTTATTTAAAACCTTTTCTTTTGTATACGCTACGTGATTCTAAAAGTTATTTTAAACCAACTTTAATATAAATCAATTATTTGTTAAATAATATTAAAATTATATTAATAAAATAATCTGAAATGATTATAATAGTACTTTTATTATTTAATTAACACACGAGTTATGTAAATCAACCTTAAATTAAGGAAACAATAATTTATTCCCTATGTCTCAAATACATACTTACAATGCATATTATCGTTGAATTTAAGTTCATCACACATAAATTTATTGTGTATTAACATAAAAACATGGTTAAGGGGCGCATTTTATTAAGGAAAAATTGTCTTAAATGAAGGAATATATTCATTAAATTCATGTCACGCTTAATGTCCATTTTACATAAAACTAATGACAAATGTATAGTTTAAGCTTTAAACGTATGATTATAAACATAAGTTTAAGTCTAATTTTGAAACATTAATTTTAATTTGAAATTCATTGAAATAATGTCGAAAATACACAAGTTGGATATCAAGTCAAAAAAACATTGGTATTAATTACAAAATCATCAAAAATAGGCATTAATTTTTTCAGTGTATACTGAGACTATATGGAAAATTTAAGGAAAATTCATGGACTAGAATTTTCCTAGACTTTTTTGATTTTCTGCGGCCATATAAGTTATTTTCAGTTTCTAGACAATATCTCAAAAACTTTCACTAGTAACCACCAAAAGGTACAATTGTACCTATTCCGCCTATGACGAGGGTTAAAATATTTCTACTAAAAAATAAATAACAAACCAACAACATGATCATCGGTATCGATCGCCACGATAATACAAAAAATATGAAGAGCGAGAACAGACAACAAAGAGAATAAAAATACGATTATTTTACGCATTTTTTCTTCGCATGATTTTCTTATTAGAATGTGGGTGAGTATGCTGATTTGTATCAAAAATGGATTTTGTTCGTAGGTTTCCATCTATGTAAATTGATCATCTTTGGTTTCGTGTAGAAACGATTCGAGCTAGGACGGGTGCTTAACAGTTCGGACAATTTTCTTTTTGCTTAGTTGATGACTCATCGGGAAACACTGCATGCGTCAAATCTCTGTTTTGATTGATTAAAAGCTGCAAAGTAACTTAACCTTTATACAATTTAAACGAATATAGCACACTTAAAGTATATATTGTAAAATGGCTTTCTACACCAGTTATGATGATGCAACCCACCTAGCCAGCCCCACACCCTGAGATAGTCTCAAAGCCGGGCACTTAACCTAGTTATTACTACCTAATTACTAAATCTAAATACTACGGGCTACTAGTATATACCTACATGTACTATTTCCTAATAATTTTGAAGATTGTAAAAAAAGGAAAATTTTGTTTAAACTAATTTACATATTTTACCTGATCAATAGGTTCAATCAACAAATATTTTTCTATTTATTTATTATTTAAATGAAATTAAAACAAAACTTCTAAAGAATAGCAGAATAGTTATTATGGGCGCAACTCACTAAGCAGCGGGCGTCGCTGTCATTTCCAGTGAGGATCTCTTGATGGTTACTTTTTGCTAAATACACCGTTTTTTAACTTGGCGCAGCGCAGTGGTGTCAGCGCAGTTGTATGGTTTTATGCGCAATAACGAAGATGCTAATAGTTCTCTTGCTTTTGCGGCGCTTAATTAGATTGGTTCTCGTGACTTCACAGGTGCTTATCTGCTAATTTTCTGGGACATCAGGGCTGAATAATCCATATTTGATAACACCAGTTGCCTGCATTGCTCGTGGACTAGAGACTAATATGGTAAATGCTGCAAATGATGTTTGTGGTGCTCGACATATCACGACTTTTTTTTAAGCTTTAGTTATCCGTTCACATGACACAATTAGCTCTGTTTATGCTGTTTAACCTAATCTAACAAATAGGCAGCGTCATATTTTAGTGTAAAAAATGATGTCTAGTCGGACTTCATATTTGTTTATTTTACATTGCAACTGGTTTTGTGATATTTTACTGCTGTTACCTTCTGGTGCTTTAGACGAGTTTATTTCGCACACATCTTAATTATTTTGGGAGTTGCAGCAAAATGAACCTCCTGTTCGCTTTAACGACTGTTCTTACGATCAAAATTGGCTCATATGTGTTTGGGTCGACATCCGTCAGTGTATATTGCATTTCCGTGTGCAGCTGCGCAAATGTATTTTATGATTGGAATCTTCGAAGAAATTCCTTGGGCAGATATGTCTGGTTGCACGTGACTTGGAAATTGAAATCGATGCGGGTCAGCAGATGTAACGAAACAATTGAAATTCTCTTACGTTTATGAGCAGTGTGACATTAGGGCATTTTGATGGTTCCGCTGTTGGCAATTTCGTTGTACACTTTTCATGGTCTGCTAGTTCTTTACAATTGATATAAATGACTCTAAAATTCCAATGATGGCTTTATTGTAAATATTGTTTAGACTATCAAATCAACTGTTTTTTCTTCTTTTTATGGATTTTAAACTTAACCCACCAACTATTTATTATAGCAGATGGCGCTACCTTAATCCCACTTTGTTAACTAATCTGAATGGGATCGAGCTAATCTCATCCTTTCTTTCACTTAACTTAACAATATACTTTCATCATCCTAACTAGTGTGCCTAGCCTATTGACGCTGGTATATTCATAATTGCGAACGCAATATACCAGCCTTCACTTACCATTACATCATCTATGTAGATGCCCAACTATAGACATAGATGGTCTAATGGGAAAGTGGATGATGCATGCTACCGTGTTTTCTACGGCGGCGCTTCCAATTCCGGTATATGCAATGTGCCTTGTGTAATTCTTATGTTATAGCGATGAAAAGGTTTACGAGGATTTGTTGCATTATCAACGTGTTAAACTACTGTCTGCATGGTTCTTACTACAACACAGACCCATCTCTTGCTTCGAGTAAATAAGATCTACATCAGTATCACAACTAATTTCTTGCGGTGATCTTCGAGCTAAGGTACCTTGTGCCATCATTTCGATAACTGGCAATGCTGGTTCATCGACATGATTAACTACATCACACGAAAATTTATTTTCGACTTCTTAGAGACAGGTGGACAATAGGCTGTTTGATGTTTTGCCAACAGAACCGCATACGCCATTTGACTTTAACGCTGATCGTAATGTTATTTGCGATATTTGTGGCGATGGTTTATTACTAGCTTTATTTTCAACTACCTGATGATTATGTAATTCTTGCGGGAGGCTCGGAAGTGATCTATTTGATGTTGTTTTAATCGAACTATAGGGATCGTTTAACTGAGATGTTCGTGTTGTTGGTGGTGGAATCGATACTGATTTATTTGACAGACATTGCTCATTGATCAATTTTCGGAATAGCTTGAGTTCAGTTAACCTGCCACATGGTGTGAGCAGCGGATTCCTTTGCTGATCTTGCGCATCATTGCTAATTCCCAGGAGTACTCGGGTCATGTAAGACACCACTACTAATTTATTTAGTTCATTATCAGATTGTCGCAGTGTCATATCGTGCCGTATTATGGACCACCCGATATGCCTTAGTTTGTCCCAGGTTTATTTCATCTCGACAATTATATCGGCAAATGTTGCATAATCAGGGCTACGGTCAATCCGACCAAACCATGAAGTAGTTTGGTGAAAAAAACTGGTTTCAGCTCGTCCACGCTTAAACCACCCCATAACTGAGTTGTCATTAAATTCTGAATATCCCCCAACTTCTTGAAGTACACTCTCATCTCTAGAAATGGACATTCTTGGGCTGCCCTATGTGCAAATCGCGGGACACAAAGAATGCCTATTCGCTCACGTTGAAGAGCTTCTTCTAGAACAATTATCGCTTGTCGTGGAGCCTCATAGCGAATTCCCCTTATTTCAGATTCTACCATAAGTTCGCCTTTAGACAAGAGTACCAGCTCCATTATTACTTAAAAATAATTTCTTATCCTAAAATAACTAAACTAAATTACAAAAAAAAACATTAGTTAAAAAAAATTATCAAACGAATACAACCACAGTCAATTCTGCCACCAGCGATCCTCACTGCCATTGTAAATCAGTAAACAAAAGTTCATTTTTGTACCCAAAAGATCATGACACTGTTTTTGTCGATTTTACCACAATTGGCAGTCATACTCTAACCTTTAGAGGAGCTCAACCGTGCGACCGACAAACACTTCATCATGTAAGCAAATGACGTCAGAAGTCCTTTTAATTAAGGCCCTCGAACGACAGTTGCTAATTGTTTATCAATTGGGGGTAATAACATGCCGGTTATCACTAAGGATTTCCACAATATAGCATGACTTCACCTAGCTTATGTCCAAACCTGGAGTCTTATATTCGTCCACTAATAGAACCTAGGTTTGAACAGCGAGGTGGGTCATACCCTGGACGTAGATAAAGCTAGATTTGGTGGACTGGGGAATCCATCCCTAAGGATGAAAATTAAATTTAAAATGCTGAAATAAAAAAGGTGCAAAAACCTAAACATATATTATATTACTGGAAATCCATATTTTATTCGAAAGTAACAAATTTATCCTTACTTGGAATAATTTCTTACTACAAGCTGGATAACAAAACCAAAAGGACAACCTTACAACTTGAATCGGGATATAGAATGAAGTTTCAAATTATTCTGGAATTCGCAGTCCTTTATACCCCCAGTATTCTACCGGCCAGGAAAGGAATATGCCCATTACTCCAGGGATCACCTCATTCACCCTTGCCTGTTCAGTATTGTAAAATTGTTGATTGTACACGGTATCGAAAACCGTACAACATTTGTGTTAGTGCATAGGACGAACCACAAATACCAGGTCACCCCCGCAGTGCGAGTTGGGACTTGCCACAGGTGAACTGAATATTCGGAGATCCGGTACAGGAAAACGACAATGTAAGAACTCATTTGTGTGTGTATGACCCACCCAGTATTAGGTCAGGCACACCGGAAAGGCATGACGGCAACCATACTCACACAAAAATAGTTTCTTATTCTCTTCACTTCAGATTCCTTACACTATTTCACACTTAATTCACTTTTCACTAAAAAAAATTAATTTGGCGAATTTCTGGCCACACTTAACACTGAATTGAAAATTTGAAATTTAATTCAAACTTGTGAATTTGCGTTCTCAAGAAAAATTTAAATTTCATACCGTAAATAACGAATTTAAATACTTGGGGCTATTGCCGAATTGTTTGGGCGCCACTTGAAACGGGTTAAACGTTAGCGACTGCTAAAGCAAACCCGGTTTCTAAGAAAATGGTTGCCGTTACCTGTTGTTATTAACCTCCGCGGTATTAACCCATAGCTCAGTCGGTAGAGGTTAATATTTGGTCGTGGGGATGGGGATGAAGTAGTGGGTTTGGCTCTACCAACCCATGGCGAGGGCCGAACCAACTGTGGTTGTGTTGCTAAAAATGTTTAGTCAGACATTTTTACCCTAACCTAATTAAAACTATTTGGCCCATAGGCCCTAATTGAGTAAAATAGTGTTAGTAAGGTTTGATAGTGATATGTTATCTAGGTCCGCGAAAAGAAAAAAGACGCTTAGCATCAACAATTTCCTTTCGCGGGCTGTTGGTAGCAACCCACTATCGTTATTTAATTGATTAATAAACGCTTTCCACTCTGCTTCACTTACCTGTACCACAAACAAAAATAGTCTCCACGCAAAAAAGACCACAATCACTGAAAAACAATACAGCAAAAAAACGGTCGCGGTTTGATTTAAAATTTACTACTTTATAGGAAATGAAAACCGCTTACGAGCTATTTAAAAACCTAAAACTTTAACAAAAAAAACTTTTCAAAAATCTAAAAACTATTTCTAACACTAAGTCACAAAAAAAAAAACTTATTGACAAAATATGACCGCACGTTGGTCTCACTAAAACTGACTGGCTCCAAAACAAGCGGTTATTTTTTTCGAAAAAATTAATTTGTTGTTGAGAGGGGGAATTTGCATTGTTTTTTGATGATACACCAGGAAAAAAATTATAGAAACCGCGCGTTGTAGATTTCCGACGTTAGCCAATTTGAGGTCGTGTGTCTACAGCATTAGAATTCTTAGAATTATTATCATCAACCTTTGTCGATTTTGTAGCTTCGTGAACCATTGAGTGATGCTTCTGGTTGCATATTGAACAGCGTTTCGTATTTAGACAATCATTGTTCAAGTGACCACTCCTCAAACAGTTGAAACATAATTGGTTGTCTCGTACTATCTTCCGTCGATCTTCAATTTTCATTTTTTAGAATCTGAATCAAGAAAACAGAAGGTGAGCTTTCAGCGCGAATAATCTCCGAATAAATATTTTTGTATTCTACCCAAAGTTCTTGAAGAATATTTAAATGTGTTGTTACAGGCTGGCTACTGCCATCCTCCAGATTTCACCTAATATCCCGCAGAGGCCTCAAACGGTGATTTTTGCCGGCTATAACTCAGGGAGAAATGCGAAGGTCGTGGGGTTTGAGGCTTGCGGGTATTCTGTCTTACACCGTGTTTACAGAGATTTTATAAAAGAAAAAAAACCTAACCCGAGGTGCCTTGGTGCACCAAGGGACTGCCAACCCTACGTCGACCCAGGATGGGAAATCCCCCCTTAAATAAATAGCCGTTTGGCTACCGTTACCGTTGCGGCAGACCACCGAAATAGACCGCACAAAAACTGGCCTTGAATGGCCGCCATACCAAACAGGGCGTTGTCTCGCCAAAGTCCGAACAAAATATTGTTGTGCGTTTTATTTCGCCTTTCACTCAAAATAACACGTTGGGCGTTGGCCCGCCAAAAACCGTAGGATGCAATTTGCGAATGGCAACGTTAAATTGTTTGCCATCCGTTGCACAAATGTGGTGTCCGTTTAATACGGTACCCGATGTTAAATACCGTGCCCGCAAATTGTGTAGCACCCGTTGAAACTAAGTTATAAGGGCAAAGTTATTGTGACCTCGGAAACACAATTTTTGATTTATTTACACTCAATGCAAACTTATAAATCAATTATTTTTAGTTAACTTTGGATTACTAATTTACAATTTAATATTAGTTTTCCCACACAAAAACATACAAGAACTCTTTCTATCAGTTTTTCATTTATTAAGTAAAAAGATGTGTATTCTCATAAATCATTTTTTTTTTCATTTCATTTCACCCAACAAAATACAATCCAAATTATAATATTTATAATTATAATTAATAAATATAATATTTTTACACCTTTTATATTATTTATAAAATGATTTATTAACAAGAAAAAAAAATCAAACTTTAAATATTCAACCACAATTTTTCCAAACTAGACTGTCTTTTCAAACCCAAAACTTGACTTTTTATTTTTTTTTTTTTCGAATAACAACTTGACTGTTTTTATATACAACCAAAATGAGACTAACAAAAAAATTCGCAATAATGAAAACGAGAAGCATATAAGAAAAAATATTCTCCGATGGCGCATTAATTCACACACTCGGTGCATATTGGTCTCGCTCTCTTGTCATTTTTCTGACTGTCGCACCATCACAAGAAGGTGTACAAAACAACAACCGTCGCGCGTGCGTTCAACACACAACGAACAAACAACTCCAAAAGTAAAGAAACAACCCGAGGGGAATATAAAAATACAAAAATTGTGGTTGCGACATGCTGTATAAGATAGCGGAATTTTGACAGCGGAAAATAAGAGATTACACTACTCGCCGCAAGTGGCAGTACTATCAATAAAGAGAATTTATTTTGTAATGTAATCACCAGCGGAAATTTTTTATTCATTATGTATATATTTTTTCATTAAACAAAACATCTCAGCGGAATAAAATATTAGAAGCGATCCTTAAAATGGCAAATTAATTGATCTCCGAAGTAAAGGAACTCGGTATAAGAAATTTTGAAATTTAACAATATTCCGTCTTTCCGGCATTTCTTCAACTAGTAACCAATAATTAAGTTGGTTTTGTAATAGCTTAGCCTATACTAAGACTATATGGAAAATTTGGTAAAAATTCATGGACTAGAATTTTCACAAAATTTTTTGATTTTCTGCGGATAAGTTATTTTCAGTTTTTGGCCAATATCTCAAAAACTTCCACTAAGTAGTAACCAACACTTTCGGTTGATTTTCTAATAGCTTAGGTTATACTGAGACTATATGGAAAATTTGGGGAAAATTCATGGACTAGAATTTTCACTGGAATTTTTTGATTTTCTGCAGCTATATAAGTTATTTTCAGTTTTTGGACAATATCTCAAAAACTTCCACTAGTAACTAATAGTTTCGGTTGTTTTTCTAGTAGCTTAGGTCATACTGAGACTATCTATATGGAAAATTTGAGGAAAATTCTTGGACTAGAATTTTCACTAGAATTATTTGATTTTCTGCGGCCATATAAGTTTCCACTTCCTTTCGGTTAATTTTCTAACAGTTTTGGTCATATTAAGACTATATGGAAAATTTGGGGAAAATTCATGGACTAAAATTTTCACTAGAACTTTTTGATTTTCTGCGGCCATATAAGTTATTTTCAGTTTTTGGCCAATATCTCAAAAACTTCCACTAGTAACCAATACTTTCGGTTAATTTTCTAATAGCTTAGGTCATATTAAGACTATATGGAAAATTTGGGGAAAATTCATGAACTAAAATTTTCACTAGAATTATTTGATTTTCTGCGACCATATAATTTATTTTCAGTTTTTGGCCAATATCTCAAAAACTTCCACTAGTAACCAATAGTTTCGGTTGTTTTTCTAATAGCTTAGGTCATACAGAGACTGTATGGAAAATTTGGGGAAAATACATGGACTAGAATTTTCACTAGAATTTTTTGATTTTCTGAGGCCATATAAGTTATTTTCAGTTTTTGGCCAATATCTCGAAAACTTCCACTAGTAACCAATAGTTTCGGTTGTTTTTCTAGTAGGTTAGATTGTACAGAGACGTATGGAAAATTTGGGGAAAATTCATGGACCAGAATTTTCACAAAAAATTTTTGATTTTCGGCAGTTATTTTCAGTTTCTAGTGAAAATTCTAGTCCATGAATTTTTCCCAAATTTTCCATACAGTCTCTGTATGACCTAAGCTACTAGAAAAACAACCGAAACTATTGGTTACTAGTGGAAGTTTTTGAGATATTGGCCAAAAACTGAAAATAACTTATATGGCCGCAGAAAATCAAAAAATTCTTCTGAAAATTCTAGTCCATGATTTTTTCCCAAATTTTCCATACAGTCTCTGTACGACCTAGCCTATCAGAAAAACAACCGAAATTATTGGTTACTAGTTGAAGAAATGCCGGAAAGACGGAATATTGTTAAATTACAACATATCATATACCGAGTTCCTTTACTTCGGAGATCAATTAATTTGCCATTTTAAGGATCACTTTTAATATTTTATTCCGCTGAGATGTTTTATTTAGTGAAAAAATATATACATAGTGAATAAAAAATTTCCGCTGGTAATTACATTACAAAACAAATTTTCTTTAGTGATAGTGCTGCCACTTGCGGCGAGTAGCGCAATCTCTTATTTTCCGCTGTCAAAATTCCGCTATCTTATACATCATGGTTGCGACCGCACTGTCGTAACAGTGTACTAAGGTGACTTTGAATAAGCCAAGCTATCGGGGATTTCTTAAAATTTATTTCAAACTGCGTCAAACGTTCGATATGCGCACCGATATTGAGATTAGTTTCACTCATAGTGGTGCTTGACAAATTATCACTAGACACGCGGTTTCACTAAATTTTCACACTGTTACACGGTACCGTTAAATTGAATTGAAAAATAACTGGATCGATTAAATTCACTACGATCCGGCTCGAAGGACCAATGATCGCTCGTTAAGCTAACACTTTCAATTTAACTTGTGACACACAGGAAAAAATTTATGAGAGAACAAAATGATTCACCAAATATATTTTGTTTATTTATTGTTAGTATTTTTAAATTATACAAAACCACGTCTATCTTCGATGAAGTCCAAAATCCAAGAGATCGAAGAAAGCTTTTATTTTTCGTTTTAAATATTTTCCGGTTTCGAGGGTTTCTGCATTATTCGGCGTTGTAATATGCGTACTCGTCACTGTGTACAATATGTCGCAATGGTAGTGTTGATCTATTCCATTTTGTTTCAGCGTATTCATTCCATGATGGACGACACAAGTATTAAAATGCCCAAAACAAAACATCGTCGAAATTACGGATACCAAATATCTCGGAGGTAAGTATTTATAATTTAACTTGTAATATGTTCGCATGAAGTTTTAGATTGATGGATAATCCCGGAGATTGACCTGTTATTCTCTGCGTTAATGTGGACAAATCTATAAGTGTATATGTGATACGAATGACGCGGATACATTGGATACCGTTGCATTGTGCTATGTTGGATCGTATAAATTTTCCACTGAATTCCCTTCTCACGCCTGGATAGATCTCGGCAAATTTGAAAATATTAATAAATAAAATTTGTATTGAATTTTATATTGTTGTTTTATTTAATGTTGTTGTCATCAACCAACTCGTGTTTGTGTTTGTAAATATTTAATGTCTGGCACTTGCACACCTAATATATGACACCACACTCTGACATCACGTTATAATGTTGATGTGTTTATGATTTATTTATATAAAACACTCACATTAATTATTAATTATATTTGTTTAGGATCGGCTAATGGATTACAACTCAGCGCCATGGCAGAAATCTACGAATTACGGTTTGAACTGCTTGATCACCATGTACAAGTTCGGTAATAAAAATTTGTTTTTTGGTTTGGGGGACACATTTCATAGCCGAGTGTATCAAAACGGTCGCTTGATTACTTATCATCACAAAATTGAGGACTTTTCCTGTGTGCCACTGAACCAGTTTTTTGAAATTTTGATATGATGTTCAAATTTTACAATTTCCATGTTGCGTTATACTCGTATCGGTTAAATAATAATATTTTATAATTTTATGTCTATAATTTAATAAACCAATACGGCAGATTTCAAGTTTTGCGAGTACATTCACAGATTTGCCTTATTCGTTTACTATAAATAATATACGTTATACAGACACATCGAAGGTTTCCCCATAAGCAGCAATTATATGTATAACACGTGACGCCCTACTTTCGTGCAATTTAAATCGCTACTGTAGAAATTTTTAAAACAAGCGGTTGGTGCGATAAACGAAATAAATTATTTGGGAAACGCCAAAATGGAAGTTGCAAGCTGATTCAGCGAAATTGGCATGTACGTCACCAAATCAAAAATAAATTTTAATTTTAATTCACGATCAATCACGTTTAGTCCCGATTGAATGAAATTTATAATATATATAATATATATTATAACAACAACATTTTGAAAACAAGTTTTTAACTCATTGGAAACTAATTAAAATTATATGCGTGCACACAACATGTTTCGCCTTTTATTCAACGAGTGTTTTGTAATGTGAGAAGTATTCCTCCGCTTTGTTGGGTTAAAAGACTTTTTTTATTATATTAAGATCACATTGGTTACGTTGTATTCAGTCTTTTACGATTATCTGTTGTGTGTGGTAAGGTAAACACGATGACACGATTTAAAAGTAAATTTTTGTATTTATATGCCATAGTGATTGTGGGTTTTGGATTACATAAAGTAGCGCAATATGCTTTTTGGGCGCAGATCGAATATATTGATCCTGAAATAGCGGCAGAGGCTCGTATGACAACGGTATGTGTTAAGTGCGCTTCATATCAAAGTTCACAGATCAATGTCCGGAATATTTTCAGATTGAAATTCTTCATAAATATGGATATAAAACCGAAACGCATTTTGTTGTAACCGAAGACGGTTATATTCTGCAGTTGCATCGTATAGTTCGGAGTCCAATATATAAAGGTACACCAACAAAAGTTATATTCGCTATGCACGGTTTTCCGTCATCATCTGCTGATTACACAATTTTTGGTCCAAACATTAGTTTAGCTTACGTGCTAGCCGATAATGGATACGATATTTGGATGGGGAATGCGCGTGGAAATCGTTATTCACGGAATCATACGTCATTATCAACGGACGATTCAAAATTTTGGACGTTTTCGTGGCACGAGATTGGAGTGTATGACTTACCAGCCTCAATCGACTATGTGCTCAATAAAACAAGTCGCACATCATTATCGTATATAGGATTTTCACAGGGTACTTGTGCATTTTTTGTGATGTGCTCGGAGCGACCAGAATATATGCATAAAATTAATCATATGCACGCCTTGTCCCCAGTGGCTTTCGTTAATCGAACTAGAAGTCGAGCGATGAGAATAGCTGGATTGTATGCAACACAACTGGATTTATGGTATAAAATGAAAGGGCCTTATGAATTTTTACCTAACCTACCACTTATTAGAATGCTCGGTGAAACACTTTGTAACGATAAAACCTGTCTTAATGTAATTTGTACAACTTTACTGTTTGAACTGTGCGGTTATGATTTACCCCAGCTAAATATAACGAAGTTACCGGTATTTGTCGGGCATATTCCGGCTGGTTCATCAAATATGAACGTTATACATTTTGGCCAGTTAGTGCAGAAAGGTATATAATATTATACACACATCTAATTATTGATAATCGAATTTATGTTTTAGGCGGATTCCGTCAGTACGATCATGGCGCAAAGGAAAATCTTGTAAAATATGGCACAGTTGAACCACCCGAATATAATTTAAGCAGTATTACAGTGCCGATAGCAATGCATTATTCTGAAAATGATGCAATATCACATCCGGACGACATTGAATTGCTTAAAAATATATTGCCCAATGTGATAAGGTTATTCAAGCCCGAGATGAAACAGTTCAATCATGTGGATTATTTATTTGCTAAGGACGCCAAAAAGTATATGCATGGTAGAATATTGGATATACTGAGGGCATACTCGCAATAAATTTTATTTATAATTAAACAATAATTTTAATTAATTATATAATTTAGCCTCGACTCTATCGTGTTGTACAATTTAATTGTATACGTCACACGTTCATATACATGTTTGTGCTTATTAATTTCAAGATCAATGTAATTCTGTCATTGACATGTTTATCTCGTATAAAATTAACACGATCATTATTTTGTTTAAAAAATCGCAAATCAAATTTCATATGTCAGCAACTAGACGGGGAATTCATGGGATCTCCTTGGGCATTATAGTAGTCTTTAGATATTATCAATATGAGATGTATCTTAATGGACGATTACAACCTAAACAAGCTAAAAAGTTTGTACATTTGGCTATAAAGGGCCTCTAAAAGTCCATTGTTGGGTTTCAATCCCGATAAAAGGCAAATTTTTACTACAAATCCCCTTGGAATTTCCACGTCAAGATGTAAGGCTTCTCAGTGCTAACAGAAATGACTCAGTGTTGAGGTTTGGAAGTCGACTGATTCGATTGTAATTTGCCACTGGCAAATCATAACCATTTTCGGATGGTTCTTGTAACTACATCTAGTTTCGTATTTATACCTTACAGAATTTTAAACATCGTTTGATTGCTCGATGTCTGAAAAGTGCGCACTTTATTCGGCAAGGAATTTTGTTGAATATTTAATTGAAAATGTTCTGAGCCAACCTCCTACTCTAAGTACACCGTCTGGATCAATAAATGGATATAATCTATGATGACATGTGCAAATTTGGCCGCAAGTTTATCTGAAAATCTATTGGTATTGCAGCATCACTGAGAGGGACTGTGAAGCTTTGAGCTCTACTCCAGAGTTATAATGCTGGGCTGCCTTATAATTATTTAGCTTTCTTCAAATAGTGAAAAATTTTGTTTCGAGACAAATTTGGATCGTTCAGAAATAGTAGTTTGTTGGAAACATTTGGTATAGGCATCCGGTATAGGTACATCATTGATTTGCGCTTAAACGATTGCAAGACAACTATTTATAACATTTAAATTGTTCTTACGCCTGCGATGTTGGCATAGTATACTCTCGGCGATTATATATTATTGTAATGACTTGCATATTGGTATGTGCACCATACGATTTTTTTTTTTTTTTTTTTTTTTTTTAGTAGCGGATCTTATTTTGATGGTCATTCGATTGTGATTTTTTGAAAGAAGAGGTGCCAGTTTTCAATAGTGAATAGTTTTAGTTTGCAATTCGCTAACAAAAAATATTGGACTATACATTTTTTTTTCTAAGTGGTGATCAGTGGTTTATTTGGAGTTTTTATTTTTGTGCTTCTCGGTCACGCAAAAGCTAAATTTTTTTTGTGTGGCGTTGGCCTGTACCATTTATGAACCCAAAACATCAATAAAATTAAAAACGTAAAAATCCGTGGGTGTGAACATCCAAAACCGTGTGTGCGTTGCAAACCATTAAATGCAACACATTGAGTGCATCGTAACGGTACCGATCAAATCGAGTACGTTGGTGTAAAAAAACCACCGTTAAATATTATTGTTCAATTAATAACCACATAAGACGAAAAAAAAACCTTTTGTCATTACATTGTCGGGCAAAAGTATGTAATGCAATTGGCGCAAGGTAGTGTGATTCATCAAAACACTTTCGGAATTTAATATTATTAATCCGAGGTGTTCGTAAGGTGAAAACTACGGCAACTACACATAAGATACCGTATGTGGTTGGCGGAAGCTTCTGGTAGCGAATTCGGTTTTTTTGTGGTATCCAGAAACCTTGTGTCGCCCTAGCGTTTGGCAAGGTCAAGAACGGGGCGCGAAGCTGTAGGTGGTGAGAGCCGGCGATCAACGACAGTTTTACGAGCAAGTATACAGTTGTGCAGAAGCTAGTTGAGCTATACACAGAAAACAACATCCCGAACCATTGTGTAGATCAACCGGTAGGCAGGGTCCGCGTGTGACACCGGTGGCGAGAGCGAGCAGACAACGGCAGATTTCTGGACCAGTTTTGGCTAAGTTCGAATTTTTGTATCAATGTTTTTTTTTTTATTTACTATTTTTTGTACCTTTTATCTTTTATTATTGATTTCCTTAGTGATTTTCTTGACATATTTTTTTTTGAATTGACTATTTGCTATAGACAGACTACTGGTTTCATAACTATAGTTTCGATTTTAACCACCAGCTCAGCCCGCTACAAGTCAGACGCCTGTTAATATTACTAGTGTAGTAGCAACTTATACAAACGCGATAATAATGACACAAGCTGATTCCTCTTCTAACCAGCTTTTCTCACAAAATATTTTTGGAAATTTCCCAGAATTTAATACCGGAAACATGGTTGCGACCTTAGTAGCGCATGTATAGCAACTTTCGAAACAATTGAATAAATAGTTTCGCAACAACAAGAGTGGCAAAACGTGATCGCTGAGGCGAAACCAAACAACACTTTTCTATCATCTAATATACCACCAATTGGGTCGAGCTGGGTGCCTCCTACTTTTTCTTCAGTGGCAGTTATTACTAATCAAGCCCACTCGTCAACTAGTCAACCTCAAAACACGTAATTTAACGCTTATTTAAAAGCAAACGAACCTTAACCAGATCAGGTATCACATTCGATGGTTCATCTAGTGGTTTGCCTGCTGACTTGTTCATTCTGCAGGTTGGTAGCACCATGAATATTCCCAAAGAATCCCTAATAAATGAACTTAGTTTTGTTTTAAAGGGTACAGCACTATATTGGTACTGGAATTACCGTCGAAATAATCCAAGCTTGAATTGGGATCAGTTAAAAAAGACCTTCCTAGAAAAATTCAAAGGCCGTAGACTGGACGTCGAAATTCGACAAAAAATTAAGTCCCGGATGCAATCCTCAAAAGAGACCTTCTTAAAATTTTATCAACACGTCTGGAGTTTGAGCTTTCCAATGTCACACACCTTATCCAGAAGACCGCCTCATTGAAGTGTTAATGCGCAACATGATTCCTCAATTGCAATATCACATCACCGGTCGCTACTTCACAAACATCAACTACTTAATTAAAAGCTGTGCTGCTTGGGAAAGCACCTGGTCTCGCCTCAAAGTTCTCGCTCCACTACACGCCATTCTCGCGCGCAGTCGCGATTAATGAATTGAATTATCAAGACAACGAGTATGAATTCGCGGAGACTAAACCTTCGGCTTACGGAGAACCAAATCTCGCTGCAATGCATTATTCAACCGAGAGCGATCCGAACATGTCTATAGGGTGAAACAACCCTCACTATTAAAATGACATGTACACTTTAAATCTGTTGACAAAGAACCAATTTGCTTCAATTGTTCTGATCTCGGGCATACATTTAAAAATTGCGAATTACCCTTGGGTGTATTTTGTTATCGCTATGGGTATCGGAATACCACGAGTACTCATTGTCCACGTTGTCTGGGAAGCTTATCGAGAGGCCAGTGGAGGTCCGGGATCCCTCCACCTCAAAATGGAGTACCCAGTCAAAGTATCGAAGAATCCAATCCAGCACCACTTCATCAAAGTTCCTTCATATCGCAAGCGAATTTGAGCACGGGAAGTCCACGTCAAACAGCGTTATATATTGTTATAATTCACCAGATTTTTCTGCACATAATTCTAATAAAATAAACCAAGTCAATTTCGCCCCATATTCCTCATATAATCAATTAATCTTATCCAATTTTCGGCAACCTGGATCTCCATATGAACCAAGAATTCGACGTTACAGTCAAAAGCAAAAGAAACGTTCCCATTTGTATTGGCATACGAAACGACAATTTAGACCAGTTATCGCTGCTTCCATCATAAACACTGATACTAACGACTCCCGACCGTATGCCAATATACTGATAAATGGAGTCAAACATACCGATTTGTTAGATAGTGGAGCAACAGTGAGCATATTAGGATCTGGTTCTGAGAATTACCTAAAACATCCATTTATTAGCATTCATAACTAGTTTTCTTACGTAAATACTGTAAGGGGGGAGAAGAAAAGAGTCTTCGGATATATCTTGGTATATAACTTTTAATAAACAACCACTTTACCTCGGGATCGACTTCTGGAACTGTTTCCAAATTTCGCCTACAGTTCAAAATATAAGTGATCTAACTCTTAACCTGGATGAGCCAAAACGACATCAGCTAACATCGGAGCAAAATCTTATACTTGAAGAACTAATCCAGCAATTCCCCTCCTCAAGTGGCGGGGTTTAAAGGTCAACCCAGGGAAGATTCAGGTTATTTTGAATTATCCGACACCAAAGACTGTGAAGTAAATACGACGCTTCTTGGGACTTTGTGGGTGGTATAGAAGATTCATACAAAATTTTTCAATCCTCGCAGCTCCAATAACCGATCTCCTTAGGAATGGTAAGAAACTATAATTTGGTCAGCTCGATCTCAACAGTCTTTCGATAATCTCAAAACAGCTCTATCTACTGTACCTGTTCTGGCTAACCCAAATTTTAATCGGCCTTTCTTCATCCAGTGTGATGATTGTGCAGATGGTATTAGTATAGCGTTCTGTTTCATGGTTACAAATTTACCATTTATACAGACCATTCTGCATTACGTTGGTTAATGTCTCAGAAGGAGCTCTCAGGCAGATTAGCCAGATGGAGTTTAAAACTTCAACCCTATAACTTTCAAATTGATTATAGAAAGGGTTCGGAAAACACTGTGGCTGACTCTCTATTTAGAGCTTTCTGTGAAGTACTTAACACCGACGAATTGTTAGATTAGGTGAAACCATATCATGTCGGTATTGTTACCTACTCTGATTCCTATTTATGCTCAATCGATGAATTGAAAGAATCTGGCCTTTTTCGGCCCATATGGGTGCAAAAAATCTTAGAACACTTACAGCGTCAGTTTTATTGGCCCAGTATGGCGGTAGACGTCAAACAGTTTGTTCTTCAATGTAGCAAATGTAAAATGAATATGCCGGTGAATCAACTGTTGAAACCCCGTATAGGAAACCAACCTGAATCATGCAGGCCATTTCAGCGTGTTAACGTCAATTTTCTAGACCCATATCCTAGATCGAAAAATGGCCATTGCTTTCTACTGATCGTGTTAGACCATTTCTCCAAATTTACACTTTTAAAGCCACTAAGACAGGCTAATACTAAAGCGCTATGCGAATTTGTGGAAAATCAAGTTTTCAACTTGTTTTCAGTTCCTGAGGCCATAGTTTCGGATAACGGCAAACATTTTGTGTCCAAACAATTCCGAGAGCTCTTACAGAAGTATGGAGTAAATCATTTGCGTACACCTGTTTACTCACCGCAAGCTAACGCTTCAGAAAGAGTGAATCGAACTATTGTGGGTGCAATCCGATGTTATTTAACGGATTCGCATAAGAATTGGGATCTTCATGTACACGAGATTGCTGCAGCAATTCGAAATCGTGTACATGGAACCACAAAATACCCTACACATTTTTTGGTGTTCGGGCAGTATATGGTACAACATGGCTCTGATTATAAGCTGAGGAAGCTAATTGAAGGAGTAAACGATAATTATTTGAATATAAGCTCTAAACCCAAGATGTTATTATATTTAAAATCCGCGTACGACAAGAGCACTCAGAGTTACAATTTACGAAGTCGAAACAGAAACTTAAATCAAGGACAAGCAGTTTTTGTGAGGAGTTTCGCGTAGAGTGATGCCTCAAATCAATTTGCCGCTAAACTACACCACAAATTTATACCAGCCGTAGTGCGCGAGAAAGTTGGCAATGTTGCTTACTAAATGATAAGAATGGCAAACCTTTAGGGTTATAGCATTTAAAAGATATCCGTACTTAGCCTATTATTTGTTTGACTTTAAGCCCGGCTACCAATGAGACCCCTTCTCATGTGGGTCTTCCCCACGATTTCACCCTTAACTGGTTACTTGAACATACTTTAATTTTGAGCTAAAAATCCTCGTCTCAATCACCCTATTTATACCTTGTTATGGTTAACGATGATTAACACAGATACTGGTTTCATCCGCTTTTTATGGCACAAGAAAAAAAAATTTAAATTGCCGGGTAATTAAAATTTTGGGAGAGTATTTGTTTTGGAATGCTGTTAAATCAGTTGTTAAGTCGAGCGAGTGAGTTCAGTTGAATAAATCAGTCAGTTAAGTTAAATCAGTGAGTCAGTTAATCAGTTAGGTAGTTGATTAAATAAATAGTTCTCAGTGCATTCTATATTATGTGCATTTCGATTATTATTTATTGTGGTGGTAAGAATTACTACAATAATGTACAACAATCTTAGTACACACAAATAATGTACATAACAACTTGTATATAGATAATCGTACAACAACACCTGCACATAACGAAATTGGTGTAAGCAAAATAGAATTGAAAAATTATATTTTGGTTATACAACAATTTCATGATAATTCCTCTGCAATCAAATCATTGAGAGATGCATAAAAATCGTATTGATTTTGCAAACCAAAATCAAGTAAAAAGCATTCACACATACACTATGCCATCGTTCAAGAGATGGCATTGCAATCATCTATGGTTATTATTAAAACATAATTTAAAACGGGTGCACCAAAATTTTTGTTTCATGTTAAACGAATTTAAAAACCAGTGAATTTCTGAGTATTTTTGTTGGATTTCGGCAAGAAGACGAAGGGAAAAATTATCGTCTGTCTATTCAATTTGGATTTTTGCCGTATAAATACGGAGCCGCACCATCACTCACCAGCAAAACACACAACAAATAATTTTATTATTTAAATAAAATTTAAAACTAGAATTGAAAGAATTTTTTTTATTTATTATTATATTATATTTAGTAAAGTGCTCCGCATTTTACACTATAACAGTATTATTTTTCTGACGAAAACGATTTAAGAGGAATGCACAAATGTGTATGTTGCTACAAAATTCATACAAAAATAAATTTTTGACATGATTCTTTTTCGTCACCCACACAATTGTGATGGCAGTGTTGTTGAAGCCTAAAATAAAAATGAAACAAACACAAAGTATCGAGATCAACAATAATAAAACTAAAAACTTATCTGAACGGAACCAAACAGCTGATAGCAAAATCAAACGGATTACACCAACAACACAAACAACAACTTAGAAAATAAATTATTAATATTTATTATTTGCATACGCAATTTGGATTATATATAATTTAGAATCAAATTTATATTATTTATTTTAATAATCTCATTAAGTTCGAACTGATTGCTTTGAGTAACGGCTTATATTACAAACTTTATTGAACGCTAAAAAAATCAGTGAATTGAGCTAAACAGTGAAAGGAGAATCTGTTAGTCAGAAGTTGTCGATTATTAGTTCAGCGAAATTTAGTCAAAAACTGTGAAACATAATGGCGGAAACTCGTGCGCTAAAGCGGATGTTGAAGAATTTGGAAAAACTTAAAACTCAAATAGCAAAATTCACAGCTGACGCCCGTATCAGTGAAATTAAAACGTATCTAGCACTGCTAGCTAATGAGTGGAAAGAGTTTCAATTGCTTTAACGGACAGTGAAGGGCAAATTATGAAACAAAAGTTGTTTATATTGGACAAGCAGTATGAAGATAATAACGCTAACTTGGGAAACAACACTATGGAAGAATTAATGTTAAATCAAAGCAATTTTTTGCAAGAGTTTTCGTCTATCAACAAGCGTGAAAGTGAAGTTCGTTTATCACGAGTCAACATCCAAGAGTTTAGTGGAAATTACGCAGATTTTCCGTCGTTTCGTGACCTTTATGAGATGTCTATAAGAACGACCGAATTTCCAAGGTGCATAAGCTGCAACACTTGAAAAGCTTGCTCAAGGGAGATGCGTATGCTTTAGTCAAGCATCTCACAGTGACCGATGCTAATTATGAGGAAGCTTGGAATAAAGTAAAGGCCAGGTATGATAAACGCAAGCCCGTGGTTCAAACTTTATTAAATCGTTTCTGGGCCAACCTAGCTTACAACAGGGTTGTGCGAAAGCCATTCGTCCACTTGTGGATGTATCAAATGAGGTCGTACGAGATTTTAAGGTATTTGGTGATCAAGCGGAACGTCGGCTCGTTTATCTTTTGGTAAATAAATTAGACAGTGAATCGAAGGAGGTATGGGCTCACGAAACAACAGAGACGGATTTTCCCACATTAGATCAATTGTTTTCTTTCCTAAATAAAAGAAGTGACGCGTTGGAAAGTATAAGCTCAATGCAAAGATCGAAAGCTCATTCATCGAAACGAGTAAGCTCCTTGGTATCACATGTCGCTAAATTTACGTGTATATTATGTGCAGGGGATCAATATTTGTGGAAATGCGACCAATATTTTCAAATGCCATTTCCTGAGAGAAAACGTTTAGCAGCAGAAAAGAAATTATGTTTCAACTGCCTATCTCCTTCGCACCAGTCTGTTGTATGAGCCACAAAGCTCACACAAGGCAGACAGTTCACAGTTCACCACATTCTTAAAATTTTGGTGGCGGGTGCAGCGAATGACATTGCAATGATACCCTGTTTCCAGGCATTACTTCCAACAGCGATAGTAGAAATAGCTGACGGGTATGGAAACATACAAAAATGCAGGGCATTACTAGACTCAGAGTCGCAAGTTTCATTTATAACGGAGGCATGCATGCAACGTTTAAAATTGACTAGATCCAAGGCAAGCATTTAGATAACTGGGTTGACATCAGGAAAGGTGACTACCAAAGGGAGTTCAGCATATTCTGCAATGGACAATATTCGAATTGATGTACTCGTAATGAGCCAACTGCCAAATAGGGTACCTAGTTTTCGTTTTGAAAGCAAAGATGCTAGTTTTCTGAACGACTTAAAATTAGCCGATCTTCAATATAATCAGGTTGGGCCAGTGGATATTTTGATCGGCGCGGATAGAGTTTTTCACGTACTTAGAGATGGCCAACTAACCAATTCGAACAACACTCTAGTCGCGCAGCGATCAATATTTGGTTGGGTTATATCTGGCATAACCAACAAAAACAGCGTGAAGCCAAATGAGATTGTACCATTGTACTCTTAATTTGCACTTAGATGTTGACATTGACAGGACATTAAAGCGATTTTTTGACCAAGAAGAGATGCTTCGCGTCGATTTTTTGGATCCTGAGGAAGCTGGGGCGAAGAACACCTTAAGAGTACGCACAAACGAAAAGCTGGTGGACGATATATAGTAACAATTCCCTTCAAGAAAAAGGCAGCTCAATTAGGGAATTCCGTGGATGCAGCCAAGCGGAGTTTAATGGCACTGGAAAGGAAGCTTCAAGCTAATCCATTGCTTAAAGAGGAATATGTTAAATTCGTCAATGAATACCTCAATCTGAGGTATTTAGAACCTATCAAAGCCGCCGACCATGGGATTTCACTAAACGAGACAATGCTAGTGGGTCCAACCATACAGCCAAATTTATGGACAATTTTGATGAGATTCCGGAACCATAAAATAGCGCTGACCGGGGAGATTGAAAAAATGTACAACCAAGTTTTGGTTCGTGAGGGTGATACACAATTTCAGCGAATTCTTTGGCGAAGTGAAGTGACTAATGAACTCATGCATTACAAGCTCAATACCGTTACCTTTGGATTAGCCAGTTCATCATTTATGGCCATTAGAGCTTTGCACCAGATTGCTTATGATAATCAGCAAAATTATCCTGATACAGCTAAACGCATTTTGAACGACTTCTATGTTGACGATTTCATCTCAGGGGCAGATACGATAGAGGAAGCGCAAAGCCTAAAAGAAAAAATAAATCAATTATTACTATCTGGCGGGTTTAATTTGAGAAAGTAGTCAAACGTACCAGATATTACCGCGATCGGGAATGCAGACGAGATTTCGATGTTCCAAAATTCATCAGCTGAGACGAAAATATTAGGCATTGAATGGAATGCTTTGGAAGATTAGAGTCTTTACGTTCCAACTAACTTTAGAGGGCACCAGAGTTTTTGACCCGCTTGGATGGTTGTCTCCATCCATCATTTTAATGAAGATGATTTTCCAAGCTCTTTGGTTAATGAAGCTGAGCTGGGATGATCAATTGCCGGACCGCGTAGCAAGCGCCTACAAAAAAATTCGAAGTGATTTAAAATTTTTGGAACATTTGAAAATAAAACGCTACATTCCACGGGATGGCAGAATAGAGTTACACGGATTTTCAGATGCAAGTGAAAAGGCATACAGTGCTGTAGTGTATTGCAGAACATGTCATGTAGATGGTTCTGTTACTGTGAGTTTAATGGCATCGAAAAGCTATGAGCTCGAGCTATGTGGTGCACAATTATTAACTAAACTTCTGTCGCTGGTGAAAGAAACCGTAAGGCAGCTGGTGAAATGTTATGGGTGGACAGATTCTACAATCGTTATGATGTGGCTATCCCGTCATCCAGCTAGATGGAAAACTTGTGTGGCTAACAGGACGTCAGAGATTTTATGTAAATTACCGCGGAATTGTTGGAGTCATGTAAGATCTAAGCATAACCCAGCTGATTGCGCGTCGAGAGGAGTGTTTCCATCGCAGCTTATCAATTTAAATCAATGGTGGCATGGCCCTGAATGGTTGAAGGATCATAAGTGTGTGCTTACTTCCCACGATGTAATATGTACCAACGGCAAACATTTAACTGAGGAACGGAAAAACAGTGAGCTTTTCGTTCTCAATGCTCAAAGAAAAAAACACATCATCGACTTGTTAATATGTAGGATTTCAAGTTATACTAAACTGTTAAGAGTAGTCCCATATATCTTAAAGCAAAGGTTATAAAAAAAACAGCGACATTCTCTCTTTGGCACTGTTTATTGATACAAATGGTATCTTCAAGCATCCAATAATACTGCCAAAAGGCCATGCATTAAGCCGAAGTGTGATCATACACATGCATGAGCGAAACTTGTATCCAGGTTTAACATTAACATTCCGTCTGACGAGACAGCAATTCTGGATAGTTGGCGGTAGAAGCACCATGATGGCCATCAGAAAAATTGTGAATAGGTGTGTACAAAATATGCTTCAGAAACAATGCGAAGACGACAGATGATGTCATGTCACTTTACCAGAAGCAAGGATAACTCCAACCAGATGATTTATTAGAACAAGAATGGATTACGCTGCACCATTTACTGTGAGATTATAAAATGGAAGAGTCATCAAATCACGGTACGAAATGCCATTTCATACCAACAGGAACATCACATTTTGCACACAACACAATCGAAAGCCAACATTTCAGAAGCGAACGTGAGTTCATTTACCAGATGGGAATTGTATTTGTGATTTTACATTGTGCGCAATGTAAAGTCACAAATACAATCAAGACATTGGAATTTAATTCGTTTTATACAAATGAGAAATGTTAAACTTATTTTTCTATGCAGTGACAATCCAATTTCATGCATCAGCTTAATTCCTGAACCGATTGTGACCATGTAATGGTTTTAGACTTGGCAGTATTTTTCCAACGATACCGATTTGAATGGACTTAAAATATTTCTTAACAGTTTCATTGTACGAACACCGATTGAAAACTAGATCCAAATATGAGTTGTAATGAGTTTTTACGAAAAATTTGTAATTTGGGCAATATTCAAATTGATTGTAAACAGGAGGTGGGCCAGCTCTATAATATGGCCACTTTGAATGGATCCAATCCATTGTTTAACCAGGTTATTCATTTTTATTAACGACAGGTTCAAAACTAATTTTGTAGTAACTGAGGAAGTTTAGATGTTGTAAACTATCAGTATGGGAGAGAACGTCGATTGGTCGAGAATTGGTCCCTTCGTACAAATCCTAGCTTGTTGAGGTGATTTTATAAATCAGGATACAGTTTAGAATCTCGTGCCTGAATATTAAAAAAGTACAAATTTTTTTATAAATTTTATTTAAGAAGTAAAGTTGTTTGAAATCCGGAAATTTTACATAAATTCAACAAAATTGTTTATTTAGTTATAGATATATATGAAACGGATTTTTATTTGTTTACTGTAGATATATATGAAACGGATCAGGCGAACGGAGCTGACGCGTAGTGGGTTCAGCAAATGCCATCTGAAATTTCAAATGCAACATAAATTACCTATTTTAATAAATGTTTTCCTTATTTTATTACTTACCCCAATAAATGATACCATTCCGATGATCAATAGAAAATTCAATAATTTCATTTTATTAACTTTTGAATAAGCTGCTTGGTTTAACTTGAATAATGTTCAAGAGGACACTGATGCGAAAAATACAATTTCTGAGCTGTTTTATACGAAATCGTGGCTTACGCACTACCTAATTTTGAATATAGTTTCAGGTGTCTTAATCGAAAACGTGCAAAATATCTCCAAATATAAATTGAATTATAAAAAGCGTAAATTAATATTTAGACAACATTATTTACATATACCCGTGGTATTGAATATCACTCTAAATACCTATATCAACATACGCTTCTTGCGGAAATTCCGTATACTAAATATATGGCACACGAGACGCAAATTTTAAATTGGGAGCAAACGTGGAATTTCGTGGGGAAATTATTTTCCTCCAACCTTGAATAAATACCATGTATAAGAGGGCTGTGAAATCGGAAGTCAGGGCCCTATTCAATATTTAGAGGTACTAATGTAAACGTGATAGCAATCATCAGGTGACAATCAAGATGAACACTTTATGATGGCTGGGTGGTACATAAAAACCACATGTGCATCTACATGGAATTGTGTAATATTTATTTTAAAATTGTTTTATAATGACAAATTTAGCTCTAAATAAACCGAAAACACACCACAATCGGATAAATATTTGTATTTGTACAAGTTTGTTTAAATTGAAACGGACCAAGAAATTTAAAACAGTTTAGAACATCTTCGGAGTGATGCTGACTCGTAGGCTTTTGTGTCAATTACATAGAAAGTTATAGGTTAGGTTAAGTTTGTCTTCTCGCCTGTCTAATATACTTTGTGCAGAACAGTGAAACAATCGCAATGAAATGTCTTACACAGGTGCTGTGTATCTTTCATCGTTGATGAAATGAATGTGCCCATTACTAATGGGGTTAGGTTGAAAGCCCTTATAAAATTATTCAATTACTTGAAACACATTTTTGTGTTAAAATTAATATAAATTAACAACGTTTAGTTGGGACTACCTTTAGTATTCTTCAATGTATTGACGATGAAACTTAAGGTTTTTTAATAAATAAATTATGGTCAATTAATTCTTAATTCTATTTAAATAAATTTACCTAATTTTTTTTTATTTTTTAAACAAATTAAAATATTGTTACGGTGACACCTAGATTTCAATAGAATAAGTTATTTCAATAGTTGCTCAGTTTTATATGTGATTTGGTTCAACATTTAGACGTTATTTCTATACTAAAGTATTTGCAGTATTTATAGAAGCTCAAGTGATTCGTAAATTTGGAACGACCGCTTACGAGTTGGCACTTAAAAATGGGAAACCCATTGGTATTTTTCATGCCAAAGTTATTCGGTCGTGATTCGTTATCGTGAGAATGGTAGTTACTTAGGATACTGGTATAAGTATTGTGGTTCTAATTCACCTAACCATTTCCCCTATTTTATGTCCCCATGATAAGTCCATCCAAATATAGTTTAAAACAAAATAATCTGAAATCATTATTGTCCGGCTTGTTGTGACACTCAGGAGTCGATGGGTACGTCCCCACGATTGTAACAATTGTGGTTCGTTCATTGTTACTTGGGATGAGGGGTCTTACTGTATGATGGCGCCACGTTATAATGGAGTAGTAAAATTTTATTGAATATCCACGTAATTCATTTTATTTGTACTCTCGAAATCACAAAATATAAAAAGGAATAAAAAGAAAAAATATGAGAATAGAGTCGGGAGAGGAATGAAAATTGGATGGGGAGGAAAATAATGTGTTTTTAGTCAGTCAATAATTTCTTTTCGTGATGGTATGATACTTTTGGGATCATGCGAATGGAGACATACTAGTGGAGTGGTGACGAACAGAAATCAGAAATAAACGTATAAAATTATAAAGAAAGTATAAAGTGATGTACAAGATACGAAAAAGTGTCTAAAGTAATTTTGTCCGAAAGTTTTATGATAAATATATCGTTTGTGGTTTATACCGGTGTATTGAGACTAAATGTTTTTATTTATCGTAAAATCTAAAAGAACAAGTTAAATTTTCTGCGGTGAAATTCAATAGTCTGTGGAAATCCGAACATAGGAAAAAAAGGAGAATTGGATATTGGGCGTAATTTTCTGGTCAAGCGCGATCACCTTAAATTCTTCAATCGGCTTTGCGGCGTTTGATGGAAAATTTCCCGTGAGGAAAATTTCGTTTTAGTGCGCTGTTATTTGGACATCTGGTACGGTGTAACCGTGCCGGATAAAAGGCATGTGCTCGTAAAGGCAGAAAGAGTATCCGTTAGAATTTTAGATTTTCTTTGGGGATTTGAGATTGGAATTTTCGTTTCTATAGTGCAATCGTTAGTTTGCGATATTTTATTCTCATTATTTTATTTTTATATGCTTTTTTTTAATTAAAATGAATCGTTAAAGCGAGTGAAATAGGGGGATGGATCACTGGAGATGCAATGTTATTTTTTTAAAATACTTTGGTTCCTTTGAATGTTTAGAAAAGGTACACCCACGACAGATGTTACCTCTAAAGACATTGCTAAGGTCATTACGAGTGGTAATGTTTCCGCTTTTGGAAAGATTACCATGATACCTTTTCGAAGCATATCGAAAGCACGAAAGTGTTTATGGTTACAGTAGAAACTTGTATGATGTCATTTCGAAATTTCAATACCGTAATCATATCGCACACTTATATCATGTGGGTAGCGTTCAGTGGCTGGGTGGGTTGCATCATCGTAACTGGTGTAGAAAGTCATTTTGCAATATATACTTTAAGTGTGCTACATTCGTTAAAATTTTATAAAGGGCTTTTAATCAATCAAAACAGAGAATTGACGCACGCTGTGTTTCCCGATGAGTCATCCTTTTGTAGTTAGTTTTAATGTCAAATGTCGTGTTTGTTCAACTAAGCAAAAAAAATTGTCCGAACTGTGAAGCATCCGTCCTAGCTCTATATGGGGATGCTTCACCAAACAAGGTTTTGGTAAATTAATCGTTTCTACACGAAATCCAAACGCACTATAAAATTTATTCATGAGGTCTTTATTCATGATCTAGCAAGAAGACAACGACCCAAAACACCATAGTATACTCTGTTCGAAATTTAAACTCAAAAAGCACATCACATCATTGGATTGGCCATCTCAGTCACCTGGTGCCAATCTGATCGAAATATATGGGCACTCATGAAGATATGAAAAATATTTATCACCATAGTATGCAGAAAATTTGGTTGATAGTATGGACAAAAGGAGCCAGGCAATTAATTATTAACAGTTATGGTGACTTTACTATGTATTAGTTGGTAGCGCCCAAAAAAATACAATAGAATAAAAAAATAGTAGTTTTATTTTTAGTTAGTTTTTCGCTGTAGAACTAGATGACCCAGTGAACTGAGTACCACCTAAAATCGATTTCTTGTAACTCTTCCAACTCCATGTCATCGAGATTCGTTTTGTGATTTAATGAAAGGAATTCTATAATTTTTATATACCTGGAAACGAAATGAGGTTAATGTTCAAAGCAATGCTTTGTGGTAAACTATGTGTTTCGTTTTATTTTTCGAGGCTTAAACAAATAAAAGGGATGGCTTGCTGAATTGGCTTACTCGAATGGCAAGTCCGTTGCAATCATTGGAATTCGTAGATTCAAAACAGCCTCGCCTTTGTACTCTCCCTTTATAGTCGTCGCCTCGATGATGTTATTCATAAGCATTTTCACAGCCAGTCTCGTTCCATTGCACAGTCGAGTTTGATTGATGTCACGCAGAGCCTACTTTCTTATGCATAATGTGAGGTGGTACTTCATCTGGTTGATAACTGTGATAAACGATTGAAGGAAAACAACTATCCCGGATTGAATTATGGCTCGATCGCCCAGCTAATTATGTTTTTTTTAAGTTTTGCACTATAGGTTCGAAAAACACGTTGAAGCTGTGTCTTCGATGCAAAAACGCTCGCATATTAGCCGTCAGACGGATTGCCCTCACGTGTCGCCACAAATTTGATGACTTGCGTTTAGTTCGTCATCAGCTGCAGTTGAGCGTGTATTCACAGTAAGGAAGAGTCTGCCGAAAATCACCACACAAAAGAATCAGGGTTCCACCAGAAATATTTTGATTTCCCCAACGATTTTTCAACGTTCTCTCCAGCTCTTTTAGTGAGCGGGCCTACGTATCGAAACGATCAATTTGCATCTCTGTAGAATCTTCGCCATTCCGCTGATCTGAGCGATGTTGCAAGTTGCTGCCTCGTTGATTTGCATTCACAGTAGCATTTTCAGTGTACAAAGTTTGTGCAATTCGGTCACCTTGTTGCTATTCCAAATGAAGCCAATGCCATGGCAACTTCATGCTGTGATCGAATCAAGTCGTTGAAGTTAGCCCGAAATTTGTCAGCCCACAAAAATTGGTGCGTTTCTCGGATAAAGTGTAGCTATCCCGGAAAAGTGTAAATGTTAGTAGAAAATGTAGCTCCAACCCGAAAGTAGAAAATGTAGCTCCAACCCGAATTAAAATTACATAACGAATAATAAGATAATTTTGGAGGTGAACAAAATTGACTGACAATTTTATATTAAAAAAAAACTTTTTCCTGTATCTCCTCGCACTTCGGTAGAAAAGCAGATCTCATTATTAAAATAAAAAATTAAGATTTAATATATTTTGGTATTCTAATGCATCTAATCAATATAGAAAACTATATGTTAAATATTTCAGCAAATATTTAAAATAAAATTCAATAATAATGTATATTTCGAACTAAAATGGAATCCTAAATTCGTAGTGTAGTGGGATATACGGCCAGATAGGCCTAGGTCACACCAAGATACCATGATAATCACTGGTTCATATCATGACCATAAAGCATAATTTGTTAACCCTTTCCACGAGAAATTTACAAAATAATGTATATTTTGAACTAAAGTGGAATCTTAAATTCGCTTGTGCCTATACTAGAGATAATCGTGTGTAGTGGCATATACGGGCAGATAAGAATGGGGCACACCAAGACACCATGACAACCACTGGTCCATATCATGACCATGAAGCATAATTTTCCATGTAGCAGTTTGGAGTTCGAGAACGGTTCATAAACCGTAATTTAAGTTAAGTTGAAATAATACAGATGTTTAAAAATGGTTTATTTTCCATTAATCTAACGTTTCACTAATCTTCGATCGTCAGTCGTTTGCGTGGGTAATTATTAACCTTAGTTGCATTGCTATGGTTGAACAACCGTATACAACAATCTTGGGTGTAACGTACTAGTTTCAAAAAGGTTATTGTTTAACCGTTAACCGCTGAAGCATAGTAGGGTTGGAAATAATTCATGGTTTTTCCTAAACCCATATTCAACTTTAAAGTTATTTTATTTTCGAGTTAGGGATGTACAACAAATGAACTAATAAGTTGGGATCTACTGGTTATGCAACCGTTTCTATAACAATTAAATTGAATGGTATTTACCGGTTGCAATCCAACGTTTGCAGAGCTACAGGGTGTTCCAGTTATGAATACCATAAATTCATCAGCTGATATTCATTATTTTGTAAATTTCTCGTGGAAAAGGTTTAAAAAATATGATTTATGGTCATGATATGGGCCAGTGGTTATCACGGTGAATTTTGATTTTATTTTTTTGCAATGAAAACTGAACCATTGATAACCAAACGCCAAAATGTCGTGTGACCTAACGAAATTTTTTTTTAAATTTTTCATTATTTATTTACCGTTTAATCGTAAGTGACCAAACGATAAAAACTAGTGACTCATTCTGACCAAACGAATTCAATCACCACTTTTGTCGAAACCTTTAGATTGGGTGCTAAAAAGGCGGAGATAGGTCGAAAATGTTTGAATATCAAGCAATTTTTTCAGTAGAATCGTCGTAGAATTCACTAGAAATAGGTAGATGTGGAATGTGGCATATTACTTAAATAACACATTTTAAGTATAATTTTTTATCCAATCGACGTCGAAAATTCTCCAATTATGTCGATTCTATGTAATACCACACGTCATATTTTATAAGGTTTTTTCGACTCCAATGAAATTTTGTTAGTTAAAATCTACTTGAATTCGACCTACTCTGTTACTTGGGCAATGATATTTCAGAAGCCCACAAACACGATCCCACGAATTTATTCCCGGCCTGTTATTAGTTTTATTTTTATAAACCTGAGTCAGCATCATTCCGAAAATATTGTAAACTGTTTTAAATTTCATGGTTATTGCGTTTCAATTTAAAGAAACTTGCGCAAATACAAATATTTATCCGACATGTGGTGTGTTTTCGGTTTATTTAGAGTTAAATTTGTCATTATGAAACAGTTTAAAAACAAATATGTGCCATCAGAAAAATGGTGACTCATGTGTGCAAAAATGTCATATGTGGTATCTATGTACCACCCATCCATCATATAAAGTGTTTGTAATTCCCATCACTAAATTTCAGTAGCGAAAGAGGAAACTTGATTGTCGCCTACAGACAAATAGATTTTCTATTGGCTGCGACTTTACACTAGTTAAATTTAACCAGAAAGGCCCGTGACTTTCGATTTCACAGCCCGCATAAATGGTGTTTATTTGAGGTTGGAGCAAAATGATTTCTCCACGTATAGCTCAACTTCATGCGCTACATATTTACTCATACCAAATTCTTGCATCAAGCTTTTGTTGCCATAGGAGTTTATAGTGATATTCAATACTACGGATGTATGTAAACAGTGTTGTCTAAATATTAATTTATAATTTTTAATTAAATTAGTATTTGGAGATTGTTGCACATTTTCAATTAAGACAACTGCGACTATGTTCACAATTAAATATTACGTAAGCCACGATTTTGTAT